>BMAO01026760.1:0-555856 GCA_019973975.1 Trichonephila clavata
GCAAAACCTCAACTTGAACTAATTTCTAAAATCAAATCCTTATCTTTTAGATCACGTGCGAGCCCTATTTCAAATCTCATCTCTATCTGAATCTGAAAGCAACGCGAAACTCGCTTCACTTTCGTTCCTTTCCACATTAATCGTTTGGTACCATTCGAGCGAAATCGGGCCCAGGTTCCTGTCCGGCCTTCTTCAAGGCACTTTTCTGGGAGGTGAGTTGAGGTGACAGGGGGGGGGACGAGAAAGGTGAAGAGAGAACCTGAGGATAGAGCAAGAATCTGGTATGCCCTAAGCAAAAACCGCTATTTCAGCCTACTCTTGTTCAAGACCTTCACGTTTTTAACCGCCTCCCCAAACTCTCTCACTCACAAACATACACAGTTTTTGCTTCCCACAGAGAAAGGGAATTAACGAACTCTCTCTCTCTCATCTCTTCCGCAATTCGAATTTCTTTAACCTTTTCTTGTTTGGAAGTTTCCTTAATGAAAAAGACGCTGTCATTGGATTGAGTGATAAAAGCTGACGCTCGATTTTTTTTCAGTATCGACCACCGCTGTTAGGTGAGTTTAGTTGTTTAAAATTATTGTTTTTGAATTTGCTTTTATTTTGGGGGAAAAGAATGTTGTTTTTATATTCTTATAAATCAGTTTGTTTATATAATGTGTTTGATATATTGGTTACAGGATGTTTAGTTTTGGTTGCTGAATTGTGTACGATTTATATGAAGTAATTGATTACGCTTGACTTATTCAAGATAATAGATTTAAACTTGATTTGTTTTCGATAACTAATTACATTTGGAGAATTATTGTAGATAATTAAAGATCATTGATTTATTTGAAATCATTGGTAGGAGTTAATTTAATGAAAAATAATACGGATATCGCTAAAACCATTAGCTCATTTTTTTACTTATTGCATTTTTTCTTTATCGGTGCGATTTAAAATTAACCAAATGACTCTTCTAAGAGGAATTTTAAGGCAGACTGAAATATACAATCGCAAATATTTCATAACAAATAGACATAATTGCTTGCTATAAAAAAATTGTCCGTGCATTTTTTTTTTTTGTTCTATAATAAAGTTAGCAGTTTTGTTCAAAATATTTTAGTGAGGTTTAACTAAAAATGATTTTAATATTAATAAGCATTTCAGTAATGTTTATCTTTTAAACTAAACAATCTTATAAAATTCAACTTAACCAAAATTTCACTTCGTATTGCTTTTCCTAAGATTTATTCGATTTGTGTGATTCTGAAAAAAAATATACTTTTTTTTATTTGTCTTAAAAATATTCTTTCTATAATTAAAGAAGAAAATATCTTTCCTCGTTTATAAGTTTTTTTAAAAAATACAACTATTGCAAATTTACAGTGAATACAAGTAAAATATTTAGCCATTGCTATAAGATTTTATTTATTTCAAATTGCATTCAGCCGAAGTATTTTCAATGGTACATTATTGCTCTAATTTACAAGTATTCATTGATAGTAAATAATTCAATTTGCAAAGCTACTATTTCACATAATTATTCATTACGTTATTTACTTTTTGCTATCAGTAGTAAGAAGTACGGTAAACACGTTCATTAGTAATGTATCTTACTCAAAGATTTAAAAAAATAATAAACAAGTTCTTGGAAAGGAATATATCAACATCGCACTGATAATTAACTAGGAAAACTTAACAAAAATAATCAGATATAAACTAGTAATATTACGTGAATGAATTTTTTTCTTTACAATAAAAATTTATATTTTACAAATTTCAATACCAAATAGGAAGCTCTCATTTTCTATTTCCACATTGCATTTATTTCATTACTTAATGCTTATGTTTAAAATAGTTTATTCTTATTAATAGTAATTCAATTTTGCGTTGAGTGTAATATAATTTTAGCGGTGAACTTTTTAGAATATTTTACAGAAAGAATGTGAAATCGCTCTTTTTCACTACTTTTATATCTGTATAGATTTTCCTTACAGCGAAATTATACAAATGCCTCCGACATTATATTTATTTCAGATCTTATCCGTCAATGAGAATTAAAATATCATTCGGTATACTTTTGAATGTATCAGTGATATATCTATTATATAGAAAGGTAGTAAGAAGAGAAAATATATCTTCTGTTTTGGATGTTTGACTTTATAATTAGGAGTTTTCCTTTTTTTTAATAATGTTTGCTTCAATTTTAATGTTAATTAAGATTTACCTTTCGGAGGCCAAATTTAAAGTTAATTAAGGTCTTATATATTTTTTTACTTTATATATACTTGTATTTTTCCCCTCTATATATTTGATTTCATTCTGATTGAAAATAACATTTATATTGCTTGACTATTGTAAGGTTCTTTGTTTTTGAACAGAGTCCAGTAAAATCATGGTCGTGAGTTAAGCTAGTGATAGTCGAAACACATAGTTCTACCAAAGATAGTCATGCGTAGTATTATGGGATACTATATGTTAAATTCTGCAGGACCTAAAAGTCCTCAAGTTGTGTGATGTTTAAGTTACGAGAGAGGGCTAAGAGAATACTTATTTAGTCACTGCAGAATGCCTTTCGATTTACGAGATAATTTTCTCCTTTTAAAGAATAGAAAATGGATAACCCTTTCTTGAGCTTCAAGAGAATTGAAATTCTCAATTGGTTTTGTCTATCACGCCATTTGATTTTGCACGATATGCACTAATAAATAATGTTTATAGAATAATAATAAAATCTAAAGGAATTTTAATGTATAAAAATTTGTTTTTACTTCTGAATGAAGTTATCATAGAACTTGCTGAACACAAAAAGACGAAATTGCGTTTTTGGTATCTGCATTTTAAAAATATTGTTATGATTATTGATGAAGTTTCTTCTTAAGATTTTGCGTTATTTGATCTATCCTATGAACTCTTCTAATTTTTTCGCTCCTTCAAAGCCGATGGACTTACTTTATGATTAACTGGATGTTTTGCTCATCGTTTTCCATTTATATTTTTATTTATCACTTAAATTTTTTTTTAACTTTCTTAGCTGGCCATTACTGATTTTAAGCCTAAATTCTCCACTTACAATGCTTCTCAAGCATCTACTGACTAACATCTCTAGGCAACCACCGTATCTCATTAAATCTACATTGAAATATCATAATAGCAATTGGATTATGGGGGAAAATTTGCTCGATTTTTTTTCTATCGGATTCTAAGTTGAAAGACTTCTAGAACATACAGATTCTTAGTTTTCTCATTATCAACTCACGTACCATTCTCAATCATTGGTCAAGGGTTAAAATTTCGAGGTCACTTGCCAAAGACATTAATACTGCACCTGAGTGATATTAGTTTAAATTAATCGAATTTGTAAAGACTGGTACGTGAATATATGCACTTCATGTAAAAAGTTCACGAAACTTGATTTTTATATCTTTGAATACTTTCTTCTAGAGGGAAAACTTAATTTCATACTCGAATGAATATGAAAATGGAAATAAAATTCGATATAAAGTTAAACAGGGATACAAATATTGATCTTCATTGGCAATATAATTATTTAAATCCATTTTATAAATTTCATATGTAACTTGTTATATATTTTTCCCCTTCGTTCTTCATTTATTTTAGAATGGTAACTTACACATAAATACGAACAAAAAGGAATTCAGTGTAGTCTAAATCTAAAAAAAGAAGGAAGTTACCTTCATACACATTAAATATAAAAAAACAAAGAATAATATCAAAATAATTGTTTCATCTTCACTCTCACATTTTTGAACTTATGTGACATTTATAGTAATTAAAGATAATTAAGCTATTTTATACAAATGAAATTCTTTTATTTCTGTACAATAAAACTTCTTTAAAATATAGTAAAAGCTATGTTATGTAGAATAGGATAATTTAACAAGATAATTTTTTTAAAGATTTTCTTTATGGTTCTTAAGAGTTCGTTAACAATCCTCTAAAAAGTATATTTAAAAGTATTATCTAAAATAACTGAAAATAGATCAAGCACTTAAACAGTTTTTCAAATTTAAAAGACGCTATATATTTTTTTAGAGAATTTCAATTGATTTTCTTAAATGCATAAAACTATATTATTTGTAATTGATGAGATTATTCAATCTCTAAGTATAAAAATGTGATTGTGTAATGGTATTAAATCACTAAGACTTCAGCACTGTAAGAAAAATGTTTAATGCAATGCATTACAAATTGTAAATCTTATCACGATATCTCATTTAGGGAAATGTGGTAAACAAAAATTATTTAAAACAAAAATTTATTAAAAATTTTATATGCTTCTTGTTAATAATTCTGAGATATTTTACTTTGTCATCCAAACTCAGTAGCAATAAATATTGACAATGAAAAACAAACGTTTCCTTTGGATTCCTAATCTGCTTACCTTTCTGTCACAGAACAAATTCTTTTTAATAGTTTTATATCTAATTTCATAATATTAAGAGATTGTAAATTGATATTTAAATTAAAATAGTATTTTAAGCGTTAATTTTTCTAAGAAAGTTAATGGATTCTAATTTAGTTATTTAAATTAAACTTGCAAAAAAACATCGTGAGTGGTTATGAAAATACATATGAATAAAATTTATACAATAATGATGACTGAAGCTATATACATGTTATAGTCAAACTTTTTAATAAAAAAATTCTCTAAATTAAAAATTTGTAAGAAATTATCCGTTTAACTGGTTTTTTTTAATTATGTAGTTTAAGTAAAAAGTTATATTATACGAACTTAAGACTATGATTTTTTTTACATTGCAATTCTATAGAAGCACAACTTAATTTTTGCACGAAGTGGTTCAAAGAGTGAATCCGAACTACTTAATATTTTAATTTAACTTTACTTTTAACCAATGCGAAAAATTAACTGAGTTTGAAGTTCGCTGTGGTACTTTAGTAATAAACCCAGATTCAAAAATAAAAGCTTGAAGAGTTTAAATTATTATATTGAAAATAAATTCCCATTTCTTTTCAATTCATTTAAAGCTCATAATACATATTTTACCGAGTACTACAAATTCTCTATCCATTACTTATAGAAATACTGACCTATTACTAAGTTCATATTCAATTTCTAATATATCGAGGTATGACAATTTTGTTTGAGATATTGAGCAAAAATAGTTCTAAATTATTTTTAGTTTGGAAAACTGCGTTCTCCGGATGCAACACTTATTAAATGAGTTGGTAAAATTCTCCCAAAGCAATGTTCAATTATTAGATCAAAATTCATTTTTGATATCAATTTTAAAACTTCCAAAGGCGGAAAATCTTTTTCTCAATAGAGAACACATCACTGATGTTTCCTCACTACATTCCAGGCTGTTTACATCCGATGATTCTCCATCTGATAAAATGGTTTCCAAATCTTTGCAATAAGACATGATTACGGAAATAACATTTTTTGGTTTATGCTTACGATATAAAAAAGGAGTAGTGACTGTTGCTATGTTGCAAAATAGAGAAAATTTTTTGTTATAAAGCAAAGATTCCCAAAGCGGATCCTATGGGTAATTGGGACTGTTAAGGAGGCTGACCCCAGAAATTTATAAAAGAATCATTGCTTCAAATAGATGTTTTTATGCCTTGAACAGTTATTTAAAATCCAATTTTCTCAAATTAAGAACTGAATTGCTCCTTTACGAAAGTCGTATAAAATCTGTCTTTATTTATGCATCAGAGACTTGGCCATTGACTTTACGTGATGAGGAAGCTTTGAGAATTTTTAGAGAACGACCTTACGCTGCATTCTTGTGAGATCCAAGTGAATGGATCATGGAGAAGAAGATATAACTTAGAACTCTACAGAATTTACAAACAACCTGATATTGTAAAATTTGTAGAATTACATAGACTTAAATGAGATCTCGGGGCAGAGCCTCGTTAAGATGCATTGACTGTGTCAAAAAAGACCTAAATATTTTAAAGGTCAACATCTGGAAAATAGTTGCTAAAAGTCGAGATGCCAGGAGAAAATTTCTGGAGAAGGCCAGGACCCACCCAGGTTTGTCGAGACATTGAAGAAGAAGGAGGAGGTCCGTGGAAAATTAAAATTAATTTAAGAGTATGTTGACAACCAGGGCCGGCTCTAGCAGTTTTGCTGCCCCGGACAAAAGTGGAAAATGTTGCCCCGCCTCTCTCTCTATAAATATATATATTATCTTAAGTCTTAAGAAATTCAAACTAATTCGAAATTAAAGACATAATTAATTGTTATTATTTCAAACGAGTTAAATGAAAGAGAAGGGTGCATCTATTTAAACAGGCCAATTTCTTTAAAAAAATAGTATATTGTTGATGGAGATCACAAGAGTTTGTTAGTAGTAACATAGTAACTACACTCAAGACTAAAATAAAACATTTCCTATGGCCCTCTATATCTACCATAATCTCTTACTACCCTTGTGTCATTTTGTATAGCTGAAACCGGACATCCTAAGGGTGAAAGGAATGTTCGTTATGACCTCATTCCCCGGGATGGGGAGAAAGTTACTAGTTAAAGATGAGTAAACATATGAAATTTCATGCTTCAAAATATACTCCCGCCACGAAACCTTCAAGTTCCGACATAAAAGAAAACTGTCATTAAATATACAGAGAATAAAATAAAAAAATAAGATACGTTAAATGAAATACCAAACTCACACCCAATAATATTTCAGAAAATATATCAAATTTTTTTGTAACAAAAAACAAACATATTTTTCAAATTTGATCCAAATGTCGTCCTTACAATTTGCCGCCCTCGGGCAGGGTTCTGGCTTTTCCGGCTCTAGAGCCACCCCTGAGACAATGTTAGGGGGACCGAAAGAGGTTTAATATAAAGTAAAATATTTGTAACCCTTGTCCATTATGGAAGTTAAAATAAATTAATAATAATTTTTACAACTTAAAAAATTTAGAGAAAAAATTAAAAATTTTAGCAAACTATTTTTTGGACAGGTACTTAAAGTAATGACAAGTCGAAACGATCGCGCATGCAGACGTCTATGCAAATTTAAACAGGAACGGAATCTCTCTGCAACATGCAATGAATTGTCTAAAATATGGCAGCATTAAAGAGTCTTACATCTAAACAACAATTTAGTTTTGTCTTGTACATGATCCAGATATGTAAAAAGGATGCAACAAATTTTTCTTAGTTTTGAACAGGAAGCATTCTTTATACTGTACAAAGATAACAATTACTTTGGTTTATCAATCTCTTTGAAGAAAAGTGTTTTTCCATATTTTAACGCAAAAGTTATAATTTGAATAAATACTACTTCAGGTATCATAAATTTTTTTTGCTTCCTTTTTAGGTTAACACTTACCATTCAGAATATCAAAGTTAAATTTGTATTTTTTTCTATTATGCATTGAAACAGAGTTATTTCACAAGGGGTTCATACTCGTAGCCAAGATTTTGGCATAATAAATTATAGTTTTAAAAAACTACAAAACACTTTTTATAGGTAATCGAACTAAGTTGTAACTTAGTTGCCAAATCTGGAAATGGCATCTGAAATTAGTCGCCAGATACAATATGGGATCTAAAAATGGGAAATTGTTAATCCTGATCAGGACAATGGAACAAAATTATTAAATTATTGTATTGCCATAGGTCCTGGACAAGTGAGCAAAATTTCGAATTAATCTGACTTTTTAAAGTGGGTAAAAATATTGAGTTTAAAGATTTCGATACATATATGAAGGTTATAGGAGGGTGTTAAAAAGGAGTCCATTGGTATAGTAAGTTAGGGAGCCACTGTTCTAAATAATTAACTGTGCTGACAACCAAACAGTGCAAAAATTCAATTTTGCTTTCTGTACATCGATTATAGACTCATCCTGATATTTGTAATCAAATTCTTTTTAGTTTTCCTCAAAGAGCTATATGTCTAGACAATGATTAGTTTTTTTTAAAATCAGTATCTATTATATCGCCAGTATCGACAAGGATGACCTCAAAGTGATTTTATCCGGTGTAAAATTCCTGAAAAGGACTGGAATTTTTCAAATGTTTTATTGCCAGTATAATACTATTTTTCCCTTACATTTTGCTAATGGGGGTAGGCATGGTTTAGCACAGGGGTAAGAAACCTTTAAGCTGTGGCGTGCCAAACCAACCTACCAGCATGATTCAGTGTGCCATGCAATAGGAAATATTTGAAACAATTCGATTCCCGCGATAATACATGCAGAATTAGGAAATAGAGTTCAAAATACAAATTTAGAGTCTTATGATATGTTAATTATGCATCATTTAAAGGTATTTATTGACAAAAAATAAACAACATAAAACATAACTATTTCTTCAATATATAAAAAAATTGAAAGCGTGCACATAAATATGTATCTTTTAAGAATTTTTATTAAAATAAGGAGTAAACTCTTAAAATATGACTATTATTCAATACAAATAAAAAATTTAAATTGTATGTATACTATGCATTCTGAAAAGTATTTATGAAACAAGAAAGAAAAAACATAAAATATAAGTGTTCATGCAATAAAGTTAAATAAAAAAAATAAAATATTTTAATGCGAACCTTGTCTTAGCAAAGCTCTACTTATTGTCGCAATATCAGGGGTATAGTTTGTCACTTTCAATTTGATACAGGATTCTGAATGTGTTCAGCAATTAAACAATTTCTTAGAGGACTCAAAATATATTTCATAGGAGAAAAAATTTATTTACATATATATGTAGAATCAAAAGCGGAAAGTAGAGGATATGCTATTTTTTCAAACAATTAAATCTTTCAGTCAATGACATCCAGCAATTTAAAATAGCTATCGATTTATTGCTAGAGTTATCTTCCAAATTTTTCCGTAACTCCGTAAATTTTGTTTTCCATAATTCTGAAGATGTTGGTTCAATAAGTTCCATTTCAAAATTATAAGTTTCCATGCACTCAAAAATTTACAAATCGAATGGGATTATTAATGGGTCTATTATAAATCAGGTTTGAATAGGAAGGAAAAAATAGGCATACAAGCTTCAAAGTCTTTGCACATCTTTTACAAAAATCCTCCTTATGTGCTTCAAATTAGGTTTGAAGTTCATCTTTGTCTATGGTTGATTTATTTACTAGCGCTTTAACATTTGGAAGTATTTGAAGGTACTAGTATTAATATCATGGGAAAATATATTTAATTTTGTAGCAAAGCCTTTCCAATAGTCAAAAAGTTCAAGCATTGCTCGACTTTTTCCTTACAATCCTAAGTTTAGTTCATTGAGATGTTAAGTTATATCTGTCATAAACATCAATGTACATAACCATTCCGTATCCTTAATTCGGAAAAATGTTGTCCCTTCTCATTAAGAAAAATTTTAATGTACTCCATGCATGTCACAAACTAATTCAAAGCATTACCACGACTAACCCAACCGACATGACTGTACAAGGGAAAGATCCCTATATTCACTTTCCATCTCTTCTAAAAGAGATTTAAATTGTCTATGTTCTAATGTAGATAGAGACTCTATAAAATTAACTATTTTAACAACAGTATTTATTCATTACAAAAATTAAACCCTGAGACGAAATTTTTGCAACTAAACTTTCCTGGTGTATTATGCAATGGAAATTCAATATTCTATGCCCAATATGATTTCAAGGAGTTTTTCAAATCAGTTTTCCTTTCCAACCATTGCAGGAGCACCATCAGTCGTTACACAAAATATTTTATTTATATTAATATTTTTTCTTTAAAAATTATTTATAAATGAAAAAAGAATATTCTGTCCTTTAATTGTACCAGACAGAGAAATCATGCCGCAAAACTCTTCATTAATTCGATTTTTATCGCAATATCGTGCAATTACTGCAAGGCGTTCAACATCATTCACGTTTTTACTTTCGTCAAGAGCAATGCTAAATGCAACAGTTTCATGTAAATCTGAATTTTGTTTCGCAGTTACTTTTTCTGCCATTTGTGTTATTCTTCTTTCAAAAGTTCGCGCAGAAGCAATTATTTCTTGAATTCGGGATAATATTGTTTGCAAGTTAGGTAAGCCACTGAACAATATTTCAGCACTTTTTAAAAATGTATCCTTTATATGTTCGCCATCTGTAAAAGGTTTTCCTTTGGCTGTTACACAATGAACAAGGACGAATCTACTTTCTGTCCTTTTGGTCTGACTCTAATTGTTTGACATAAAAATGTAATTTCTTTTTTATATCCAGAAACAGCTCTTTCTCTAAAAAAACTTCATATTTATCATCAGAATTCTTAAATGGGGCCTGGTGTTTAATTTGAAAATGTCTTTGTACACTTGACGTACAGCATACGACACTTTCGCTATATAGCACACATATAACGTGATCTTTTTGTTGTACGAATCCAAATTCGTTCCTCCAAGAATCTTGGAAATCGCGAAGATTAAGCTTTCTTTTTCTATATATAGTCGCTGTTTTATTCAATATGTAACTAGGGATTCTCGCAATAATAAAACAAACAATATACAAATTTTCACAATAAAACTAACACACACAACGTAACAAAGTTAAAAGTAACCTAAAAACCCCGTCGTGCATCAAACTAAATTCAACTTTCGACTGAAATCGTACTCGATATTCGTACATTGTCATGACTTATAGAGAACATGGTAAGACCGTGAAAAAAGTAAAATTGTGTTCCAATATCTATTTCTATTAGTTTGAAAGTAAAAAATGAAATAATCATGACTTCTTTGACACAACACTAAAAAAACTATAGTTTATCTTAATGTTAAGTTAAAAGGGGCATTTGTTATGAAATTAGATTCCCTTGCCTAATTAACCCACGGAGGACTTTTTCACCGAATTTATTTCAAATCCAAATTAAATTTATTGATCGAATAACTATTTTTGTTTGTTATATTTCCGCTGCAAAACGTTTGTTAAGCAGGATTTTGATTTATACCTAAAACATTAATTTTTTCTTTTTCCTTCGATACTCAAGCTTTTGGTGAGTAAGAACAAATTAAACCTCATTTTTTATTCACAGAGCCCTAATGAATGATTCTTCATTTTACAAGTATTACCCAATAATTTTTATTTGCGTCGAATATTTAACACTAATAATAAGTCACATTTAAACAGAATACGTTATCTTGAACATAAAGCACACAAACCAGAAGCAAACTAATTCAGCAGAATCATTTTATGGCAAAAAATTGAAAATGAAAAATAACCTTCATATAAAAATTTACGAGGTGTTGAAAGGAGAGACATAGTGATTTACCTTTATCTTATAATTTTGTAGAGAGTGGTCACGTGGCACTGAGAACTGCTCCGCGTGCCACATTTGGCACACGTGCCATAGGCTGCCGACTCCTGGTTCAGCACCTCATATCATATCACGAAAGAACAAGAAATTTGAATTGTTATATTTGCATAAGTAACCCAGTTTTCATTCAGAGTAAGTAGAGTAGTTTTCATCTTTTACGGAACTGCTTGTATTTAAACAGAATACGTTATCTTGAACATAAAGCACACAAACCAGAAGCAAACTAATTCAGCAGAATCATTTTATGGCAAAAAATTGAAAATGAAATATTTATATTTATGTTCTACTAAATGTTGTTCTTCTGATGTCCTTTGTCCTCATCATATATCACTAGGTCAGGGAAATGGGGTATAAAAAGAGCACATGAGGTTTGATGTTTCTAATCTTTGCTTGCACCCCCATATACTTTTTAATATTGAAAACTTAATTTTACACAAATATAGATGACTTGGTTTCTAAAGTATATAAATCTCGGATTTTTGAAAAGCAAAACTGAAGCATTTTCTACTGAACTTGCTTTGAAGTTTCTCTCGTTTGCTATTGTTCGCTTTTATATTTAATATTTCAGCCTTATTTGGGATCCAATTACAAAAATAAAATCTAAATTCTTGAAAAGGTGCAATATAGGTTCATGAGATACTTGTTTTACAGAAAAAAAAACATTTTTATATCCGTAGGATTTATTATCCTGTTATCTACAAAAGGTGAAGTCCCGACGACATATTTCTCGTGTAATTTTTTTTATAAAGTCATCAATAATATGATTGACTACCACGTTGACATTTTAAACAGTATTCACTTTTTCGTACCAGTGAGGCGTTGTAAAAACTATTTCTTGCTGAGGATAGGTTATGCATATGCAATCATATGTATAATTTCTCACTCTAAGTTTCTTTTGAAATTTTTAATAGTTTTCTGTGAAGAGTTTGATATTTTTAATGTGTCTTTTATTGTTTTTAAATGTAAAGTTTTATGGCTTTTGAACTCTTAATATGCCTTAATCTTTATTCTCAATATTTCTTAAAATATTTTTAGAGTGGTATTTTTGGGTTGTGTTTATAGTGTTTTATAATAAATTTTTTTAATGTGTATGTAGTTTATATGTATTTTTTTTAACTGTTTATACTCTTCAATTGTGTTTGGTGGTATTTTGTAGCTCTTGCGATTCGTTTTTCCATCAAGCACTCTGTAACTAGAATTTTATCTGTATAATGTACATTTCCAATAAATAAATATTCTCCCCATTATCATATCTTTGTCCTCCCAGTTTACCAAAGGCAATAACTAGTTTTCTTGTTACGAAGAAAGACATCGACAAATTGATGTTTTGTTGATCTTTCAGTCGGAATATAGCCTCAAAAGTTGAATGAATGATGTCTTTTTGTTCAATCAATACATATAACGAAAATCATTTGCTCTGTTTTAGTCAAGTCAGATGAAAAATCTATCATAATTAAGTAAGCTATTTTGATTTTTTTTTACTTCATCTAATGTAATTTTAACATTATGTACTACAATTAAGTGAATGACTTAATTTTTCATGACATTACTCAAGAGCGTATTTATTTTATGTTTACTCAAAGACTTTATTATATGCTTCTCAATGAAAAGACCAAATTCGGCTGAAAGTTGGACCAGCTTCAGAAAAGATTCCATTACCATGTTCAAACAAATTTTCGTTTGTATCTCTAAAGGGCTAGAAGCTCTCTCCTAGAAGTTTGACCATCAAAATTATGCATTCGATGTTGGTTCAACTGGTGTACCAATACTGGGTTTCTTCACTACAATATTTTTGAGAATTGTTTGCGAAGTTCTTAAATAAATTAATTAAACCAGCATTTTGAGGTTTCAACAAAGGCTTTTTTGTTGTTTTATGATTTTTGAAAATTTGTGCTATATACCATCAATGCATATATCCACCTTTCTTCAAAGATGATGTAGCCATCCCAGTAAGTTAGCAACAAAAGTAAGAATCTCTGTCCTTGGCTGTAGAATGCAACAATCAATTTGAATTTAAACTAAAGGAATTAAAATAAATATTTGTATCAAATTTAAAAACAAAAAAGTTTTACTTTATCTTTAAACATACGAGTTTTGCACCTCTTTTTTCAAAATAATCACCTTTTGAGACTTCACACAGGCTTTCAGTCTTTTTGACCATCTATCGAAGCTCGAACTATCTCCATGGGAATTGACATCACTGCTTTCCTAAAAAAACGTTTAAGACTGTTCAAATTGTGATGTTGCGTTTTACATATCTTTGCCTCTAATTCTGACCAAAATTTATAAGCGATCGGATTTAAACCTAGATTGTTAGAAGCCTAATCTTTGTTCTCTACGAAGTCCGGCTCATTCTCTTTCAAGCACCACTAGGTCACTTTCGCCTTATGAGCCGGGCCAGAGTCCTGTTAAAAAGTCCAATACTTTCCATTGAACCGGTTTACGTTCAGGGACTTCACTATTTGCTCTAAGATAATGTCTTGATAAACATTTGTCGTTGTTTATACGCCTTTATCGCAAAAAGGCGTTTCTCTCATATAAAGCCTTCATTATAAACCCACCAAAACATTTCGGAAGTCTGATGAAAAGCTGTTATGGTGCATTTTTCTTCACTTAAGCTTCTTGACTATACGCGGTCATTCTGGCTGTTGAAAAACTTAACAGCTTCTTTTGCTGTAAAGTACTCCTCGAACTTTAATTCCTTTGTAAGAAAAGGATTTCTTTGAAAAGGCTAATTCTTTGATAACTTCTCAGTCTAAGGTCATCATATGATATGAGACATATTGTTCGTTTTGGCACGTTCATCTTTTTAGCCAGAAGAATCTTCTTTAAAAGAGGATTTCGACTTATTCTCTCCTTGGTTGCTTTGACGAGAGCTGGTATCTAGTACGATCTAGTACAGTAGCTTCTATTACGATCTTTAATGCTCTTGATGTCAGAAAATCTCTTAACTGCTCAATAAATGAAAAACCTCTTAGTGTCTAAATGTTTATGAGCATTAAAACTTTCCAACGGGCTCTTTTTGATGCAGATAAATATCTTCTGCACGCTTCTGTTCACAGTGTTCAGGTTCTAACTGAATTAGAACAACATGCATGGGAGACAACAATTATCTGAAAACTATTGTGGGCAATCTAATTTTTGTATCAGAACCTAAAGCAGCCATGACCAACCCGCGGCCCAATTGAAGTAGTCAACTGTCTGTATTATTTTAGGCATGTGGATTATAGAAGGGTGAATCGAAAAAATCGTGCTTTGACCCACCCCAGCTCTCTCCGCTCAATTATTTCCGAAATAATTTTTCCCGTCATTTTACTTCCAAGCAATAAGAAAATAAACATTTGGCCATCGGGTAGAATTTTTTTTCGAATAGTTTAATAAAATCAAGCAAATCATGTAAAAGGCAGTCATTCAGTTTCAACTGTAAAATCATACAACCTAAGCACACACTATGAACAAAAACATGGAGAAATTGATAAACTTACTGTTTGGGAACGGAAAGCTAAGTTATAATCTTTGAAGAACAATTTGACTTCTCAACAATACATATTTCATTTTCAAACTGCTCAATCAAATGGTATTGCCAGTGCTAGCTTTCTAATATCCCACACTATTGTTAATAATATGAAACCTTTTACTGACGGTACAATATCAAAGACTGTCTAATTGCCACAGTTGAAAAAATCTGTACAGAAAAACTAAATCTCTTAACTCAAATTTGTCTGCCACGTCAAACTGTAAAAATAAGAATAAAACGCATTTCGAGGGAGTTTGTGCATCGCTAAACACAATTACAAGCTTCGTATATTTCTCACTGACTTTGGATGAAACATCAGATTTAAAAATACTATTCAACTTCCTATTTTTATTACAGATGTTGATAGTCAAATGAATATTACAGAAGAACTACTCGAATTTGTAAATTTGAAAGGTACTACCACCGGAAGAGATATTAGGGATGCTGCCATGAATTGTGCGCAATGTCGTCATATAGATTTGAAAAATCTTATAGGTATTGCAATAAATGGAGCCCCTTCAATATGAAAAAATGTTAGAAAAAATGTTAGTGCTGTTACATTAATTTTCGGTTGCATAAAAGCTTTAGGAAACAGTTCAAATTATTTTAAAATGTTCATTTGGGATTATATTTTGCACTTCGAGAGTCTATGTGCACCAGTGTCAACAATATGTCTCGTGTGATGAAAGTTGCTGTCAAGGTAATTAATTCAATTAAAAACAATCTGTTTGAGTAACGTCAATTTCAAGAATATCTAAGGAAACTGGAATCTGAATACGGCGATCTCATTTGTTACACCAAAATCAGTGATTAAGTCGTGGAAATTGCTTTTTGCAATTTTGAAAACTAAGGGAAGAAATTTAAACTTTCATGAACAATAATGGTCATAATATAAGTGAACTTTCAAATGATCAAAAACTTCTCTAGATTTGTATTTTCTAACAGATATAACAAAAAAAAACTTAATGAGCTAAACCAGAAGTTACAAGGTGAAAATAAATTGATTTCCGATCGTTATCAAGATTATAAAAGCCTTTGTTGCAAAGTTTCAACTTTATGAAAATCAATGGCTGTCAAACGATTCATTTCCGTTGTTAAATGACTGCAAAAGTGACCATAAATGCTTCTTCAAATATTCTACGAAAACCGAAAAATTATTTGAAGAATTCAACAGCAGATTCTATTGCATATAAAAGTTTAAGGAAATGTTTACAATAATTTTAGTTCCATTTAATATAGAGGTGGAATCAGCGCCTTCAAATTTACAAACGGAGCTAATAGAATTACAATCAAGCATAGAGCTTAAAGTATTATGAGAAGGGAATAAGATTGAATATTATCAAAAATATATCCTCGAAGAAAAATTTCCAAATTTAAAACGATTGGCTATGCACTTTAGATCAACATTTGGATTAGTATTAGATTTATTTATTTAGATTTTATTATTAGCATTATCCCTGCAAATCATTTTTTTTTAAATTAAACCTGATAAAAACAAAGTATCGCAGCAGGTTGCTAGATGAAAACATGACCAATCAACTAAAGTATCCGTTGATACAAAAAAAATCTCAAGTAAAATACAAAAAAAGTGTCACATTAATTGAAAGGTAATAAAATATTTTGAATAATTTGTTGTTTTATTTTGATATGTGCGACCCACCTCAATTTAGTAAATTTTTATTTGGCCCACTAACCAATTTGGGTTTGGCACCTCTGACTTAAAGCATTACTAGGCACTTATTTCACTTCTTGTTGCTCATCATGCCCAGTTACCTCTATGTACTAAAAGATCTCACAGCAGTGCTTCTCAAACTTTCAATACTTGCGACCCAATATTCAATCATAATTTTCATCGCACCCCCCTTCATACAATAACATTGTATTGAATTCGATACATTGTTACGATAATACTATACTTTGACGTTTTAGCTACAATACGACTTTAACCTCTTAAGTGTCCCCGGTGTAAATAAACCTCTCGCTCATTCAGTGCGTAAATTGCCCCAGTCGTATATATACGTCTCCTCGAAATGTTATCTTTTCTGTTCACTGCTATCCATAAAATTATTCCGAAGGCTTTGGAAAGCAATAAAATGGACAGTGTTTGCGAAGGATTCACTTATTTTAGAGAATTGGCGTATTTATTCCTTTTCTCCCCCCCCCCTCCCCCCAATGCATCACATACGTTTGTATGCGTGCAAAATGGTGGTATTGAGGAGTGAATCATGTAACTTTTAATTAGCAGTTAAGGGATTAATTATAAACCGTATAAATTATCAAGATAGGTGTTAATTTTGCATATAATTTTATATAATAATATATTATAACATATATTTATATTATAATAATTTCGAACAATTTTTGCTTACCAGAAATGATTTAAGAGAAAAATTTAGTTATCTATTGTATTTGTTGATATTTTGAATTTGTGTGAGAAAACCAGAATAACAAATCTGAACTTTGTATTGTTGAATTGATTGGGATATTACACAAGATTTTCAAGTTTTAAATTTTTCTCATTTAATGTACGTCTACATACCAGAGTTACACAAAAATTTGTTAGGAACACATTTTATGGGTATTTAACCCAGTCACATTTTGTCTATCCTGCTTTCATGGTGATAAAGACTGTCTGTAAAATGTTCGTTAAAAAATAATTGCTGGAATCTCTGACACAAACGCTGTTGCCTAATTCATTGTATTCTTGTCTAAAATCCAAAAATCTAGACTTTTAGGAACTTCAGTTGTAGTTTTTCTCATATGAATTTTCTATTATATATACTTCTACTTGGAATTAATCGAGTTGATTTCTGGAGAAAACGGAAATAATTAAAATTTAACTCCATTTGAGTAAAAAAGCCGATTACGTCATAGATCGTGATGTTTTATGTTTCTCTAGTAATTTTCACACACATCCATATCATCGCCAAAAATGATGCCAACTTACAGCTACATAATACATGTAAATTACCATTTTACAATTTGGGCAATGAGTATAAACAGTGTAATTTGTACAAGGGAGATTATTCCACCATTAAGCAAACAGGGGCAGGGGTTACCCCCCTCCCAGTTTTAATGAAAAAATAAGTTTAAAATTAAATTATTTAGCAGCATTTATTTCTTACATATAGGAAATATAAGTAATTTTTTTTTTAAAAAAAATTGAATAAGTTATTTATTATACTAATTTTATTTATATACAGGACCATACAACTGTAAAAATTATTAGAAGACTAGACAGCTTTATTAAAGCCAAATTGCTGAATTCTTAATCGTGCGTTCTTTCTTTCTTTCTTTATTTATTTAGTAGTACTATTTACTGTCCTAAATAGCTTTCATATTTAAAAAAATATATATAAATGCCTTATTTTATTTTTAAAATATCGTTTTTTCTTGCTTTGCAAATTTTTCGGTCAATAATGTTTTCTTTCTAATATTTTTTTTTTTTTTTAATACTTTAAATTCGTATACTAGATCATTGGAATTAATCTTTTGAAAATAATCTCAAGAAAACAAACATGTTTTTAGAAGAATAAAGTTACTAAGTTTGATAATAGAGGGCAGCACTAGATAATATTGTCAGAATGCTTTCTCTTTTATGGTACTTATTCAGAGTTTAGAAAAAATATATTTTAAAAAAAATTGTAGCTTATATATAGAAAACTGTTAGGTAAATTTTTACATAAAACTTAATTCTACCCAATTAAACTGCTTTGAAGACATTTTTAAGGCTTTGCAAGACTTAGATTTAAAAAGACTTCGTAAAGCTGAGTGCAGAATATTAAATTATTTACATAACATATCAGATTCATTTAATTCTCGATGGATCACATTATTTAAGAAATAACAACAAATCTGATGTACCTGATTCCTGTTAAAAATCACAAAGACATCAAAATAATTATATTATTCTTTAAAATCAGATTATGACTTGATTCGAATATTTTATTCGTTTTTTGTTTTTTTTGTTTGTTTACTTACTTTCATGTATAGATAGATGCTTTCTGCAATTGGAAACTGGGCCGTGGAGTGATATTTCAAAAATAGAAGAATATAGTGAGTGAGTAAGTGAGTGTTCTGGGGTTATTGGTGCTAGAGTCAATTTTGGCCAAACTGCGTCAAACATTCGTTAAAACATTTAAAGTACAAAACCAATAAAAAGTTTGATTAAAATTTTAGTTAAAAAGGTAAAATCTCAAATTATACATAAAAGTCAATTTGAATGAATTCATAAACAACCAAAGATTGGTGGGGGGTGGGGGATTCCTGCACCAAGTTCGATAAGTATTATTGAGAAAAGGGTTATTTTCTATATCAAGTCGGTGTTAAAAGACTAGATATATAACGATCCCTTGAAATATTTTTTCGTATCTTTTTCTACAAATTCCTCTTCTTCCAAGGCACATAGAATCATGTCTTCCTCATCCGTTGTATATTCTACAGATGTTGGTTTTTTAGGTTTATGGGGAGCCATCTTTATTTCTATTTTTGGTTTTACAGTGTTTTTAGGGGGACATTTTTTTGGGAAGCATGGGATACAGAAGATGTAACTATAGATGGTAAACTATTGGGTGTGGAGGTTGTAGGTTCTGGTATGGAGAGACTTGTCAAGGCTGAAAACATGGGGCACATTGAAGGAGAAAGTGTTTGATTGGACGAGGATAGAGTACAATAGAATTGGGACAACTATTGGATGTGGAAGGGATTTTGTTGGATTTAGGATTAGCTGGCTGAGACTCTGATATTGTAGCTGCTATTGGAGACGTGGCTGGCAAGAAATCTGCTTCAGCTGAAAGATGTAGAAACTGAAGGAATAGATGGCTATGGTTTCGGAAGTGAAGAAGCTTGTTGAAGTATTTTTAATGATGGGCATGTTATTTTAGTGATATTTTCATCTGTCTGCGTAGAAAAGGATGCTATTGATGATTTAGCGGCCTGGGAGTATGTTTGTGATAAAGGTGGGGCTAATAACTTTCAGGCTTCTAAGTAAGTTGTGTTTTTATTAGTTTTAATTTCTTGTAATTGTTTTTCTGCTTTCCATTTTGAGCAAAGTTTGGTATTGGTGGAATGAGGCTGTAAACAGTTAACACATTTGAGTTCTAAGATGTAATTTGTATAAGAATACCCTACAGATGTACACCTAGAGCATGTTAGTTGTCCGCGGCAGGAAGCTTGTGAATCTCCAAACCTCTGACATTTAAAGCCACGCAGAGGGTTCGGGAAGTAATGGTGTATTTTACAGTTAAGGTAGCTGGGGCTTTTATAGTCGTCAGTAGTTTGAGGCTACTAAAAGTTAAAATTATATGCTTGGTCAGAATTATTACTGCATCGTTTTTATTGTAATTCTTCTGACCTGAATTATACCCTAATCAGAGAATCCCTCAAGGATTTCCATTTCAGGGGGTGGGGATCAACATGTCAGGCTCAGAAATGACACAGCGATAAGAGTTGAGAGTTTTATGTGGGCTTATTGTTACAAAGGAAATCAGAAACGTTTTCGTGAGAAAGAAAGACTTGGTTTGTGTAGCAGAGAGTGTTTCAATTAGTAGATCACCGGATAGTAATTTTTTAACAGATTTAGGTTCACCACCTATTCCAACGAGAGCTTTTTGTATAGCCAAAGGCGATTTAGATGCATTTCATTGTTTGGTAGAGAAAATAATAATAATCTGGTATGAGTTGAAGTCTAGTAAATGTAAAGGTTGAATAAAACAAAGCCTTTACCCGGGTAAATCTGCATTGGATCCATAATTGCGAGTAAAACTTCGTCCTGGCATGCCACCACTCACTACGGAGTCCAAAAAGGGAGGCAATGTGCGGGTCATCTGGCAAAAACCAGGCACGGCGCTTACCTGGAGTACACCCAGAATATAGTGCTACAGCATCTCAGGGCGAGGATACAAAGGGTAAACCCGACACTCTCCTTGACTGCAGTACTAACCCTACAGCAATGTCTCTCCGGGGACACCGAAGAGACTTATCACCAGCCGATTGGCATGGCTCACTCCTTCCTCCCGTCTACAGCGAAGCGTGGGTCAAATTATGTATGACACCATTTTCCTCCTTAAGGGACGCCGCACACGGCAAATATGCGGGTTGGTAAACCAACGGTGTTAGTAAGAAGACAAACAAATAATACGAATATCGAAAAAATAAAGGGAAAAGATAAAAAAGAAACGAAATTAACGCATTACAAAACGAAACTCCAAATTATGATAGTAATATGAATAATAAGTAATCTAATTTAAATAAATAAATTGATAATTGTTATTCATGCAAAATTATAATTTATGTATCTGAGATCTAGACGGGAAAAGAAAGAAAAGATGAATGGAATGACAAGAAAGAGGGTTGAAAATAGAGAAGGACCACTAATGACATCCGTGTTTACCAAAGACAGTAAATCCCTTGGGAAAATAAAAAGATCACTGGGGCACCTCTGGATTGTGACACCCTTACTCACCTAAAAAAATGAGCCATTGAGAGTTTATAACTTAGGGCAAAACAGCATTATTGTTAAGAAGCACTGTCAAATAGTTTTTCTTTTCAAAATTTAAAGTTAATTTTGAAATTTTTTTAATATGTGAAAAAAAATGCGTATTCAAAACCACTGAGATTAACTGAAAAAATATCCAAAATATTTATATTGAATAGTTATTCATTATTTAAAATATACTAATTATACTATCCTACTGTAGCTAATATCGATAGAGTTACAGCTTTATTTATAAACACTGTACAAAATTAAGAGAATTTTTAGATTTTGTCGATTACCTCTTGCACTACTCGACAGATTTTAATAAAATTTGGAATAATGCAACATAAAAACAATAACAATAATTTAACAGTTAAAATACACACACGTGATCGTGCGTAGCATAGAAGTCGGAAGGTATGAAACAGCAATTACAAAATATAACAAACAAGTTGATTAATAATTGAGATATCGTGATATATACTGGAAATAAGGAAATTTATGAGTTCCTGTGACAATTAATCCTACTCGTTCAGCACTTCTGTTTTCAGGCCTTAGATAATTCTCGGAAAGGGTTCGCGATTCGCAATTGCCCTCCCCAGAGCGTCCCAAGCATGCTCTATAAGGATGAGATCGGGAGATCTAACTGGCCAATCCATTTGACGAACTTCTTCACTTCCCAGAAACTCATCGTCCAGATGAGTTCTATTTGACCTAGCACTGTCATCCATTACAACAAATTCAGAGCCAACTTCACCCGTGAAAAGGCGAACATAGGGCACCAAGACATCAGTCTTACACCTCACAGAAGTCACTTTGCATCTTCCATAGACATAGAGGTTTGTGTGGCCATCCAAAGTGATGCCTACCCGACCATCAAGCCTCCGTGGCTTTAATGGTCGATTTCTCCGTTATTGGAGGGTGGGTAGCGGGTTTTTGGTTCTATCCATATATTTTCGCCATGCTTTCATATGTCCAAAAAATCTATCATTACGATAGCGGAAGCTTGATGGCTTGGGCAGGCATCAAGTTGGATGGCTGCACACACTTCCATACATTTGCATACCTTTCGAGTTCGATTAGTGGTACGTACTATCATGCGTGTGCATTTTTACTGTTAAATGATATTTTTTTTTTTTTTTGCATTATGTTAGCCTTAGATACATACCAAATTTTATTAAAATCTGTCCACTAGTGTTAGAAATAATCGACAAAATCTAAAAATTATCTTAATTTTGAATACCAGTGTATTTTTCAGTTATCAAACATAATTAGAATTCATTCAATAACGTTTTATAATAAGCGTGATCTTTATATGAAAATTATTATTTTAAACTTAACGATTTTTTTTCCTTATTCCAAAGAATATAATGCAATAAAAACTGTATCTCGGTTGCATGCTATTTTACATGCATTTTATTTTAATAAGCAAATTTAAAAGTACTTATTTTTAAAATTTATATTGTTGCATCGCGTTTAATTTATAAAATAATTTTTGAGTACTTTTTTAAAAAAAATATATCTGTCTTATTTTAAAAGTTAAATGTCTTTCATGAAGCCTGTTTTTTCTAATATTCTTGATAATTTAAGTAATTAAGTTACCTGCCTTGGCAACTTAATTATTTAAATTATCATGAATATTTCTAAGTCATTGGTACTGTAGAAAAATAATGATGGTAGGAATAATAAGTAGGTTTTCTTGGTATAAAAATGGCTCACCCAACACTTTTTACATTATTGCGTATTAATACTTCTAAATTTGTTCTTAATAATTTAATCGGGAAAAAATACGTTTCACGTAAGTACTTCATCAAATTATTTTTATGCAATGTTTGAAAAGTATAAATATAATAAATAACCCTAAAATAAGAATAACATTTTCCAATTAAAAGAATTGTTGAGTGTAAGCCTAAAATTGTCAATAGAAATATGAACTACAGCTTTAATGACAAAAATCTTTGTACTATTTTAGCGAGATAAGCCAAAATAAGAAAAAAATTACTAAATAACGTAAACGATGATAAATACTTATAAGAAATTTTAATATAAATCATAACCTCGGAAATTTATATACAAAATAAATGCTTATCATTTGAGAAATACAATAAAAAAAATCCCAGAATATTACTTTAGCAGAAGTAATCATAGATTTTAATGTCATGTTAAAAAATACTGTATAAATAGACTTATTCTTTTTTTTTTTAAAAAAAAACGTGTTAAATATGTGGTCTTAGAGATATCTCAAGATTCCATAGAAAATCCAGAATTTTTTATGATGGAATACCTGCAATGAAAGCTAACTCAATAACAAAGATGTAAAGAATTATTTGAAGTAAGATAAAGTTCCCTGCAGTAAGATAAGTCGAATTTTTTTTTTTCAAAAGAAGTATTAAAAGAATGCAAATATGCATTTTTTTTTGTCTTTTTCTTTAAAAACTGATAAAGTCCAAAGAATCATTGACTTTTGTTTATCTCAGTCACATATTTTTTTTAAGGAAAATGAGCACAATTCTCTGCCAGAATATTTTTAATTATATGATTCTGACTTAGTGTGTGAGTATCATGAAATGATCAACTTGCTTTAGTACGTTTTACAATCCTTTTATAGTTCTATCACAGAAAATATTTGGGAAAACTTTGAATTTCCAGTTAAATTATTTGGTAGCAATGATTTTAAGAAATCTTTTTTTTTTATATTTGATGTTTGGTAGTTTGTTTTTCTTTGTATTTAATTAATCAATTAATTCTTAAGTTATCTTTTTTATTTCTTTTATATAATTTCAGTTATTCTTGCAGAAAATGCTTTATTTTTCTGGTTTTTAATGTGTATAAGAACGACATGTGCTGTAAGCTTTGTGTTATTGAAAGAAATAAAAGTCTGTGAAGCGTATTTTAAAAACCGTAATTTTATATGAAATCTTAATATTTCTTAAATTTTGGCAAACGCATTTTTCTTAAAAATAAAATTAAATTAAATTCATAGAATCATAAAGATATTTTTGAAAAAAAAACTAAGCTTTTGAAAACAAATAATGATTTCTTCGGTAACTGCAAATATTGTAATTTTGAGCAATTTGTACAAAATTATATTCATTTTAGAAATAAAATTCAAATATCTCAATCTGAGAGATATCAATATTAAGAAAAATAAAACAAAAATGCAACATTTAAAAAAATGATGTTACAATACCTATGAGAAGAGAATTATTGAATTTATTCGACTCACGAAAAAGCAAAATCATTGAAATGTTTATAAGTTTCAAAAAGATTTTTACCAACTTTGTATTTTATTATATAATAAGAGTTACGATATATTTAACAATCGATGCTTGTTTTCTCAGCATAACTTTTGATTTTAAGATCTAAAACCTCCACCGTAATAGAATAGAAGAAATCATTCCATTATAAAACTCTTAGCTGTAAAAAATGAATTATTTCGGTACCTATATTTGTATGAATGCATGAATGTGCTTAAAAATTATGTAACGCAAATATGTATTAAAATTTCTCAAAATTCTTTAATTTTTACACCAGGGTGTAATTTGTTTTTATCTTTCTTTGGTGTGTGGGAGGTAGCAAACTTCGTTGTACAACTAATACAACGGCTCATACTTATTGCTCAAACTGCAAAACTGTAATTTACATGTATAATATAGGTCTCTGTATTTCTATGCAACGCTGTAAGAAGAGAAAAATGGAATTTTTTTCACCGCACAAAATTTCACACTGCAATACACTCTTCAGTACATTTTTCACTACCAATCTTGTGCTGTTACACAGTTCACCAGTAATACATGAACTTCTTAATATCATGACGGTACAGCCTTATTTCAAAATCAGTTTAGCGGATGGCATTCCCTATGGAGTTAGAGATGGTAGATATTCAGGCGAATACTGTAGCATAACATTATCCTGATGATGGCCATCGTCTCTACCAAGGGAGCAGCTAAATAAATGTATTAAAGCATTTCGAAAACTTGTTTTATGTATATAGAGAAAATTAATCTAGAAGAGTTGAACTATAAGGAAAAGAATTTACAAAACATAAGACGGATGACACAAAAGATTTAAATATTCCTCTATGTAAATATCTAATCTCGACTGCGTCAGATTCAGGTCCACGAAATTTATTAAGGCAAGGGGTTATATCTATGACTGTCGTTGGCCGTAGCCTTGAGCACCATTCAGGTGACAGTACGATTTAGCTCGGTTCCACCCCAATTTTGAGGGAGAACACCATGGAGTTGGGTCAGGAGCCTCTCACCTCTCTTACTCTTCCACCAACCTTACGAGATGGCTTGCGGCTCGACGGCTATTTAAAGTACCCCCATGTCGCAAATCATTATACATTTACAAACATCCATATCTCCTCCGGGATTCTAAACCAGGCCCTACGGCACAGCAGTCAGCGTCGCTAACCACTATACCGATGGGCGACTTAGTTTTTGTTTCTTGTACCAGTAGGGTAACTATATTTAAAAATATACATAAAATATAGTTATATAAACCTAAGATAAATATAGTCATGATAGAATAAAGTCTTAGCCACAGCAAACTCCTGGGGAACCAGTATTTTATATATATATATATATTTAAGTTTGAGTTTTTTTTCCCTTCAAATTTACAGAGTAAAATTTTCACATCGTACTTGAATAAAACAACTAGAAGTAATATTTACTTTGATTAAAGAAGTAGTAAAATCTTTATGTAAGGGAGCACGTATAAAAATGCACTGTGCATAAAACTTAGAATATTTTTTTTTTAATTTTTAATACTTCATATTGCCAAAGATTTTGAAGATTTATTTTAAATCAAAACATAATTATTTGGTCAATTCTAATTTGTAAAAATCTTTTATATATAAATATATCAGTTAATATATAACAGGGGTGGTGAACCTTATGGATCAACGTGCCATTTTTTTCTAAAGAAATGTTTAAGGAAGTCTTGACGTGCCGTCAAATAATTTTAATTTGTGATTATTGGGAAAATAATCAAATGAAATACAACTCAAAACTCTATTTACTACGAAAAAATACATTTTGAACTGTAAGATGTTACTTTTAGAAGAATACATCCTGAATCGGAGTCATCTGCCAAACGGTTTCTAAGCGAGTTTTAATGTTATTCAACTCTGAAAATAATGACTCGCAGGCAAAGGCAGATGAAAATATGGTTAAAATATCACGAGCCAGCTTCTTCAAAGAGTTAAATATGTCTGAAATCCGTTTTACAGTCGTTTTACATACAACTGTTCCAGAACATGAAACACGCACAGCTTTGTCGGCTTTACCAATCATGCCATATTTCTCAGTCCAACAAAGTTTGAAATTCTCTGTTATACTTACTATCTTATATTTATTTATTTATTTTTGCTGAACTATTCATGCTAAATAACGGTTAAAAATCGTAAATATAACACAAATAAACTTTAAAATGCAATTGTGTCACCGAAATTTACTATGCTATGAGTAGAGAAACTTCGCATCATTAGCAATTGTAGTCCACGACGTTACTGAGCCAAGACAATAACAAACGAATGTGTTCGCCACCCGAGCAACAATTATTATTATTCACGTTTGTTCGTAATACTTCATAGTGAGCTTTGTTATTTTGAACTAAAATGCAAACCGATCGGTGGCATGCCCAAAATATTGTACCGTATGCCATCAATGGTACGCGTGCCATTGGTTCGCCACCCCTGATATATAATAATATATACACTCATGTCCATAAATTAAGGATAATTCAGAATCACACAGAAATTGAACTCTAAAATAAAAATTTCACCTGTAGAATTATCACACACATGCAAATTACAGGAAACCACCAGATGGCGCGGATAGTACGTCACAATGACGAGAGTGTAAGAGAGGGGTATATAAGGAATGATGGCAAAGAAGTAAAATTGTTCACAAGCGCTTTAAAAGCCTTTCAGTGCAATAACCGCATAGTTATGGCACATAGGAAGCATTTCGATGATTCTTTACGTGGTAGAATTATCGGACGGCTAGAATGTGGACGTACGCAGCTCGAAGTATCCGAGGAACTTGGAATCGCCCGAGTGTCATCTCCAGGCTTTGGCAACGATTCCAAGATGATGGTAATGTGAGTAGATGTTACAGCACAGGTCGCCCCCGAGTTACAACGCCGTATGAGGACCGGTATTTGGCAGTTACTGCCAAAAGAAACAGACGGAGCACAGCATCAGACCTATCTCGTCAGCTCTCTTCAGCTACCGGTACGACAATTTCAAGGCAGACCGTGTACAGACGCTTAGGGCACATTGGTCTATATGCTTGTAGGCCTGTCAGATGTGTTCCCCTTACCGCAACTCACTGTCGCCTGCGATTAACCTGGAGTAGAGAGCATGCATTGTGGACACCGCAACAGTGGTCTTGTGTGATGTTTTCCGACGAGTCCAGGTTTAGTTTGCAGTCTGATTCTCGCCGGACTTTCATATGGAGAGCGCCAGGTACCCGTTACCACCAATGAACGACACTGTTATGGTGGTGCAGGATGGCTAGTTTGGGGAAGAATTATTCTTGGTTCCAGAACTGACCTGCATGTTCAGAGTGTAACGATGACAGGCCACATCTATCGGATGTCATTCTGGAACAACATGTACGTTTGTTTCGGGGCGCCATGGGTTCTGAATTTCTGTTTATGGATGACAACGCCCGTCTCAGCGTGCAAACATTGTAGACGAATGCCTTCAATCGGTGGATATCACCCGTATGGATTGGCCAGCATACTCACCGGACTTGAATCCAATAGAGCATGTGTGGGATTTGCTTGGCCGACGAATTGCAGCCCGTCAACCCCCTCCCACCTGTCTACTGGAACTTCGGAGGGCATTGCTTGATGAGTGGTGTAATATTCCCAAGATCAGATTGATAATTTGATACTCAGCGTGCATAGGCATTGTAAGGCCTGTATTGCATCGTCCGGGAGACATACTCCGTATTAACCATCACACTAACTATGTTATACTGTTTTTTGTAGTGAGAGAGTGAGAGAATATTAACGTCGCACTGATTAGCAACACGAGGGCTTTTGGCGACGGTCCGCGTAATTTTGAACCATGGTCAAGTGACGCGGACGACACCTGAGCTGGCACCCCCTCTCCTAACTACCACTCCACACCAGCGGCAGGACGTTTGAGCTCTCGACAGATTTAACGTGCATAGTACCCCTACACGGCGTATCTTTAGTGGTACTAGGATCGAACTCATGATACGCTAGCCATGATCCGATGCCTAGACCATTCGGCCACCGCGGCCTCACTGTTTTTTGTAAATAGGTTCTTTTTTGAAATTGCTCCAGGGAGTAAAAATCGCCTTTTTTATTAATTATGTACAAAGATTTACAAAGTATATAGATTTTACAAATAAGTCAAATTTGTTTTGCTTCTGTCTCTTTCTTTGTCTGAACTTCATTAACCTTAATTTACGGACATGAGTGTAACTTATGTGAGAAAGTGCACATTGTTTCGATAATTGATAATTAGGTAATCAATTATTGAAATTATATACTATTTTCTATATCGAATACGTTTTAATTTTATGAAGACACAAGACTTTAAAAGATGACATCTTTATTTCATGTACCATTTTCAGGAAATTAAATTAGTATCTACGATGTATAGATGTGTTTTATGAAATATTCTTACGATTAATAAAAAAAATTATCGTCATTATTACATGCTTCTGGTGATTTGAATAGAGCTTTAATGTTTTGAAGAGGTAAGTCTCTTAAATTATTTTTTTTACAAAAAGCGAATTTTTAATTTTTAATAAAAAGGTTTAATTTTTTTATTTTAATGCATTCTAAATTCTAGTGAACATGAGCTTAATTGTTTTTTATTATAGTTTCCTTTAACTCCAATTTTTGATTTCTGAAAAATAAAAGTTTTTGTTCTTCTAAATTTATTGAATATTTTAAACAGAGCAAACGAGTATTAACACCATGTTAGAGCTATCAACTGCATTATTTAGAGATAACTTTCATGATTTTGAATCGTAATTAAATGACAAGGATACTTGAACTGTCTCTTCAATCTTCAAATTTTTACTTCGTGCACTGCGAGGTTATCTACTGTGAACTATTGTCTTAGGCTACGGTAGAAGAATATCCTTGATAAAGAGCTTCGAAGTTCGAGAAGTTCAAGTCAAGTCCTCATTCCGTTAAAGGCCCGACATGAAAATTATAGGAGATTCTGTTCAAAACATGAAGCTGTCCTCTTGTAGAAGTTATGAAAATGAGATACCCACTAAGTACCTACAGTGTCACTTGAATTTACCTGTGATATAAAATTAATTAGTCAATCTCTCTCATTTGACCATCCACCTTGTAAGATTAAAGATAATGTGTCACTACTCTTAGGATAATCAAATTAAAAGATTACTAGTTAACCACAGAAGTTTAGAAGAGATTATATGATAAAAATTATTGAAACTGATAAGGTATTTTCTTCTATGTCACTTTCTCATAAATAAATGGCAATGATGCTGCATCAAGAACTCTTCATTTTTAATTAATTCTTTGTCTTCTAAACTCTTGATATTTAAATATTTTGTACATTATGTTTAATTATGAACAATGTAAAAGTATTAAAAATTCATTTAAGAAAAATGATATATTTTGCGATTTTATATCTTATAATTCACAACTGTATATGTATAGGTTGTTCAAAAGGAATTCAATGTATAAGATCAATTCTTTAATGTGTGCAATAAAAAAGGAAACATTATTTTACTCAAATTGAAGAATTTCACACAAATCTGCCACAGAAAAATAGATATTTAAAATGGCAGAATAATTTTTTTTTGTCATTGAAAGGTTGACTTCCCATCAAAATGTGAACTAGATTCGCATAGATGGGTGCATTTAAGGGAAAAAACGTAATGAAAAAATACCAGCGATGCCCTTGGTAGTGCCGTGTAATGTGCCGAAACAAATATCAATTATCTAATTTTCATCGCTATATTTGATTCGCTTTTAAAACCGCTTAGCTACTGTGGCGTTGCCTTTCAAAAAGAACGGAAACATTTGAAAAAATGTTTTTATTCAAAACTTTTCTTCTTTTAAATAAGTTTTTGATTTCACGTGGGAATAATTTAAAAACTAAATAAAATGTTTAGAATGATTATTTTTTTTTAATCTTTATAATCAAAACAATGATACTGTAATGTATTTCTTCATATTGATGACTAAATCATGAGTTTAAATATTTAGTTTAGTTTTATTTTTGAGATTTCAGATTGGATTGCAAAAATTTATTCATAATAAGAGATGCAGTCTTTAAGAATTAAATTGATTAAATTGTGGTTTAAGTAATTGTAAAAAACCGGAAAGTTTTTAAATATATATTTTTGTCGTATTTTTACGAGGCATGATTTTATAAACGAAAATTAATCTTAAACATAATCTTTTACATTTTATTTAATTAAAAAAAATAATGTTTATAGAAATCATGCTATGAAGCTATTCTATCAAATTATGAAATCGGGTGCGTCGTCTATAATATTAAAAATAAAATTTTTTTAAAAAAAAAAAAATGACATATTGCTTTACTTTTTTCTAGCGAGAAAGAATTCTATAAATATTTTTTTATTAGCACAATAAGTGATGAAAATAAATCATTTTAATTATATATTCGCACTCTTATAATATGTTATTAGATAATCTCGTTAAAATATTCAGACTTCTGTAAATGTGATGCTAAAACATTTCTTGACTTGACTTACATTGCCAATGCTCACTTTTTTTTCTTGTTTGAAGAGATTACATTTGTTCCATTTGCTTATAAATAAGTAAAAAATCCGCAATCATCCATGAAAACACCGTTGGTGTTAGCAAAGTAAAACTGAATAACTGGAAATTACTTGCCGTTTCTGCCAAAAATTCACGTGTACCGTTCCAGAAACTTATTACTTTTTTACGTTGTAGAACATTATTACTCAAATTCAACCCTTCTGTACCTAGTCAACCATTTTTAAATAGTCTCGACTTTTAATCCTCTAAGTTCCATCATGTTGTAGGTCGTCCTGCAGGTTTGTTTCCAAAAACTCCCGGTCACAAGGGGAAAAGTTGTTGGATTTGAAGAATGAAAAAAGTTCCACAACATCTATTCCATTGTTAAAGATGGCATCCAAATCAGATTTTGTTAAATACCATGAATGAGGAATAACTAAATAACTATAATTCTACTCCAACGGCCTCTGTGCAACTGATTTCTACCAAAGATTGTCGACTTAACAACGAAAACTGCGGTTAACGGTTTTAAAACTTCCAGGCATTTTCTTTATTTATGCTTCAGTGGGCAAGCAACAGTTCCTTTACTGACAAATTAGATTTGGGAAGTCAAGTTAAAAGTAGCATTTTAAAATCTTTTTCTTTTTTTTTCTAAGACGAATTGCATTCCACTTTGGAATAAAAACAGAATTCCCAGACGTTTTTCATTAACGCTCATGAGGTCTTGAAAGCGGCTGTGGTGTGATAAGAAAATTCCTCCTAGGTTATATTGGAAGACTTATGTTTTTTCCTCATACGTAAAATACTCCATATAAGATTTGAACATTACTTTTGAATCTGTTTGGAATGTTATGGGAACTTAACACTAAAATGCACAGCTAATGTTTTTGTTATCATTATTGCTTATGTTAGAAAACTTGCATTTCATTCTTAAGAACCTCCGAAAAATCATTTTTTTTATATTATTCAGAATACTCTATGTAATATCAGTTGTGTAAAGCAATATTTCATTTTCATTCCTAAATATAGAATGCATCATTTTAGATCTTGCACCTTTTTTGTAACACATTTATGAAAAAAGTGTATATTATGTGTTTATTTGTTATTGACTCATTTCTTTTATTTAACTCGAATTGAATTAAATGCTTTTGGAAAATATATTTGAAAGTAATTTCTGATTTTCATCGATGTTCGATGCCTATAATAATTGTAGCATTAATTTTTATAATGAAAAATACCTGGCAAATATATAAACAATAAAATAAAAACTGTATTCGTAAAGACAGTTTAAGGCACAAAAAGAATAAAATGTTTCCTATAAAATATGTACTGTATTCTTTTTTAGTAAATCTTTAAAAAGTTTCAAAAATAACACTTAAAGCCGTGTATCTGTATACTTAAATAAAGTATAATAAAATCGACCAATATATGAATCAATCATTATATGAGTTGTTTTCTTTAAGTTATTTCAAAATTTTACCATAGTCTACTCATAAAAAATAAGACAATGATCTACCATTTTTCTTTTAAATACTAAATCGTAATAAAAATCAGGATGTTTATATTAAAGCTACAGCAAAAGTTAATAATTTCAGGAAAAAAGTGTTGATTTTTTTATTATATTTTTACCTAATTAATACTTTTACTTATGCAACTGTAACTATTGTAAATGGAGAATGCTCAAAATTTTCATTCAACCCATTGTTTTCTCCAGAAAATTTTGAAATAAACTTAAAGGCTCACCATGATATATTTTTTTTGACATTTTTTTAGCAAAAATATAACTTTAAGATTTGATTTTCAAAACAAATACTTTTTTTGAAATCCAGTCGCCGCAACTCCTAATAATTTTACGCATCAGATACTTTCACGGTTTTTCTCATAATAAAGAAGAGAAGAAGAAACTTTAACTCTCGGACTGGACATTGATGAATTTTCAATTATAAGAAACTTCCGTAATCGATGTTTGAGAAATCTTTCCAGTGAAATGTTAAACAAAACAATGACTAGAACGAATTCAAAAGTATTATATTCGCTTCCCTTTGATGTACCTCCTAATCTCTACTTCTTTCTTTGCAATTTGCAAACAGAAACCATGATGTTCCTCTTCTCGGAAAACAGGTAGAAGAATACTGGTCATAACAAATAGTCTATTCATAGGAAGCTCCAAAAACAATGATAATAGAAATCGGCAAAAAGAAACGTTAAATAAAAAAAATCTGCTGAGCAACGTGTAATTCTTAGTGTGCATGACCTTCACTACATTGAAAGAAAGAGACAAAAAATCATTTTTAGATATTTTTTTTTCAATTTTCGATTGTTTGTAAATAAAACAATGCAGAAGTTATTGCAATTGAATAATATGCATATTTCATAAGTATTCGAATTCGTATAAAATTCAGTTTTGTACACATAAAAATTTATCGTTTGCAATATATATGAAACTAAGATATTTATTCTGAATTCATCTTCTAATTGCATATTTCAAAGTAACTATATTCATTTTAAATATCTTAATATATAACATTCGAGATATATAGTATCTTTCATAACATGTAAAATTCTCTAAAAATTTTTTTTTTCAAAATCTCATTAAAAATAAAGGAGCTAAAAATCTTCAATTATATATTTTATATGTTATTGCTTTTAAATATGATGTAAATAACTAACTTTTACGAGACCATTAGGATCGATTGAAATTTTTATTTCAAAACCTTAAATTCTATTTATGCGGAAAAAATGTTCTCTGGTACATGAATGAAGTAAAAAATAAAAATTTTAAAAATTCATTTTCTTAATTTAAGTACATTTTTATGTACATTTTTGTTCTTTTTTATATTTGTTGCGATGAGAGAAGATACCTACTAAATTGTTTTTAAAAAAATCAGATACATTTAAAGCTTTCTGATATTAAATTTTAAAAAAAAACCTTACTGTCGAAATTACAGCGAACGATAAAGTGGAAGTTGGAAAAAAGCTAGGATTGGTCTAATTCGTAGATGTGCGGAGAGACAGTTGGGGTTATGAAACATTGTCACGTATATCAATCAGTTGTCATCGCTTTCTATTATTTAAATTGTGGGGGGGGATTATATATCATCTAAAATGATCTAACCAAAATTAAATCTTTCCATATTTTCCAAAATTCAAGCCCTTTGTGGCAACATTAAATTTTCAAAAAAAATTATTTTTCATCTAATCTCTATACCACAGAACATCTTTTCCGTACAGGTAGGTTCCGATTAATAATAGTTTTTCCTCCTTATAACCTCGAACCACTCTAATATGTGTGTGTATATCTTATTAATAATAACAATAATTTTGCAGGAAAGGCATGATGAAAATTAAAACATCTTGCGGCGTGATGGTTTAAATATGTATTTTAGAAGTTTTAATTTCCTGAAAGCGTTGTTTTTTTCCTGGACACGCAAAAAGCAAATTACGAGCAAATAGATAATATTCCTTTCAACATGTTTCATTTACACGCATTTGTTTGAAGAGATGATGGCATTAGATAAAGAATGTAGTGCAACAAATTTAGTAACATTATTTGACATATCATATACTTTTTTTTGGAAACTACGCCCTTAAATCTAAATATTTAAAATATCTAATCACATGTAAAGCTGTAAAAACAATTATAATGTGATATTTTGTTATTTATTTGAAACACTAGGAATTAAAAATTAAGTGCAATTACGCAAATAATATGTTCTCTTTCTGTGTTAGACTTAATTATAAACATGTAAATTTCAAAAAATGCTATATACAATGAATATAATTATTAACATATAAAGAACAATTGTATATTTTCTCCCGTGTAGGAGAAGCCATTTCTGTTAGAACCACATTAAACAGCGTGAATGTCTTGCACATTCTTGTTCCTCTGAATAAGAATATATCTTAATAATACGACATTATTTATATGTAAATAGCTAATCACATCAGTTTTTACATGTGACCCAGTTATCATCATAGGTATATTGCACTTAAAACGTCAACATCTTCTAAAGAATACGAGAAAGTAATTCTTACATGTAAGTTTTTTTTTTTTTTTACCGAAAATTAACTAATCTTTGCTCTGATTTTCAGCATAAAAGGTAAAATGTAACAATAATTCAAATTGACATTTTATGATTTTATTATTTCTTTGTTATTCAGTTTCTTTGGAGTAAATTAAATTTTATTTATTACTTTGAGCATGTTTTTGATGAATGACGTAAAGTAAAATAAATCTGTTTTAATAAGTAAATAGCACAGGTTTGGTACTTTTGCAATCAAGATGATGCTGTTGCTAGTGCTCATAGAACCTGACAATTACTGTCTACTGTAATAACAGGTTATCTCGCATTAAACACAAATAACTGTACAGCAAAATTCGCTGAAATTTCTCTGAATACTACTTTACATTGTGTTATTGATTGGCATTTAAAATTAACTAACAATCATTCTCTTTTATGTGTGTGTGGATTCTTTTTCTTTTGTGGATGCAGTAAAATATTAAAAAATGAGGTCAAAAATAAAGAATTAATTCTTACCTTAGATGATAATGCGTAATTATATTGTGTTAATATCCAGTTCTTAAGAAAGCATCATCTGACATTAAACTATTTTTGCAAATACACTAAGAGCTATTTAATATTTATTTTGAAAAATAGGTGCTTCATAAAAAATATTAAAAATGTTCTTTTCTCTTTGAATCAAAGTGTTAAATTGTTTTTCCCAAATATTTAAATCTTCAAATTTCGTTTGTAAATATTAACACAAAGACTCTTAACTATTTTTACAGTGAATTATTATGCCATTCAACAAAATATTGGACAAACCATTGTGCAAATGCCGGAAGTTATATATACTCAAAAAAGTCTGACTGTTCTTCGAACAGATGGGAAAAAACAATTATTTGAACATTATAATAACATAAATACTGAGATTTTGACTGTACGAACTTTTCCTTATTAAAAAAAGGACGTAGTATAGTATAACCAATGTGCTATTCATACTTTCCTTTAAATATTGGCTAAATTTGTATTCAATGTAATTCAAGTAAATTGTAAATATACGCTGGATGCAAAAACTAATAAGTTCATAACTTGATATATATAATAAAATGCATATATTTGTTTTGAGTTCTGTCTTTAACTAGAGTAAATAAATATACAGCCAGACCCCGATTTAACGAATTTTTCTCTTTTCTCGATTTAAATGAAGGCAAAACCCCTATTTAACGAATAATAAACTTCGAATTCACTCATTTTTTCAGAAGTTGGTAAAAAGTTTTTAGTAGTTTGGAATAGAAAAATTAGATTTTTTTTCTCCTAATGACGTATCCTTTTTGTCAAGGACAGAAAACGACTTTTCTTGAAAACAGCAAATTTGAACGGGTAACGGTGACCATTATTTGACTTTTCAAGAGCAGGTGAGTCATGAGTGTAACCTATCATGTGAGTCTAGAGTAGGACAGGGAATTCCTTTCTTATCTCAACCCATTCCACAACGCAAGGAATATTTTAAGATTTAACGACAATGTTAATTTTCATGATGGACTGCAAATATGTGCAACTAAAGTTGAGGAAATTTTTGATTAGTCTGAGCCAAAGAAATAGTGGTTCTTATGCAGAAATCAATAATGAAACTTCTATCAAATTCGGTACATTTTCTAATGTTTTACATTGTTAAGAAATTGTGAAAATATAAATACTGTAGTAACTGAATTTCTTCTCTGCATAGAGTCGAAAAAGAACTCTTTCGTATCAGGAATCAAAAAGATTTTCAAACATCTATTAGTCAGTATCTTGAAATTTCCAATTAATTGGTGCTAAATAATTCACGAAAACGGTATTTTAGAAATTGAATAAAAAGTGTGCAATTTCTAACAATGGTTATTTTTTGTGTTGTTGCTTATTGAATTTCCAAAATATAAAGGCAAAAAAAAAAAATTGTCCTTTTGTTTGAACCTCGTTATAACGAATAACCCCAAACTATCGAACAAAATTTTCGGTCCCAATGAATTCATTAAATCGGGGTCCAACTAAAGTTTTATTTCAAGTTTTGTTGTTGCTATACCGACTGATTGACACTAACATCAGATCATGGATCAGAAATTCATCGCGGCTAAGGGCTTGATTTTTACGCCTGTCGTTAGTCTTAGCTTTGAGCACCATACTTGTGACAGTACGATTTTACTCGGTTCCGCCCCAATTTTGAGGGAGAACACCCTGGGGGATTGTCAGGGGCCTCCCACCTCTCTTCCCTTTCCACCAATCTCACGAGATGGCTTGCGGCTAAACGGCTATTTAGAGTACCCCCATCCTGAGAGAGAGAAGGCACTATACATTTACAAACATCCATGCCTTCTCCGGGATTCGAACCCAGGCCCTATGGCACCGCCGTCAGCGTTACTAATCATTATACCGGATATGTGGCATTTCAAACTTTAATTATGATTATAAACTTCATTAAATCTCAGTATATACTTACTTATTCCTGTTTATCAATTCATTAACGTTAATAAAATAAATTCAAATTATAACTAAAATTTTAAATATTTGACGAATTTATTGACTTATGTAAACTTTTCCTAACTCACTTCGATGCTACAAGAAGGCTATTTATGATAGACTTCGCAGTTGTAAGCTAAGATCAAGAGACGAGGACAATACCCGAGTTGGCACATCACTCTCCGAGCCTCCATACCATTCCAACGTGAGGGCTTTGAGTCTCGACTGGCTTAAAGTGTATCAGCTGCTCTACACAGCAGGTCTTCAGTAGCTCGACAGATATATTGGATGTACCACTTTTTTTACTCTAATATTAATAATATAATTTGCAAACATCCTTATATCTTAAAACATTTAAAATTGAAAATTCGGTAAAAATATCAGCATTTATGTATCAATTTGATTAAAGTTTTTGAAATTCTACCTTTTAAAACTGTCAATAAATATAAAGTAAAGAGCAAGCTTTAAACTTTAGACATTATCGAAACTTAATAAAGTTATATGTTAATTTTAATGAATTTTCTGTGTTAACATAACATCTTGTTACAAATTTAATTTTTGATAAGTCATAATTTAAAATCATGCATATAAATTTTATAACTTAAAGATAGCGTTTCTCAAGCTGTAGTTCAAGCTAAAGGGGCTTTTTTCCCTGTAAGGGAAAAAAGCCCGGGTTTATTGAAATGTCGAAAATAAAATATTTAAAATAAGTATTAATTTACTGAAAAGAAGGAGAACAAAATACATTGTGATATAATAAAATTCACACTAAAACAATGTACTTATAAATTTATCAGTACTTCACAATGTTTTTTACAGTTTATCAATATTAAATCAAAAATAAGTTGAATAATTACTAGTGCCTCTCATGGGCTTGTCACGTGTGTATATAATTTAATACTTATTTTGACAGTTTGTACGATTTATAATTAAGGCGATAGGGTACCTTAAAAATCATTAAACAGTCGAAAAATTTTATTGATTTATTTGATATCTCAAATCCTTATAAACATGCCTGCAAAATTTCAAAGCTTTACCTGCATTTTTTATTAAGTTATGGAGCAATGTTTGATGCTGGACAGCAACTACCACGTCCACATTGCAGATTATCTGCTAGAAAAGAGCCTGATAAAAAATGAATTAATTATTTTTCTACCGAGCGTAAGTGAGAATGACATTATATATGCAGTAACAAATCATTTCAAGAAAAATTGTGCAATTTATGCAAAAATTCTAGTTCGTCTACTGTTTATTGAAGAGCAAATGGATTTAGTCAGGATTTAAAATTTGTGCGTGCTTTTTATGATATTATTATGAATGAAATTAAAACTTCAAAACGGATTCTCCCAAAGCACAAATATTAAATCTCATTTTGATGACTCAGATAATTAAAAATCTAATTCACAAGAATGGAAAAGCACACGCTCCCATTTTTATATATTTGTTTTTAGTGGTATAAATACATCCCATGTGTGTGAAATTCAACACTTTTATTATTAAAATATTTTAAGATATATATTTAAACAAATGCACATATGAAGTTCTTAGATTTTGATATATTTTACCTATAAATTGTTGTTTCATTTTGCTTTCATTCGTGTACAATATTTAACATGCGAAGGCTTTTAAAATCATGGAAATAAAAAATAAAGGCATAAACATCTTTTGTACATGTTGTGCATTAGCTCTGAGCATGGAATTAACTCTGAAGTGTGTGTATTTATTTTTTTTATAATTATTAAGATAAAGTTTTATGAAATATTGATCTTTCATTCGTTTTTTTCTATATATTCATTATGGCAGTATACTGTTTAATTGTTCTACATTTGTACAATTTTTTATGGTAAGCAGTTTTAAATAAACTAATTAACATTTCATAAAAGTTTCAGACTATTCGATAAATATTATATCACGCTATTCATGGAATGAAAACTTCAAACTCATATTTCTCCTTGTTGAATTTTTGTGCATATACTGTTATTCAAAACCCTAAGGCTTTTTTGATAATTGAAGTATGGGTTTGAAATTTTTTATACATGTTCTGAAATGTATGTTTTGTAAAACTGTGCATGGAATTAGCTCTAACATGTTTAGTACTTTTTCTAAAAAATTTCAAAATCAAAATTAATGTTTTTTTGAGAATTTTTGGAAGTTTAACTATAAAAAAATTAATAAAAAACTAAAGAGCAGCAGCAGAAAAAAACCCATGCACAGTTTTATGTAGTATATTATAAGGTACATGGAAAAAAAATTTGAAAGAAAAGAGACATATTTAAAAAGCCTTAGAGATTTAGAAAATGCTTTAAAAACTTCAAAAAATTTTAATTTTACAAACATTTTGCAACAAATTAAAAAAATTTTGTATGGAATTATTATTAAATATTAACCTTTATAAAATACAATTAAAACCAAATATCAAATATTAAATATAAAAAAAATTGTGAAGATGGTACCATATCGCCTTTCATATTATAGCCTTAGCTTCAATATATATTTTTATTGAATTCAATACATCATTATTGAGTGGGGGGGGGGGCGAGATGTGGAGATTATGAGCGAAAATTGGGTCGCAACTATTGAAAGTTTGAGAATCACCGACTTAAGACCATGAACTAGAATATTATTTTTAAAAAACTATATTGTTAGTAGACTTAGTAATTTTAAATATAGAACGTGAACCTGAACGGGAATAGAAACAACAGTGTGCAATTATTTCGATATGCAATACCTTTTAAAATAATTTGAATATACCTTATAAATTATTTTTTCAGAGCCTAAAACAGACTAATTCGATACATAGGTTCATGTAAAATTTAATGTAATAAGTTTTCTACCTTTGATGAAAAGATACTTTTTAGATAGGGCATTTTTTTCAGCGCTTTAACCTTCTAATTATAGATACTAAGTTTAACTTTTTCTGTACAATTTTGCGGAGCATTCTGTTATCGCGGGGCACATAAACAGCGAATAAAAATAGTCCTACATTTTATAAAATAAATAAATGAATAAATAAACTGTCTGTATTTGGAAAATTAGTTCAAACAAATGAATTTACTCATAGTTTTTGAAATAAATTATTTAGAATTAGAATCACATCTCTGTGGGTAATTTAATCAAGATCTTAATCAATCTAAAAAAAAGAAAAATTGACTCACTAACTTTTCATCACAATATCTCTAAAATTATTAGACTCATAGGCTTCAAACGTGGCAAGCATGTTTCTTTTGTTGAGTAGAGATCCGCTAAAAAAAGGTTTCATAGCAATTGATCCTCGTGAGGGACATTGTCGATAAAAGATTTTCGTTTTTTAGTTATTACGCCAAAAGACTTTAAATTTGACATGCTTGTTTATTTATTTATTTTTTGCTGTTGAGTAGAGGTATGCTAAAAACTGGTTTTGAGGATATCAATTCCCATGGGGGGGGCATTAAAGGAAAAATTCGAGTTTTTGAAATACTAGACAAACAGATTTTAAATTTGGCTGGCATGTTACATTTGCTTAGATATCTGCCAAGAACGGATTTTATGAAAGCTCGTTCTCCGGGAGGAAGGGGTTTTAAAGATAAAATATTTCAGTTTATGACTCTCAGATCTGAAGATTTTAAGATCAGCAGGTATATGTTTTAGTTGTTGTTATTGTTTTTGTTGTTGAGTTGCGTTCCACTTAAAATGGGTTCTAAGGGACTCGACTCTCAGGGGTGGGTGGGTGTAGTGGTTACGAAGGTGTAAAGCAGTGGTATTCAAACTTTTTCAGCCCCTTCTTAAAACCCTAGAAATAGAAATTATTTTCGTGAAACTCCAATCCACACACACATACTTCGAAGAATATATATCAAAATAATATTTGAAGTAGTTCGATTTGTTATAGGAATTTTTTGTAAAGGCAATTAAAAACAATATAGCATGTAATATTAAAATAAATTTAACTAATTTTTAAATATAATTTACACATTAATAATATTAATTTGTGTTCCAAATGTCACCTATTCATACATTATATTTAGTAACTGGGATATATGATTGCTTTTTTCACACTAACTGTCGAAGTCTAGGTCAATTGAGATTAAATGCAATCGCATACATATTCTGAGTTTAATTTTATTTTTATGCTTTTCTATTTGTAACCACTTACGTTGAGGAATATATTTCACTTAATCACCATGTTTGGAATCGTATTAAAATGCTTGTAACTGTGTGAGAAATCCTGTGTATTTTGGATGAACTTACAGTCTTAAGTTTAGAAGCTGTTCTTGCTTAAATTTAGATTTTAACATCGAATGTGTTGATATGTTTGTTTTATCTCCTTCATTATAGGAGTGTTTTCTACAAATGCAAAAAGGTGCATTTTCCATTAGAAAACTATTTAGTTTTGTACGACATTGTGCTAACTAACGAGTATAAAGTTATCTCGTGGAATCCGAGATAGTAGACAATAGAATGTTTACAATCGAATAAGAAGTATATATATGAAGATAAAGCGTTTTAATAACATTTTTTATGATGTAATAAAAAATTTTAAAAAGTGTTGCAAAACAAACTTAAATATAAATAAATTTTTCAGTTTTAATGAATAGAGGGGATGAGCTTTAAATGCTTGTAACTATATAAACTTCGTAGAGAACGTTAATCCATTTTGAATGCATATTTATTTCTTCTAAATTTTTTTTTATTGTTACTCGTGAAACCGCTGGGTATGCCTTGTGGAACCCCAGGGATCCGTGGAACACAGTTTGAAGATCACTATTGGAAAGGATAAATACATTTCCGTCTTAGAAATCTAAGTCCTGTTCCGTTTAAATTAAGAAAGGGAAATTATAAGAATTTAAATAAATAATTGGCCAATTATATAACAATAAATTACAAACAATATATAGCTATTCAACATCACGAAATATCCAGCAAAGCGGGTGGATAAGAGATAGTACCAAATAATCATTTATATTTATAAGTTGATTCAGTACTGGTTAGGTACTTCAAAAGGAAAAGAAATTTAATGAAAGTTTTTAAGATTTCTTCACTTAATAAATGCTGATTTAAAATAAGAGCGATATAGAAAATACATTTTCTAGAGAATAGTAAATCTGTGCTTTCGAAAATATCGTTATTTTTCATTACAAAAAGGAAGGATTCACTTGAATAGAAACATTTTAAAATAAGTAGGTCGAGCTAAATTCTTAAATATTTTTTAAAAGAAGAAGCGAGGGAGCTCTTCACATAAAGGTAAGAAGAGCATCGAAGGTCAGTTACCCTGAAGTCTGTTACCTCTTAATGCAATGAGTGACCAGTTACAATGAAAAAGTAACAAGAGGCGGTAAATCGGCCAGCACGAAAGTTTTGATGGCTTAATAGCAAGCGTTCTCGTTTCTCAAAGCTTCGGTTTTTTACGATATGTGATAAGTCACAGATAATTTATTTAATTATATAATTAGAGGTTTTAAATATCTTTGTGTCAATGAGATACGAAAGAAAAATTCATAATTTCGGATTTTATTTGTGTTGTTAAACAAATAAAGCGAGTATTTTTGGTACAACAAGTGCACCTTTTTTTAAGTTATTGAGCATTGAAATGTTCAATGATTATCTTAACTGCCATGGTATTAGTTTCGTTTTCTTAATTGATTACTTATTATAGTCACACTTTAGAGCAATTAGGGATTGACGACGGAATACGTAATTTTTAACTAATTTTGAGGACATCGAAGCAGGATCCTTATTCTACAAAATTCCACGTCACGCAATCGTAAGGAACTTGAGCGCCTTGAATGATATAGAAAGATACTTCTGTATGCATGATATTTAATCCATAAATACATACAAATAGTTATAAGACCTAAGTATAACTTTTCAAGATAGTAGGGAACATTAGCCACAGTAGTACAACAGCAAACTCCTGGTCTTAGGAACCAAGATTGCAGTTTTAAACAAAGTTTTGAGGCTAGCCAACCTTTACCTGTAATTTTTCTATACACTGGCTCATAGGGAAAGGAAGAAATAATAAGAGAAGTGTAATTATTGCAGATAAGATACGTTATACTATTAATATATATCGATAAAATTTAATCCCATTTGTAATTACTAGTATAGAGTTAAAATCATTGTAATAAAACTAGTAAGATAAAACTTACTTCGTAAGTACAGCAACAAATTATGTTTCCCGCCAGATACAAAAAAATATAGTAGTACCGCATAAAATTAAAATTTGTAAAACATGATAAGATAATATTAAGTCTACATATATATACGTTTAAAAACCTTAAATATTGATATAAAATTTATAGAAAACAAAAGAACTTCCCAAATACACACAATGATATTTAAATAAAATATAGTATTATTAATTTATGAAACGTGTGGCACCATCTTTGGATTAACTGTATAACTAATTTTATATAAAATTATTATTATTGTTACATATTGTCATTTCACAGAGAACTATTAGGAATATAATTGTAAAGAAAATTAGCAGGATATCCATGTTCAATATATATATATCTAAAAATTCCCAGTAATATAATCCTTTTAAATATCTTTTAACTATCTTTGGTCCATCCCTTCAGGACCGAACTTCAATTAATAAGTTAGCCAGCGCCTAACGAGAATATTTTAAACTACATCTAGCTACCCACTCAGATCATGTGATTTGAGCCTCCTATAATTAGCGAGATTCCTGGGGACCGTTCTCTTTCGCTTCTGTACTTTGTCTGCGTAAACATGTAGCCGGCTGCAGTGTGTTTGTGTATGTGTCGTCCTTGTCTTGCTTAAATGTTTTCAAGATGTATAATAAACTGATTTGAATAACCCGATGACTGCCCCTTGGATAATATTTATTATGCCTCACCAATCTCATATAAAGTATTCATTACAACATCGCCATATTACATATATATATATATATATGTATCAGATGATTATCCTGTACTTAATGCTCAATTTGTAAAAAAGTATTACTGCTAAAATACCATTTAGATTAAAAACCTTCAAATTATTTAAATATTTGCTTAATATCATTCATGTTTTAATTTTAGTATCGTTGTATGCTTTATAACTTAAATAAATTCCAAACTCTAGCAAAATATCTACTTATTCTTTTCTTTGTAAATTTGATATGTTATAACTGTCAGAAACTTTAAAGGAATTATTTTGATATACTGGGAGATTTCAGATCTGTAAGAAAAGCAATTACTTTTAGATGTCCTTTACGCTCTGCTAATTAAATGCATTTAATATTACAAAAAATCATGAAAATTAAAAAAAAACTTTTGTTATTTTGAAATTTAAAAAGTAATACTCAAAGATATATTTAAAAAAAAATTGCACTTATTTTATGTATTACATGAAAGACTTATCATTGAATCACTAAGGTAACTGTATTTCCCTTTACTTTACTCTATGTAGACATGAAATTGTAGCAATCATAAATAACTGTTTCTCGATATTTGATTCTTTTTCTCTTATTTTTGCATCAAGCTTTACTTTTGGAAAGGCTTTGTTATAAAATTTAATTCATATAACAAATTTAAAGAAAGTTAAGTAATAATATTAATATCATTTCTTTTAAAAAATGCATTTATTAACCAAGAAAATATGCTTATTTCATTGTGTTAAAAATTTGTTAGTTCACAATAAATCAATAAATAATCAATGGTAATTTACAACATATAGGATATTATTAACCTAGAAAAGTTCAAGTTAACACTACAATTCTGATTTCTGCACTTCTGAAGATTGCTGCTATAATGATACCAGTTTTATTGTATGGTTTATATGCGACATTATATAATAAACTATTATTATCACTCTCAGTTTTTGAGGCCTAATTCTAAAAATAAATAATGATATAATTTGACTTCTATTCTAAAAAGGTGTGTCGAATTATTTTGTAAGGTTCTAGTTTGTATAATTGTAATCTCGGATTTCGTAGAGAATGAGATACATATAAGTCAAATGAAGATCTAAAACATTTCTTTTTTAAAGCAAAATGGCTACACTTAGACCAGAATTTTAGAGGTAAAACGAAAATAAACTTCAGTTCAGAGTAAAAAGAGCAAGCAATATAACACGCAAATTATATTAAAATTATTTTGGCTAGATACTATATCATCTATAAATAAACGTTTTCCAAGTTGACTTAAAACTAATGGTAGCCTATGATTACTACTATTTAGGAAATAAGGCTATGCATAATATCAAATTCTTCTTTTGACTGCATCCAAAAGCTCTATTACATACTAAACTTGACAATGCAATTTACTTCTGTTTGCATATTAATTGCAAAAACAACTTCGGAAAATAAACATTTCTCACTGGAAAGAGTGAAATGGATAGAATAGAACCAATTTACTGATTTAATAACGTCACACTTTGAAGCAATTCGAGGACTGCAGGCGACGGAATTCGTTGTTTTAAATCACGGTCAAGTGACATAGAGGACACCTGACTGTGACCCCTTTCTCTAAGCCACTCAACGCCCACCACGCTAACGTCAGGACTTTGAGCCTCGTTAGATTTAATAGGCATCAACCACTCTGCATGGCATTCTTTAGGGGCACCTTGACTAGACAGAAACAATCCCTGCCTCGAGTTCTTGACCACGATCACACAACTACTGCAAATACTAGAAAAAGTACCAAATCACACTTTAATAAATACAAAACTAACAATAGGAGCGAATTTACTATTTATACAGAAATATATTTAAACTGATGTAATGTCTTGCTTCTTTTATTTTTTTAAAAAAACTTTTGGGTTAAATTTTGTTCTAATGTCTCTTTTTAAGTTTAACGTAATCTTGCTAAAGCAGATTTTTTTTTTCTGCTTTATTTAATTAATTTATTTACTATGATATCATTCAACTTCCATTAGTTAAATTTTTTAATCCTATTTCCGGATGTTTGATGCAAATGTTTTATTTTAAGTATAAATTTTTGTTTCACAGAAAAATATCTCAGGCATTATGACGGAACACCTTAACGGACAGATCGAACAAGTCCAAAACGGATTCCACTCAACCGAAAGCGAACCCTTTTTACTCACCAACGGCCAAACGAAAGAAAACAATCTTACTGTTGCCAAAAACCCTCGTAAAAAAGTATCCTTCCACGACAACGTGACCGATATTGATGAAGAGTCATCCCTCCAGAATGGTAATCATCAAGAAAAAAAGGATGAAGACACCCCTAGTCTGGATGGAATTCTCAATGTATCCGAAAAGATTAACTACTTTTTAACTGCCTTTGCCCCTGAATCCCAAACAAAGGGGAAGAATAGCCTTAAGCCGCATGGTCACCAGAGTTCGATTCCGGAGGCTAGACTGGCTTTTGTCACCGAAATGGTCGAGAGCTCGTTAGCAGGAAATGATTCGCGTGCTGACAGTGTTCGTGGCGATTCTAATTCGACGGCGAATATGGATCAAGAAGATGAGGGAGATATCGGACCTGGAAGAGAAGCTGAACACGTCTGCCAAGTGACCGATACCCCAGACGCTGTTGGGTCTTTGGAGAGTCAAATTGTTAATACACTGGACATGGCTGCTACCCAAGTGACGTTTATGAAGATATTCGCGCCCCAGAAGAAGGCTGTTGTAGAACGTGAGTATTTTATTTTTGAAATTATTGAAAAATGTAATGAATGAGCATTTGAAAGAGTTTAAAAATAGTAAAATAATGTTACATCACTTTTTATAACTGTTTAATTTTCATTAAAAAGTATATGAAAGTTCAAAGTTATAAATACGTAATGTAATGCTAAATGGGATATAGTGGTTTTTTTCTTATTATTTCAGTTCGAAAGATAAATGAGTTCCTTTTACAATTCTCAATCAAGATCTTTAAGAGTTATTTTTCTCATTAATTTGATGCAAACATGAAAAATATTAAGCTGTCTCTTTACACATTTATGAATTAATTATTTTATAAATTATTCAAAAAATCTTAATTCAACGAAAGTTTAAAGGCATCCCTGCGTTTGAAATACAAAATTAACTTCCAGTTTGCAAAAAATATTATCCTCTAAAAACGTATTGCGAAAGAAATCATATCAGATGAAAACGTATAAATTGCCTTTCATTTATAACTTGTTTTTCGAAAATAAATTTATTGCTAAGGAAATTTAATTAAAAATTTGCTCATGATTTTATTATTTCAAGAAAATTATTTTATGTATATTGAAGAAAACAAATATTTAATTAACAATTTTACGTATTAATTTTCATCAATTATAGGTGACAAATTAATTAATTTTACACATGATTAATCTTCAGAATATATTAAATTTCAGTTCTAATATTTTGAATAAAGAATGTATTCCACTAATTTAAATAATGAAAAAAAATTATCTAAACAAGATTTTCATAAATTCCAAATTATAATATATATATATATTAGACACACACATGGCACAAATTTTTAAAAAAATCAACCAAAATCGAAAAAGCCCCGATGCAATTATTTTAAAGCTCAGTGTTTTTCATTTGCTAATTTAAGAGTTAAAGAACTACTAACACATTTAAATTACATGCTTCCAACAATTAAAATTAATCAAATATAAAATGATTTTTTTAATTGAGACTACAACAAGTAAAACAATTTAAGCATCAACTCAGTAATTCTGAAAATTGAACGTAATTTTCAGGAACTTAGTTTTACACTTTTTAGCACATTTTTGAGCAAAACTTTAGTTACGGTGATAACCTTATAATTTTTTTCAGATTAAGTTATTAAACACTAATAAAGCTACAGGTGTGAAATTATTATTTATGTTAAATATTGATTGATTTAGTTGGTCTACTTATAAAAAGAAGACTAAATTCATCATGACGAACGTTAGACATTGTGAATTTATCAAAATGCATCATATGATATTAAAATTACCATCAAATTTTTATCTACACATTTTATGTGCTATTAACATTTTTAATATGCGTTGTAGGAAAATAAAACAAATAAAGGAATTTATTATCAAGTTTAAGAAAATATATTTTAGTGAAATGTAACGTATTTTATTGCATAGATATAAAAGATAAATTTGAGAAAGCGTTGTGATAAATTCTCCATTTGTTTGCTTTTCTATGATACTTTAAATTTAAAATTTTGATTGTAAAATATTTTAAAGTTGCTCAAGCAATTTTGTGTCCTTTCAAAAAATCGTCTGAAATTTTTATAACTTAATTCCTCACCTTGAGCTTTATAACTGTCAAAATTTAAAAGTAACGAAAATATTTTGATATGCAAAAAACAAAATGAAAATTCAAAAGTCATATTTTAAATGTTTTTCTTTTGCATGAAATACCTTATTTCAGCTTATGCATAAGTAAATAAAAAGTTGCTCTGAGTGTATGATTTTATATAACGTATAATATTTTTAAATTTAAAAAAAAAGTATTTTTCCGAGTGGTAATTTTTATTTTCGGTTGTTTCGTTATTCATAAAATAATTTTCATACAATTACTTGTTCAATTAAAAGATATTTAATCGCTAAAAGATGCTTTTCAGATTTTAAGGAATAAAAAAAATTGAAAAAAATTACACAAATATGTAATTGTTTTCTGAAGAACTTCAATTATAATTCCTTTTAAAAGTCGACGAAAACGTTTTGGAGATAAAATTAAAAGAAGTATAAAATTTAAGTCATGTTTTTAAATTTAGATAAATCAGTGAGAGAACTATATTAAGGCTGCACTATAAAGCATCACGAGGGCTATTGGCGACGGACCTCGTAATTTTGAACCTCGGTCAAGTGATGTGGACGATACTTGAGCTTGCATCCCCTTCTCCTACGTACCACACCAAGGGGAAGGCATTGAGTTTCGACAGATTTAATGTGCATCATTCCCCTCCCCACGTCGGATCTTCAGTGTCACCAGTACTCGAATCCACGACAATCTGGCCACGAGTTCGTGACCGTAATCACTAGGCTAACACGACCACTAAAATAAATCAGAAAAAAAGAATAAAATTGATTATTACAAAATAGAAAATGCTAAAATTAATGTACGTTAACAAGGAAAATTGTTTAATATTCATAATTGTAGTTTTTCTCAGACATCACTACATCCAGTAAGGCCGGCTGGGGGGCATGATTGGTCTGTCGCTGGCCTTCTGCAACTAAGATTGTGGATTTGACTCCGGCCCAAGTAGGTGGATTTTCATGATGCAGAAAATTGACAGCGGCCATGTCGTATGATTATGCAGGATGTAAAAGATCCCTAGAGTGTCTGTTTGGCTTGTTTGCTCTCGGCAAAATTAAATCCAAGAGCAGGTTCACATCGTCAGATCTCAGGTGCCTCCCTCTAGGGAGTAAAATTGGCGTCAAAATTACCTGCGTCGATTGGTATCCGCTTATAGGGTGCCGCACTAAAAAGCGATACCTGATTCCACGAATGAACTAGGCCTGCAATGATAAAACACCAATACGCAGCCCATTAGAAATAAAAAATAATAAATAAATAAATTTTAAAAAAACTATACCCATTAAATAATAAATGGAATACTAGTCGCTGGCTGAGTTTTTATGGTTGAATTCCAATATTTATCGGTTATAACTCCAATATTTATTGTTTTCTTAACAAAATATTTACTTTCAGAAATTAACCTTTCCAAGGATAGATTAAAATGTTGAGCAATGTTTAAAATTTATATTTTACTGTGCTTCTGAGATGTAACTATAAGGTAAATAAATAAATCGGTTTATATACGGAATGCATATAAATCTTTCTCCAGGATCTTCTTTCAAGAAGTTCGTGGTTGGAGAACTTCATTTCAACAGTGATACAGCTGAAATTTAGTTCGGAGGACAAAATTCGCAGTCAAGTCAAAGATAGCTACCTCAAGGATTATTTTAGCCACGTGTCTGTCATTCCCAGGAATTCTATGGAACGACAGACACGCGGTTAAAATTATTCCCAGAAATTATATATTTCCCGGGAATATTTAAAGTATTAAAATCTTACTATTTCCCGGGAAAGAAACCCTAATTAGAATACACGCATGAAATTGTTTTAAGAATATTACTAAAATAAAAGGTTATTTAAATGCAATTTTTTAGCAAAAAATGAACATAAATTTACATGTTTTCAAAACATTCTCCTTTTTTTGAAAAATGCATCTATAATGATTATATTTTGTTTATACATAGCTAAGACTTCTCCAAAAAGCCTGAACTAAGAATTTTGAAAGATATAACTTAAAAGTAGATTTTTCCATGTTTTAATACATCAGAGTAAAGAAATTGTAACAAAAAAAACATCGATAATTATTTCAATTAATCGTAACTCTGAAAATAAAGTGAATTTTTTAAAAATCCTTGTTCAGACTTAGAGGAAGACTTAGGGGATCCTCTGGGGAAGACTTAGCTATATGTAGACAAAAAATTATCATTATATATATAGAAGCATTTCTCATATAAGAAGAATGTTTTGAAAATAGGTCGTTCGAAATTAATTTTCTGCCAAAATAATGCATCTGAATAATTTTTTATTGTGATAACATATTCTTAAAACAATTTTATACGTGTATTGTATTCTAAGTAACACAAAATATGTAAAAAAAAATATTCGTTTCTACGTTTTTGCAAAATAACGGTTCCGCGTGGTAGGATAGAATGACTTTTAGTCTATTTTATAACTAATCAAGTCAAATAATCCTTAAAAGAAGTTAAAATCATTTACTCCTCTTGTATTTAAGGAATCGAAGCCCACATTTGCCTTCGAACAAATATTACAATTTATTTAATTTCTACTTCATGCATCTTTGTGATTAAAAGCACGACTCAAAGCTCGTTTCTTTTCTTCTTTTTTAAATTTTATTTATTATTTAGTTTTTTTTACCGTCTGCATTTACATTAACTTTCAAACACTTGCCTTTTTCAAACTTTTAACACTTGCCTTTCCTTGAACGTGTTACTATTACCTAATTAGAAAAAGGCTTTTAGTATTTTATACACTTCCTCAAATTGAAATAAATGATAAATGAAAAATTAACGTCTAACACGAATGCTTATTATTTAAAATGTCTTATTTAGTATGAAAGATATTTGGAAACTAATTTATGGTATTTTCATAGAAAGAAAGGAATTGTATCAAATTTACATTGTTCATTAGTACAGTAATATGGATAAAACGAAGAGGAAAATAGATTAATGTTAGTGATTTTATTTATACATTACGTGACACTGAAAACTGAAGCAGCAAGAATTTCTTACAGGAAAAGAAGACCAGAAAATGAAAAAAACATTGCAGAGAGAGAATGAATGAACAGTAAATAATGTTTACTTTGAAATTATACTCATATTATAGAATATTAACAATGTCAAGCTCAGTACTTTGTCAGGCCACTATGAACAGCAATGCACGTGTCCTGAGACAGGATCTCCATTCCGATTTGCATTAGCTCAGTTTCGGAACACGGCAGTGAACGGACATGCTTATGATGTTCGCTTACGTCCCAGATGCTCTCTCGATTGGTTAGAGATCAAAATAGAAATGTATCTACAAATTGTCAAACGTGCGCAACGAGCAGTTATGCGTTATCCTGTTAGATGAGGGAGGGTATTGGGTAACACTTAAAATAGTGGAAGTGTCATAGGTCGCAGTACATCATAGATTAACTTAATGATCCACGTATCATTAAGCTGACATAGTGCCTTAAATACGAACTACAACAGATCTGTTGCCGTACATGATGGAGTTTCAAACTACGATTGCGCGTATTCGTGCACTTGGGCATTCCGTAGATGCAGTCTGGTTCAACCCTACCATATCGTATTTATTAATTTCGTACATTTCGATTCTTATTGGACAAGCAAGAACTTCATCATACACCCTTATACGATTTCGTTGTATTCATAGGGCTCTATGTTGACTCCATTGCAAATGGAGTCGTCAGTACTGTGAAATTCTTTTTAACCGACGTCATGAGTACAGGACATTAGTAACCAACTAACTGGTAATGGTTCTGGTCAAAGTTTCCTCGAAAGTCTGTTCCTCGAAAATGGTAGTAGAAGTGGCTTGCAAGGTTGTTGCTACTTTTGGGGGGACGCGTCGATCCCCACGGGCTGTTCTGGCAACACCGTTTAAACTTACCACGTTTTCTTGTCCCAGTCATTTTTTCCAGTGCCTGGAGTACTGTAGACACGTCTACAGGGATGTCAACTGATATTTGACGTATGGATCAACCTCCCTTTTTCAGTTCAATCCCCATACCTCTCATAAAATCCCCTTTATGATAGAACTGAATTGTCTCCTTTGGAGGTGACCTGGTATTTTCGGCTGTTACACATATATTCTGAGAAGAGAAAGAATACCACAATGATTTCCTTGGCACAAATAACGATTCCGATATTGCTCTTTTTGTAGGTTCCTTATATGTGGTAGAGGAGATGCAAATTTACATCTTTTTCCTTATTTGTAAGGTTCACCTATCCTGAAATTTACATATTTTGCTGCCCACTCCTTCCTGGTATTCCGTTTTCAAAGGAATCATTTATTGACATGACGTCTGAATACTCATTCTTAAGAACATTTTTTAAGGAAATTTGCTTTAAAACAAGCATCTGTAACTTTCTACGAGAGTTATTTGAAAGAACATTTTGTTATTTCATTAGAATTACTCAAATTTTTAATTTGTTTGATAAAATATATGAATCAAATTACAGTAGAACGTCAGTTATCCGAATCAATTGGGACCGGACACCATTCGGATACGCGATTGTTCGGATAACCGACAATCGAATGTGATCCATGCAGCATATGATACTGGACACTATACAAATATTGAAGATCATCACATGCGAGAAACGTGCATGAAAAAAAAAAGAAAAATAGGTGCAAAATGTCGTAATTTTATCTTGATTGTGGAAAATAATCACTTATTTTTCGTTTTACCATTGTACACCTTTGTTTTTTTCACTGCAAGGTCTCTGATTCCCTTTAGCAGCAGTAGTTGAGTAGGACAGCAGCCTGATTGTTGTTCATACCACTCCATAGCTCTCTCTAACGCAGAAACGCGTCAGCATTTGATAAACCCTTGCTATACTTTCGTTGTTGTTGTCCTCGTCTTCATCCGTTTCATCGTCGACAGGTCGGATTCTTCTTGCACGGAAGTCACAATCTCGTCATCCTTTAGCATTTGAAATCCACAGTCTTCTGCATCGTATGCCATCGAAGTTTCTGCATCAACAAAAAACAAAAAAGCACGTATACACCCCCTCACTTGGAAACAAACTGACTTAATATTCCACGCAGATGTTTACCAAATCACACAAAACGGAAATTTCCCAACAATCCCTCACCTTGAGTTTCCCCTTCAATTTTGGCCTTACACGAAACAAGTGTTGAGCATTGAACTGCTCGAAAACGTATCCGGACTTGGGTTCGGATATTTGACGCTCCGGATAATAAACGTTCGGATAAACGACGTTCTACTGTATAGAAATTATATAATTCATATCTTATGTCTGGTATATATCGAGAATATTTGAGCTGAGATACATAATTTATTACATTTTTATATTTCAGTGAAGTTATTAAAAGTTATTACATAACAGTTGCTCTAAAAAAGTTAACCGCTTTCTTACTGATTCTTGCAGCCTTCTGAATACTTTAATTTGTTTGGTGAATGCAAAAACTTGTTTTTTGCTTCAATAAATATTAAATTGTCATGGAGGCGGTTATTGAGGAATTATAATGTCGTAAAGAAATAAAAACTATTTGCAATTGTCATACTTAATACTACAAATTTTTTTATTTATGTGTAAGAATTAGAAAATATTTCAATCATGCAGAAAAGCTAAACATTTTTTTAAATTAATTCTACACACATTTGTTCTAGAGAAATGCAAAAATATTAAAATACTTTTTAGTACCAAATCTTTATAAGTGAGCCTGATATAATATTTTAGTAAGATTAATGATTTGTATTTTTTATGAGGGAATAATTTTCATGACCTTGTAAGTCCTGGAATAAGGTAAATTAACATTCGCTGTAAATTTAATTAAAATATCGTCTGTATTAAAACACTGTTCATGGAGGTACATCACTATAGTATCCTAATCAAGAATACTGTGATGCAAGGGGGAGGACAATGGAAAAATATTCTGTTGTTTTTTTTTTATTTGTATTCGTAAGCGTAAAAGCAATCCTTAATTGGTTGAATGTATTTTAAATAAAGTCTCTTAAAAGTTCGGAAAGAATTTTCAAAAATCAAGGTCAACAGAGGGGAAAGTACCATACATATACGGTAAGTAGTATCTGGGGGAAACCAACCCATGCATGGATTATTTAACGTGCTCTAAGCAAACTGTTAAATTAATGAGAAAATTACACAGTGTGGAGAAGATTATAATTAAAAGCAGATTAGTATAATCTGGAGAAATTTGGGAAGAGAATTCTGTAGGGAAGAATTTTTTGGGTTAATGGTACATTCAAAATAGTCTTCCGATTAGATGACCAAGTCAGTAATACAACGATTTTTACTAGGACGTACAACCGTAGAATTTATGTAGAAATTAAATGTAATATCTTACTATAAAGAAGTTAGATAATAATGATAGGTCGACATGAGGTTATGCTTTTTCATATAGCACGTTACACTTAAAAACATACTTGGAAATAGAAAACTAATCGTGAGAGCATTTTGCAAGAAACATATTGTTAACCGAATTCTTACAATCTTCTGTATTTAATTGCTACCTCTGACTAATAACTTACTTATTATTAGGATATTACCTATAGTTAAATTATTGAATTGGCTTAGTTTATTGAGTATTTCGGCTATTTCTCCCCGAAAGTATAATCAAATCAAAATATCGATCCAATATACCTTGATATAAGCCACTTCAAATGACATGAATAGGCATCTTTCTTCGGATATCATTTCGTACCGGATTAATTTACAATAACGAAACTAAAGCCCTTTACCATCAACTATTAGTCAGCAACTTAACAACTAGAATATCATAATCTTATAACTACCACATAAGAATTTTAACAAAATTATGTAACCTATTGTCAGTTACATAATTACAGGGATCGAATGGCTGTAATTTAGTGACTCTCAAACTGTAGTGTGGGCCCAATTCGGGAGCGGGATAACCCTAAATGGGAGGGCACGAGCACATCGAAAAGTTGAAAATGAAAGATTATTTTAAAAAATTATTAATTTAACGTGAAAGGAAAAAAAACCAAATACATTCTAACATAATAAACAAGTAATATAAAAAAAAAATTTTGAAGTCAATTTCTACTTAGGTAAACAAAGAAAATTGTTTGTTTTGGTTACTTTTTATTAAATAGTTATAATTAATATAAATATGTATATACATATATGACAGAATCATAATATTAAGTGACAAAATAGTAAGCAATTTTCCTTGCCACACATTTTCCATTTTCCTTTCTATATATGGTGGGGATTACTTTTTTTGTTTGTTACTGTTTATCCATTATTAAATTTAATTATTCAATAAGATAGTACAGTAAAAAGAATGACATTCGCAAAAATTAGGCCATCTCAGGTGGAATTCGAACCCAAGATCTTAGAAGTAGAAGTCCAACGCGCTATCAATTAAGCTACAGGTACACAAGGTACGAATTTCCTTTCTATATATGCTGTTGGACTATTATTTTTTGTTTGTTACTACTTATTAGTTTTTTAATTTAATTAAGGAATTCATAATTGAAAAACTGTTTTAACATCAAGTGTCTTCCACTACAAGTTTAAAATAATGTGTTTGAACTTGATTGGATAAATAGAAAGTATTTTATTAATGATTGAAAATTTGAACAAGATATATATATATAGTGTGAACTAGTGAACTAATAGTAGGAATTGAAAACAAATTAATAAAATGTTACTAAACGTAAAATGATTGTAACAAAATGTAAAGTAATCAACTAAGCAAATTACTAATTACGTAAAGAGGCTGAATTTAATTTTTTAGAGTTAGGTTTGTTCTTGAAATCATTTGAATCAATGTCAACAAATAATAATCTATGATAGTTAGAATTTCAGTTGTAACGTAATGCTTTGAATGAGTAACCAATATGCCTATTAAGTGGAAATGTAGATATATAACAATATATCAGTACCATAAATATGAAATAAAATGGAATATTCATGAAATAAATTAATTAAAAGACTGAAATGTACAGCAAATATTCATGACACTACGACGTTTTATTTACTTTACTGTATCATCTATATTGTATTCTATTTTCTTGAGAATTAATAAAAAAGTTGTTTCCGTTTCAAAGCAAATATTTTTTAAATAATTGCGTTTAAAAAAGTTTATTGTGTGTGTGATGTCAAATTGTGATCCACGCAATCATGAAATTATTAATAAAAATGTTAAATCATTTCCACAAATATTAAGAACATTGAGAATATATTTTGAATATCATACCACTGTGAGTGAAAAGTATATAAGTATACTTAATTAAAATTGCATGATACAAAGATTGCATGATACTTCTGAAAAGTAAAAGTATATTTACTGTAATCAATATTTTAATATTTTTCATTTCACTTTACTTCTTATTTTGTCATAATTTTATTGTTTTTATATTTTGGAAAAACAATGTCATAAGTAGAAGTTGCTTTCATCATCATTTTAATTTAAAAGTACAATTAAACTACAGAAGTAAAACTTCTAAGAAGATTCACATGACGTTTTGTTTTTAAAGTTTTCTTTTTTATTCAAATAAATTTAATAGGATAATCGAATGTATTTATATATTTTGTCAAGCTAATTCACTACCAAAGCAGGAAGAAATTGTTTCATGCAGAACTTTACTTCAAGTGACTCTTAATTATCTCTCTTTGTTTTTCATTATGTATACGTGTGCTTTATTGTGAATCAGCAATTTTAACGAACCCTATTACAATCGACTTTCGAGAACAAAACGATAGAAAACTACCTTGAAAATAATACAGAATCTGTTTCCTCCAATAAATATATTTTTTCTTAAGAATTTGCAGTAGATTTGAAGTAGAAAGATATCTATTTTTCCCTATTAAATATCCTGTCAAATCGGATTATATCTTAAACAAAGTAAATATCTTCTTATTTTTCTGTTGTATGCTCGATTAGAGTAGTAAGTAAATATCATAATTGTTAAAATGATAAAAACATAAAGTAGTACTCTTATATAATCATAAGAAAACATGTATTATTATTATGTATAGTAATTTTTTAAGTTCGTAAATAAAAAATGTAAATAAAGAACATGGGACAGAGTATATATAAATAACAATGGTCTTTGATCTATACAAATAAATAAAATTGAAGTGTCTGTTTGTAATTTCAAATTAGCAGCTTTTTACTAAATGCATTTAAAGGTATATATGGTACTTATATCAAAAATTCAATTTTTAAAATTTTCGTCTGTCTGTCTGTTTGTTCTGGCTAATCTCAAGAACTTCTGGTCCGATTTTAAAAATTCTTTCACCAATGGAAAGCTACTTTATCAAGGAGTAACATAAAATATATTTTATCTCCATATTCCTACGGGAACTATGCGGGTAAAACGTTGACGTTACTTACTCCCCGCCAAGTTGGCGCAAAGTTATGCATTTGGTCAATAATGGAAATTTTAATAAAAATTTTCTCACATTTGTGACAAATAACTGAAACAAAGTGTAATTTAGCATCTTTACAAAAGCAATTTTTTAAATGAATTTTATTAAAGGTCTAACGTGTATTACGTTACGTTTGTTAAATGTCAAACTCAAACTTTGAGAAATATCGCCAAGTTGGCTAAGAAGTTCTCTATTCCGACAATCTCAGATATTTTAATGCAAATTTTCTCCCACTTTTTAAAAGCTTTTATTTAACTTACAATGTATGTATGTATGTATGTATGTATGTATGTATGTATGTATGTATGTATGTATGTATGTATGTATGTATGTAATTTGTTCGGGTGGAATCTTGCAACTCAATTTTGAAGCTGATATCTTCACCTCATTGAGCTGAAATTTTGTATACACGTTTAGTTTGGATGACAATGCATGTTTTGACCATTTATATTCCGATATTGCAATTAATTAAAAAGATATTAATTAAAAACGTTAAACTAGTTTTGGGCGCCAACTTGGATATATCTGCATTGTTGTAATAATTTTATTGTTACAACAATGATAAAAGTTGGCGTCGAAAATCGGTTTTCAGCCAAACTGGAATTTCATAACGTTGCGCTATTGACAGTATTAATTAACTTTGTCTAAAAATAATTACATTTCTACAACGTAAAAACAATCTAATTTCTACAACGTATGCAATTTTTTTTACAAATTTCTATCTATTTCCTTGGATTTAAATTCAAAACAAAAAAGTAGAGCTATTTTTAATCTATGAAACTCAGACAAAAAATAATTACAGAATCGGAAAGATCATTTTTTTAATGTATCTTACCCATCAAAAAGGAATCCGCTAGGAAAACAATAAGAGAAAAATATTATCTAGAAATGCAATATATTTTCAATTAAAAAAAATAATTTTACAATAAAATGAAGTAATTTTTTAAAGAAATTTTCTAATTTTAAGCCTACGAGTAATTTAAATATACCTCATTTTATCACCAGTAATCTAAACACACACTACGACATGTGTCCTTAAATTTAATTACAAATAGAATCTGTTAATTTTATTTGAATTTAATTATTGATTTCTTCAAATCAAGTTTCTAAAGATGATCTGAGCAATTAAAAAAAATAGATTCTTACGTAGAAGATATTCAATGTCCAGCAAAAAATTATCATTATTTGATAAAACTTTCTTTTTTGATTACAAAATGCGTTTTTAGTCTTAAGCATTTTATTGATTAATACAAATATTTAAACGCCTTTTGAAGTTTTTAATAAACAATTCAAATTTTCTTCTAATATGTTAGAGAAATACATCCCTTATCTTCAAAATATTTCAAATAAATAATATATTCTTTAAGTTTTTTTCAAAAATAGTCAAAATTTTAATTAAACATTTAATAACTTTGTCATTTATGAAGATAATCTCACTAAACCTTTTTTTTCGTGTGTAGAACAATGTTAGCCAAAATCTGCATGAAGATTGAAAAAATTGCTTAAAAATTACGGATTTAAAAAAATTGTGTTTTTAGTCTAATATCATTTTGCGAGAATTAATTCAGCTAAACCAGGGATGGCGAACCAGCGTTCAATGAGTTGAACAGGCTGAGAAACCTGCCCAGCGATAACTAAAAAGTAAAAAATAAATTAAATGTAAAAAAACTTTTTAAGAACAAGCTTTTATTTAAACGCTCTAAAAAGAATAAAATAAACTTTTCCTTTAAAACTTTTTTTACTATCAACTTATAACGTCATTACACAATTTATATGATATAAAAGCTTGTCGCGAGATTTACCTGTGTAGATAAACAAGTAAAATAAATAACTTGACCTGATTGATTTTGGTTTTTAAAAATTCAAACTAAGTAAATATGAGTACTTAAATATTGCGACAAGCTTTTATATCATATAAATTGTGTAATGACGTTATAAGTTGATAGTAAAAAAAGTTTTAAAGGAAAAGTTTATTTTATTCTTTTTAGAGCGTTTAAATAAAAGCTTGTTCTTAAAAAAGTTTTTTTACATTTAATTTATTAAAGAGGGAAACGAAATAAAGTTTTAGCGAATTGCGCGCGCGTGATATTGAAAATTCTATGGTAATATTTATTGACAGTTTCATAAAAAGTTTTGATTACTTTTGTAGTTTTCATTAGTTTAATTAGTTTTGAAAGTATTTAATACTTTGAATTTTTGGAATAAGTACAAAGGCTACATGGCGGAAGATATTTTACCAAAGATTTTTTTATACCAAATATGCCTTTCAATGAACACATCTGCAACGAAATGCAATAAAGGTTTTCAGAATGGTTGGGAAGAAGCTACATTATTTTGGAATGATTAGTCCTAGACGTGTCGACGGAAATAGCTTTGATAACGAAGTTGCTTGAGAATTAAACTACGATTTTATAGCATTGCAACATCAAGTAACAGAATTTATCCCTCAATTAACTCCAGAACAAAGTCACGTTTTCCAACAAGTGTTACGTAAAATAGAATCCGGCAGTGGTGCACTCTTTTATCTCGACGCCCCTGGAGGAACCGGAAAAAGGTATCAGCTAAACTTATTATTAATGACTATCAGAAAAACCCAGTTGCTATGACTTCTTCTAGTATAGCCGCGATTTTACTGACCAACGGTTGTACTGCACATTCCGTTTTATTATTATCGCTTAATTTTGCATTTGAAGATTCACTCCTCTGAAATTTCGGAAAAAATAGCTCTCAAGACAGGATGTAAGCTTTTAGTGTGGGATGAAAGTACGATGTCTCATAAGAAAGCTATAGAAGCGTTAAATCGGACTCTTCAGGATTTACGAGATAGTACAGATATTATAGGAGGAATGGTGGCTTTATTATATATTGGCTGGTGAATTCAAGCTTATGGGCAAAAGTTGAACAATTCAGTCTGAAAACGAATATGAGAGTGCATCGTCATAATGTTGTAGATTCGGAACATTATGCATAGACGCAATTGAAAATCGGTTATGTATGTTTGGACGCAAATGCTGGAGATTATATTTTACTTCCAGAGAATTTTGTAATGTAGAAGAAAATGATGCAAATCTTATTGCTCAAATTTCCCCGGGCTTGCAACAAAATTTAAATTGGGATCAGTGGTTGCGAGCAAGATCAATATTGGTGCCTAACAATGGCATTGTCCATAAAATCAACATTGAAAATTTAAACAACGTGCAGGGGAGAAGGGGGGGGTGAAGAAATATTTATCAATTAATACAATCAAGGATAAAGAAAAAAGTACTTGATATCCCACGGCGTTCTTAAATTCGCTTGAACATTCGGGTGTACCCTCACATAAACTTCAATTAAAACTAAATGTACCAGTTACGCAAAATTTCGATGTTCCTCGACTATGTAAAGGAACGAGGCTTTGGATCACAAAACTGATGCAGAATATAATTGGTGCCAATATTTGAACATTTGTCATGAAAAGTGACAGTGTTATCATACCTCGAATTCCAAGTATCCCCACTGACCTACCATTTCAATTCAAACAAGTTCAATTTCCAATTTTACTGTTGCTTTTAACAAAGCTAACATTTCAGTTAGCAGGGGTGCATTTGGAAATGCAATGTTTTTCCCATGGCCAACTAACTATATGTAACCTGATCGGTGTGTCCAACGCCCAAATCTTCACATATTTGCAACTGACGGAAGAACATATAATATGGTATACAGTAGCATCTTAGAATAATATTCTGTTTTGAGCACTTTTAAAGAGGAATTATATATTAAACGTAGATACTTTCGATTTTTAAAGATATTAATAGTTTAAGTTATTGAATTTGTTGATAATTATTATTATTATAAATTGCGATTTCAGTTTTTTTAAACTAAGCTCAATTTTAGAATTTTTAAATTGTATTGGTTCCAGTCAAGAAATAAAAAAATTACCATGTTATATTATTTACTTTCTAATAATAATTACGACTTTGACAGTTAAAGACATCAACGCGAGCGGAGCCTCGGGTAAAAGCTAGTTTAGAATATTTAAGAAACCCAATCCACATTATTTTAACATACATTTTATTGTATAAATACAATTATATATATATATTCAATAATGATTTAAGTACACCAACAATATTTTTTATAAATTGCAAAAATAGCTTGCTTGGTGTTTTATATACTGATCTCGGAAAGAGCCGAGCTGAAAGGTTCTACCGCAATACTTTACAAATACATACAAAGATTTAACAGAAAATCAGGACAAAAATGGCTTTATAAGAGAGATTAATTCAAAATAAGGAGTATATATTTTAATACTAAATTGATATTTATTATTAACGTTTCAATTCAACTACTACTTTAGGCGCTTCCCAAAACTATTTCCAAACATTTGGATTCGCATTGTGACGTATTGCGGAAATTGGTGAATAGAGTGGGACTTAAGGAATTAAATTATTTATTTATTACATCTACAGGCATTAATTGCAATATTTACAGCTATTCAAACTATTGAGTGTAATAAAACACAGAATATACTTTTTGAAGATGGAGGAGGACAAGACACAACGTCTCTTTTCGAGTGTTCCAAGTGGTCTGTCTCTTTGCTCTTTTGGGGTGCTTCTGACATCTCGAATTCCATTCGAGGTTCGCTTCCAAGTGGGGTATAGATGTTTTTGTTTTTCTTCTATGGCTATCGGCGTGATGTCAGATGAAAGAATCTGATAATATCTCAGGGTTTCACATGTGGATATAAACGGTGTAATGTTATCAGCATAGAAAAGTCGATTTATAAGCTGCGAAGAGGGGAAACGTTACAACATTTGTAAATGTAATGAGCTGCTATTCAGTAGCAAAATAAAAATTACTTTGAAATAAATTTGAGAATACTATAAAATGATTTACTTGAATTATGATGCAAAGTGTTAAAAAATTTTTGTACTAATCAAAGAATGAGTGAAGCATAGCAAATAATAACATAGTTAACTAAAGCTTTAGCATAAAGATAATATGGAAAATAATTTGTTTTGAATCATTTAAAAAGATACACGTAAAAATTTTTACGTATGTAAATAAAATGAGTATAAATAATTGAGGTGCATCACATTATGAGACCACGAAATATTTTTTAAAAAGAGTGGAAAAAATTATGAATAAAATTCATTCGAATAACATATTAATAAAAAGATTGAAAATTACATCAAATTGACTTTCTTTTCTATTATCATTCACTAAAATCATAAACATAACTGTAATTAGAAGTTTCAAGAAATGTATGTGCAACGATGAATGAAACACGCAAACATAGCACGAAATGCACCTTTCAATTTTGAGGAAAAGAAGGATCTCGATAAAAAGTTTGTATTTCTTCAGGAAAATATTTTTTCTAATAAACAGTACTCTTTAATACATTTATCATCTACAATTATTTCTCCTTCTAGAATTCATTTAAAAAAGTGGGTTTTTTTTTACTTCGTGCATTTATATTAGAAATGACGAGTTTTAATTTCTTTCTTGGATCTGAAATGATAGCTTTTGATTATTCATTCTCACAATATTTCGATTCACACAAAATTTAACATGGATTTCGATTGTAATTGCATATTCTGAACATAACTGTTTCATTTAAATTGTTATTATATACAGTTTTTTATTAAATTTTTGTTCGAGCAAAAATTAAATTGTAAGTTAAATATATATATATAACTGTTTTTTTCTCTCTTGCTACATTGTCCATATGTAGTATATAGCTAGTATTTTTAAATATTTAACTACTAAAATTACATGGGAAAATAATAAGAAGACATGGCTGAGAAAAAATTGAAAAAATTCGACAGTCTTCGATATTTAAAGAAAAAGGAATCCGATTAAAACTTCTATTATATTTATTCCGTAGAATAAGCATTCTAAATATAATATATACAAGAGACAAACAAAAATGTTATTTAATTGAATAAAATTTTACATTCAAAACCGAATTATCTAAGTGTTTGATTGATGGGAGACCTTAAATATTCAATATATTTGATACTTTATTTTTAAAAAAAATAATTTAAGTTTAAAAACTTTTTACAAGTCATAAATTATTTTAAATAGCAACATATACTTGTGTTTTAATTACCTATGTTATAAATATTTTTCATGAAAACTTATTAAAATTATTCAGTTGGGTATTAAGATTTTTTTTTTAAATTATTGATTCTATTTTGAATGTTTTAATTCAAAATTAAACTTATTTATTTTATTGATAGGTCAAATTCCCATTATTAATTACTTATTTCTGGTATAGGATTAAATATGCTATAAAACTTTTAAATTAGTTCCAAGTTTGATGAAAATCTTTACCATTTCTCCTGGTGGTTCACTTACAAGATTATAATTTAAGCACACCTACAAACAATACGTTTCTATTGTTCTTAAATAAATTTAAGTGATTGATTTTTTAAAGTTTTCTCGAATTAAAATTATTTCAAACACACATATGTTTGACATTTTCCTTTAAAAATATTGTCACCAATAACTTCTCTGGTAAGATGTATTTTCGTATTAATCTGTTAATTTAATTAAAATGTTCAACATTAGATAATATTATCATTTTGTTCAAGAAATATCTATTATTATCTTTAGAAAATGCGTATTTAGAGATAAAATTGTTTTTTCTAAGATATGTGGGGGCAATTTGTAGACGTAGATACGTGCTATCGGTGATTAAAACATTTTCAAAACCTAAGGCAGTTGAGCAAATAGATAATATTTTTATAACTTATTTTATTCGTAAGATAAAATGTTATTGCATCTTCACGAATCTCCAGGATATTTAAATTTAGATATTCAGTTGTTTTACAAACAGAAAAATTAAGTAATATGTATATATCTGTGTAAGAATAAAATAGAAAATATAAACTATTTACTTATTTCAAAAATAATTTTGCGTATCAATAATTATTAGTCAATCTAAAACATGTAGATCTACAAAAGTTATTGAAATATGTATACAAAATTAAATTTAATTGTAAATTTAATCAATGTAATGAAACAATTACAGCAATTTGCTGGGGGAGGGGAATTTTAGGCATGAGGCTGACGCAAGTGGAGTCTAACAGTTAAGAATTTTAAATATATAACAAATAACATTATGCTAAATTACGATAAATATAACTTAAAGTAAAATAAAAATCAAGAAAATAGGTAGGCCATATATATATATTTATAAACAATGAAAATTATAAGACAATATATATTTATTAATAGCTATAAGACTTAGGAGTAAGATTGTAGGGTTAACCAAAGTTTTTAGGAGTCACCCTTTTCCTTTATTTGCCAATAATACTGGACTCAAATAAAACTTAGAAGAGAAAACCAAATTAAAAATAATACTAAAAAATTTAAAAACTTAATTTTATTTATTTAATTTGTAGCACACACAAATATGTATACATATATACTGTATTACCCCGAACTTGCGTGAAAGATGGGACTGAGTGATAATCGCGTAAGTCAAGTTTGTGTGAATAGGGGTATAATTTCGCATATAAATACATATAAAATATTTTTAGTTGCAAATGAAAGAAAATAATAATTTCAAAAAGAAAAAGGCTTAGTAAAATCTTAGATGGTACATAAATAATATCGCAAACTATAGTTATTTTGATGTAGATATATATATAGTTTCATAACATTTTACAAAGTAATCTGCCGGCTCAAAGATATTTTTCCTCAAAATTTCCTCGTAGCATGTTAATAACTTTTTTTATTCCTTTTTTTGTTGAAAAAATACTCTTATCGTTGGAGTCTATCTTCTCTAAAATTTGTAACCCTTTTTCATTTAAAGAGATGCCTTCTATAGAATTCCCATTCGTCATTCGAGCTTCTGATTGAACCGGTTTAAAGGCTCAAGTTATTCAATATCTTACTCTTGCTCATTCATTTCAAAGAGCTCATCAATTGTCAGCTTCTGATTGTGAGAAATTTAGCAGTTTTTGAACGTCTTAACTATCCATTATTAAATTAATTGCCTGGCAAGATCGACAATTTATTCAATCACATTACCAATTTCATCATGCTCTGGTACTGATTTCGCCTGAGTTTCCCAGAAGGAAAAAAAATGAGAAAAATCGGTGATATATGAAAATCGAGTAACTCCGGGGTTCACCTAAGTCGAGGTATTACTGTATAACCATACAAATGGAGAAAACAAATTAAGAAAAAACTGTTCTATGAATGTAAAATTAAGTAGTGAAAAGTTTATCCAAATGTGATATGAAGCCCATTATGAAAATAATCTGTTCATAGTGAAAATTGAGCAGCAGGGAATAAACGTGTCTTTAAGCACCAACCATTTTTTTATCAGCATAACTAAGCAAGAAAATATGAATACTTCATAATAGAAGAGTGAAATAGAAACACTAAGGGTTTAAATTGAAATAAGAAACATAACAGTCAATATATATAATGTATGAACTACTCTTGAAATACATATATTGGGTGGAGGGAAATAAATATAAAATGTTTTAAATATTTTTTTAGAATATTTTATACGTATGTTTTATTAAAATTAGATAATGAACAAATGCGTATATTCCGTAGATTTCGAAAAGAATTTGAAGAATATTAAAGAATGGGTACATACAGTACGCTCTATAGTTATGCCTGAAGAGGAATAGTTTAGAAAGGTTTTTCTATACTAATCTTTTTGAAGGGAAACCCATCTACTTAAAATTTTTGAAAGCACTTATATCATGTAATAATGACCCAGTGTGATTAAAATAATTTTCTTTTTACAAGACCTCTAATTTACTGAAATAATATTTTGCCCCTTTATTTGTGTAAATTCACCTAAAATGATCTGGTCCCAAATGAATTCATGCTTAGCAGTTGCCTAAAAATTAGTGTTCTTTTTTTTTATTTACTTTTTACTTTTGCATTTCAAAAACGATATTTTTTAAAATAATTTCTTACCATTTGAACTCTTCGGAAGAAAAATTTTTTTATAGGTTAAGATAGCCATTTTCGAACAGTCAAGCTCAAAAGACCGTGAAAACAACAATGAAAAAGCAAATTGAAAATGATAAAAAAAAAAAAAAAAACTAAATCGACCGAAAGTGTCACATGACTGACGAGCGAATAGGAAGAATGCTTCTCTCTCGCAAACTTCAAAACAACAAAAAAAAAAGAAATAACAAAACGCAAAAAGTTAGGCAGAAAATAACAAACAAATAAAAATAAAGGTAGCGCTGAAGTATGAGGTCGAGCAGGTAGGGGGAGGGGAGGTGAAGTGACAGACAGCTATGCCGGTAATACTGTTGTATAGCAGGTGGGATTCTCTTCTACTTCCACAACTTTTCGACCAGTTCGTTTAGAACTCCAACGGCAAGCAGTTGGTTTAGAGCGTTCCTATTACATCAGAGAAGTCAAAGCAAGGTAAGAAGATTCGAACAGCCGCTTCCTTTCATTGTTTTCTCTACTGTTAAATATTGGTATTCCTGTATAGTATTTGTATTTTGAGCAGCAATGATTTAACGGAATACCGGTAGATCACTCAAACTAATTGTTTTTGTAATTTGGATAGGTGAAAGAGAGATAGAATGCTTTAATGTTTTTGTTTACGGTAGGGCGTTTGGTTTTAACGGAAGTAGGTGGAATGTGACATTCAGAGTTTCAGGAATAAAGAAATAGTAAAATTAATTGTATACGTACATGAACGTTAGTTCAATCCATGAATATTTAGCTTCTTAAAGATATTTTTCCAACCTATAAAATAATTTTTAACTGTCAAATAGTTTATAAACATTTGAACATTTTTAAAAAGTATATTTTCTTTTAAGATTCTCTCTAATATGTTGCTAGTAAAAAGTATACTTAATAAAATATATTATTCTATATATTTCATGCTAAAACATAGTTTAGTTTAACCGGTTCTAATATGCATTAAGAAGTAACATATTTAAATATACGATTTTGACATTATTATTCAGTTTTTCAAGATTCTGTTTTTAGTTTCATTTTAATCTTTGGTCTATTTATATTAATTATGCCAAAACAGCTTCGTAAAAGTCAGAATCTGTTTTTCGCAGTTCATCGTATTTTTATCAATTTTTTTCAAGGTTATTGTTATAGATATTACAAATACGAAGTGATAAATATTGTCCAGTTTGTTATTACTTTATCTTATTGTCACGCTTTTTTAAAGTCAAAATTATGATTTAATATCTGAAAAACGAGTTTCCTACCAATGTACCTCAAAATAAATAAGTGAGAAGTATAGCATCTAAATATTTATTTTGAAAAGTTAACTATCTGTACGCGTTTATGCTGTGAGCTTTTATCTTGATTTTAGTGACATTTATTATGAATAAAAACACTTTCAAAATAAATTAGCATAAAACACTTTTGAGATATTTGAAATGTTATTATTCTTAAAAATATGTCGTTTTAAATTCAGAAGTTTTACTATGGAAAATAACTAATGTTGAAATCGATATTTTGCAAAAGGTAAAAAAGAAGTGTGTTAAATTTAAAGTAAATGTAAGGATTTCGGAATATAAAATGTTAACTTCAAAACATATAATTGCATAATTTCAGTTATAAAAACTTTGAGTTTTAATGTAATAGTTATGCTTTATTGCTTACGTTTTTATTTAAAATAATGTTTACTTCATTGAAAGTAATCAAACTTCTATTTATTTATTTTTGCATAATGACTCTAAAATCATGTTAAAGAATTTGGCGTTAATGATTTTTCAGTAAATTCGTATTTATGGTTGAAAAACCATGCGTGTTTTCAAGTACAAATTTTAGTGTGGCAATTTAAATTCCTTTGTATGTAATTTACTTAAATTGAAGAAAGGAAAATATGAATGATAATAAAAGTTTTTGAAAACAATAACCTTAGAAGAGTAATTCACAATCGCAATTCGTGATGATGAAAAGAAACTTAAGGTGATTACGTTTAAAAGTAGAATATTCGTGCTGTCTTGACAGCAATTATGTATACAATAGATGTGCATGCTTTTTGAAACAAGAATGCAAGCTGGACAAATCAAAACTTTTCCCTTACAGTTGAATACACGCAAAAATACGGACCATTGCGGGAGGAGGGGGGATCGCACTGAGATCACGAACTTCAGGTAGAATTATTTAAAACATTCCCGTCTCAACTTTTCATAGAAATTGCTTAGATTTTGTACAAAATAAAAGAATTATTCTTTAATACTTGAAATTGCACCTCGAGTAAACTTTTGCACGTAAATTAGGATGTAGGTGTAGTAAATACATGATTAACCACTATTTTTTTCCATATCACGATATCATGAATACTTTTAAGCCATCTGTGAACAATAACATAAAACTTAAGTGAAAATTTATATTCTTGCACTTCTATCTATCGAATTGTTGAGTTGTTTTTTGCCACATTATAGTTACACAAATTAATTCGAGATTCGGTAATTACCAATATATCTATTTTTTAAACAATACTTGTATGTAAAAATTTCAAATTTCTTGTAAAAATATTATAGCCTAGTATTTTACAAATAAAAAGTGGATTTAGTTTGTGTAACTAATTAAAAAGATAGAAGTTGAAGTGCGTTGACTTTTAAATTAAAAAAGTATCCGCACAAATTAGCAAAATTATTCAATTCAAATTATTATTCACGCCTTTGTGAAAAAAAATGCACGAGAAACATCTTCAACTTGATCTTCACATTTTTGAAGGTTATTCAAGAACCAAACAAGAAGGAAAAAATCAGTAGTCCATTTATTAAAATTTTTAAAAAACCTTGAATTAAAAACTTGTAGCTTTGTGATAGACATAAAATTAATAACTAGTTTTATAAAATGGTATAAAAAATATGCTTTCTGTAAAAATTCAAAAATATTTAGAATCCCAAGAAAATTGTTGGAAATAAAAATTACATTCTAAATTTAGAAAATACAATCCTTAGAGTTTTGCAATTATTAAATAGTTTAACAACTATAAAGTGAAATATTCATGCACACAAAATATAATTTTGATTATTTTTTTCTGTGTCAATTCTTATTTTCATAAAATAATACGCTATTTACTATTAGGACGATAATCATCTATTTCTACATTTATGGTATATATATAGCAAATATAGTTTTTTACAATTAAGAGTAAATTTGCGCAATATGCTATGATATTATTATTTTAAAGCAAAGCATACTACTTTTACTATTTTAAAGTAATAATAAATCTTCAAATGCGAAGTCAAGCGTCATATGTCAAATAATAGGGACTAACTTTCATTCCTGTTGACAATTTACAAACATTGCTTTATGGTAGATATTAAGAATCCTCATAAACGAACATTATTTTGAACAAAGAAAAACTATAATAAATAATTCCTTAAAAAATTAACAAAAAAACTTTTACTAACTGCTAAAGACAAACTTGAAAAATGAAAAAAAGGCATTAAGTCATTGATTTACTTCCAGTTGGATAAATAGAAATTTGCGGAGTATCAGTTCAACATGATTTCAGTACGTGATTTTGTTTGAAAACATTTCTCGTAATAGGATTGTTTGGGTTCATCTTTTCTCTTATGAATCATAATCTCTGTCAACTTGTTTCGAAGATTTTCTTAAATCTCTGCAAAGTAAATCAACTGAGTCGTTAGAGGAAAGAAATATCTCAAAGGTAGAGCGTATCGAAGGAACTAATAACATAATGGTAAATAAAAATTGGAATGAGCTTGACTTCCAAAATTTATCGATAAAAGATTTAGTCCTTTAGGCACAAATTGAGTTATTTGGAATGTGATTTATCTAAATTGAGCTTGGAATTGCCTAAAGAGAGAGGATTAATCAATCAACTATACCATAAACACAACTCATTTTTACTTATCTTTGGACAAAGATATGTATTTATGCATAAGAAGAATATAAATATATTCTTCATATATTTCGAAATATTGTACACATTTTATTGTATCATTTGGTGAATATTTTTAATTATAACTGTCTATGAGGGCAGCATATTATCAGAAATTGAATCGACATTTTTTAAATAATTTACTTATGAATTAATAAATATAGACTAAAATACAAATAAAAATTGTACAGAATAATGTTCTTAGCGTTTCATAAAACCAACTATCCCAGGGTTCAATTGCCCAAGAAATTTGTCACCTACTGTAACAAGACTCCGCACGAGTCATTTCAAAGTTATGAAAGTATCTCCAGATAATTCCCGATCTTACCCCATCTACAGAAATTGTCCGCAAACCCAAATTACACCAGATCATATTTATGACTGCAATGCCATTCTTTCATCTGTTTTTAAGCTTGATGCATCACCACAGGACATTCACTACGGTCCTCAATCTCCAGACCAGGCTATATTTGTTGTTGGGGTTTTTGGACCGATGTAGAAATGCATTAAATCCGTAGACAAGACAAGAAGAAGAAGAATGTTTTATTCTAAAACACATAACTACTTATATATATATATATATATATATATATAAAGTTTGAAAACAACAATTTCAAATGGGTGATTTTAAAAATCTGAAAAATATGTTCACAATACCTTTATAACTGAAAACGTAGTACGTTATTAAATTCGAAAATAATTATCTGATTGAAAATATTTTTTTAAAATAAAAAGAAATTGGAGAATAATATTGATAGTAACAAAATTAATCACAAGAAAAGATTTTACTGTTTCTGTTATTGTCTAAGATCGGTATAAATGTTTGATAAGCAGTAAATTGGAGCTAAAGAAGTTTGGATCTCAGAATAATGCGTAATTCTTAGAAGAAAAGAAGCAACATCTAAATAATTTTGTATTTCAAAATTAAAGAATATAAATTAAAAATATACATCTAAGCAATAAATTACAAAGCAAGCATTTTTAATATATTAACTATAGGATGCTTTAATACTCATTCAATATACTCGTATATTGCTCACATTTTTTTTAAAAATATAGTTCTCATCGAATACTAACTTTGTGTTCAACTTAAGCTCTCAGTATCTACTTCTTGAGTGTTTTGCAACTGAATATAATAATAACGCAATAGTAAAACAAAAATTAAAAGAAGCTAATCATAAATGAATTGAAAAATTATTATAATTCAATACGCCACATTTTAAATTAATTCACATATCTTCATTCATTCTCCTCATATTAGTTATTTTACGCCAGTACGAGTAAAAAAAATGGATCAACTTAGAAGCTTTATACTTGGACCATCGATTAGATCTCCATACACTCATGTTCTCAATCCCCCCCCCCCAAATACTTAATAGATTTTTCAGGTTACCAATTGAAAATCTATCAACAGGCTTTTTTTAAAAGCAAAATGCAAAACTATTCCGGGACATTACTTTGAGCCATCACAATTACTCCACACTCATTGTTAATTTGGAATGTTAGCCGAACTGATCTCAGCATCGGAGCAGACTAAACAAAAACAAAATCTAAGAGAGCTATATCCTCTCTCTTTGAATAAAGGTTTCACCTGATCCTTCTTTTTATCTGAATAACCATCGGGGATCCAAGCGAACTCTGCAGAAAACGATACGCACTGATGCCTAACAAGTCTTGTTGGTGAGAACGAAGAGGCTCCTTAACAAATCAGCACGCATGAATGATTTCGGATATGGTTATAACTGTTTTTACCTTTTGCCAAAGCACCGTAAACTCTTCAAGTCGCCTAGTTGAAAGCAATGGCGACACGCTGAGAACGTTGGGTCATGAGGTGGCAGGATCTTTGACGACTTACTGTTTCGTAATTAGTGTGATTTTACTTGAAATTGAGAAATACTCATAGATCTCATAGAAATACTCTTCATTTTTGGAATGAGTCACGATTTTTAATTCTACTTCCTCCATTATTCTTCTAAACGACTGAAACTACCTTAAATTGAATTCCCTACTGGGTTTTTTTTTTTTTTTTTTTTTTTTTTTTTTTTTTTTTGCTTGATTCAAGGTATTTAAAGAGACTGGGAAGCAATCGCTGCAAGAAAGTCTCTTTCAAAATCTATATTTTTAATGCACGTGGCCAGTTATAAAAACATATACTCCACGGGAGGCTAATGGTTTGATCTATGTAAAAGGTAAATTAGGTGTTTTTTTTCAGATACTTTTATTTTTTTTTATTTAATATGTCTCTAAAAAGGTTTTTGAAATGGGAAGGTCTTTTACAAAACACACCGTTCATCATTTACAAATAGGGCAGGCTTTGGTAATATGAAGTTTTGCTAAAAATCAAATGCACCAATAAATAAAAATGACTAATTTTATTTGTGAAGAAATTATGTTATAAATGAACATTTCATGTAGTTATGTTTTCTCAAAAATTAAGATCTCTTTAGCTATATGTGGTGTTTTATAATCAATGCAAATATAATTTCATTCACTTACATTATATATATATTTTCTTATCCACTTAAAAACTCTTATAATTTAATACTGAATTTAAAAAAGCTTATGAAAGAGTTTTATTAAATAATTGTGTTCTTTTTTTAAAAAAAAATATTTTTTAATTGTGTGTGTATATACATATAAGAATTGGTTCCAATGTTCATAAAATCCATAGTATATTTGCATAAACCAGTAATGTAAAGCCTGTGTCCTTCTGGACCTTCAAATGACCTAGCTTGAATTCAAATTTGTAAGAAGGGTTCATTTTATTTTATTTATTTAATTTTGGGATTATTTTATTTATTTTATAAAATAATATTACTTGATTATCATCATCAATTAAATTTTGATAAATCCCTTATCATGTAATTTGTTTATTATTTATGTATAAAACTTCTTAAGTATATCTAAGTCATAATATTGTTCTATTGCAATTAATGTATACGCCCATTTAAAACATATTTTTGCAATAAAATTAAAAGTCAAAAAGTTTGAAATTTGATAATATAGAAATAAGATTTTTTTTTATAAACAAGCATTTAAACTAAATTTTCTTGAACTCTGCCTTGTTATATTCTAGTTAGCTTTGAGTATAGTCTGATTGCAAATGAATCGAATGCCAGTTTAAAATTTTCTCAAATCCTTTTGCTTCGAAAAGGCAATAATTAAGTAATCCTCTTTGATATCATAAAGGTGACATTTCAGAGAATAGATTATTTCAAAGAGAGGAGTATATGCATTCTTTTTCGTGAGTTACTGAATTTAGGGACTGTCAATTTCTGCTGTTTATTGTCTAAAAAGCCTTTTACTCAGGTAAGGCCTTGGCACGTATTAGTGCAGAAGACTTCCAAAACCATAATAATCGAAATTCATCTCATTATTTTGTTACAACAAAAGAAAATTCGTAGAAATAACTAAACGTAAGCTCATATATCATCTAAAAAAAGCTAGTAAATTAATTTTAACTTTCCACGAATGACAGCTATTTTGATGGAAAAAAATAGTAGCCTTCATTTTCTCCTTTTCCCCCAAATTGTTTCGTCAACAGGTGAAACTTTCTGCAGACATGGCGGATATGATTCAACAGGATTATTACCAAATTCATTCGCATTCGAAGCACGGATGACGCTGAAATAGGCGAACCACCAGATTAAGTTTTGCTGACCTTGTTTGTTCTGAGCTCACTTACTTCGTTTTTTTTTTTGTAGAATTATTTGGAGATAATGTTAGCTTTAGGAAAATGCTTTCGGAAATACTCACCATTATCGGATTTGAAAAGTACTGTACCCCCACTTTTTTGTTACACGATAGATGCGTTCCTTAGAAAGTTCAAAAAATCGTGTAAAAATACATGCGACATATGTTTAATTGGGGGATACGTTATACAAATTTAAAAAATCATGCAAAATTCAAAAAAATTTAAATATTTCCCCCCAAAAAAGTAATAATTAAATCCATGTTACATATTTATAGAACTAAAACAATTCACTTTTATTACAAAAAAAAATTTCATTATAGTACAGTGAAAATTTAATTTATAAGCGCATACAACATATAAAAATTCAAATTGAAATTAAAAATAAAACTACTTACTAACAACTATTCATCGTAACTTGATAACAAGTGTGCACGATTATTACGAACAGGGTCAATATTACCTTTTTAATAGTAAAAAACTATCATCAATACAAATTCCACTGGAAATTCCACCATCGAATTAAAAACATTAATAACTTCAACTTTACAATCTTTAATGAAATTATTTTTTGCATCCTATGAACTGAACATTTTAACATAAAATACAGTTAAGAACTAAATGCTGTGTTCAAGTACAACAAAATAAAAAAAAATATTATAAAATTCGGGTATTCCCCGTAACTCCAGAATACAAAGTAAACAAGCCATGAAATCATCTGATTACTCTGCCAAAATTAGATTTAAAAAAAATGTGTGTGTGTGTGTGCGTGCGTGCGTGCGTGCATATATATGTGTATGTAACACTCTCTCTCTGTCTTTTTGTCTTTTTTTTTTAAATTCTTTTAAAATTTTTGCGAAGGGAACATTATAATAAAATTATTTACAATACTTAAGGAACGAGTACACATTACAAAACTCAGGGAACATCATGATAAAATTAGAATAATGAATGGTGAAATACGTTTTTAATATTAACTATTTACTGACGATATTTATTTCTCTACAGCGATCACCTTTATACTAATTTACATTCCAGGACTTTATTTTCATGTTAGTATTTTTCAAAAAGCTTAATAAATAGCTGTCATTTTCTGTTGCAATCAATGACAAAGAATAAAAGCGTTTATATGGGGAATATCTAAATGATTTGTTCCAATCAAGTCGTAAAATCTCTAAAAAACGTTCATCCATTTAATAAGCATTTATGGGATGATGAGGACACACAAAAAAGTTGTCAAAATTGACCAATAAATTGGAAAAAAATTTTGATAGCCAAACTAAAAAAAAATGTGTACTTAATGTTTGGAAAATCTTATATCACTAAACAAATTCATAAGTAAAAAAAATCACAGTTTATTGTAGACAAAACGCTGATAACATTTTCCAAGTAATAATGCACAGATAGCTTCCAATTTTCTTTCTTGGAAACATTACTGCATCAAAACATTTCTAAACATTTTATATTGTTACTTTCTCATTTAAAAGCTGTTCATTAAATTGTCATAATTTTAGATATGTATTTTGTGATCATCTGTTCTCTTAAAAAACAATAATAAACATTTTCATTAATTTCTGGAAATTTTTGGACAAGTTAAATAAACAACTGTCAATTTTAAATTTAAAAAAACAAGCACATCTTGTCAAACTAGTGTAACCTGATTAATTTTTTTTAGTTAACTTTACACAAGTAAACCGACATCTCACAAAATGTATTTCAGCAGACTGTTTCCTCCTACACTTTATGACAGTATTCTGGAAATCTATATATTTTGTGGAAGCCTGGCGACACCACACCTACTCACACACACTTGCTTCGGTTTCACTGGGGCATGGCATTAGAAGAAAAAAAAGTACGAAAGATACCTGTTTGGCCTTGTACCTGTATCTGCAGGACAGCACATATGTTGTCGTTGGATTTTGCCTACTACACCGGTTTTTACTGGTAGACATATTTGTTGATTTCGATTTTATTTTTGAACATTTGCTCGATATTTCCGTAAGATTTATGTAATTGATATTTTCCCCTGTTTTCCCTCTCACTTTTCATTGTTTCTATCCACTTATTGTTCGTTTATTTTATGAAATAAAAAAGTTGTTTACCTTGGCCTTATCTCTTATATCTTAATTATTCGAATTTTATTAATTGCAATGACAATAGAGTTTAGAGATTATCTACTTTTAAACAGTTATTTACTTAAATTAAATTTCCTTTAAAAATTATATACTAAGCACAGGAGTTTTGCCTTTTGACATGTCATCGTATTTACTTTTAATAACACACTTTCTTTCATTATCATGACATTGAAACATATTTAATTTAAATATTTTAAAGCCTTATTTCTTAGACGTGACTTTGAAAAGGAAATTCATTAAAACCAAATGCAATTAAATTATTTATTTCCATTTAAATTCCTTTCAATACCAGGTATTAATATTTTCAAGGATATTTCTTGGCATTATTCTCAAAATCATTCTGTTGGTAATTTTATATTTCTTTATCAAGAATGTGTATATAATAACTCATGCAACCATGGAATTTAAAATAAAACTAAACGTTTTAATTTTCCACGTCTTGGAAAAAAATTTTAAAAATAGTTTAGAATTGAATAAAAGAATCTTATAACTATAAGTTAGAGTTGTTTTAAACAGTATTTAAAGTTTTCTTTTACAATATTCTTCATTTTTATTTGACTGTTACGGAAAAAAATCTTGAATGAGACAAGTTTGCAAAATTATTTGCTTTGTTCAAACATTTATTTGTTTATTTTAAACTAAACAGAAATTTTAAGCTACAAGTATAACTAAAATTAATAATTTCTTTATCAGCAAACTGTGTATTATAAGTTCTTATCATATCCTATGTATATCCGTTCATTTTGCTCGTGTAATAGCTCGTAAAGCATACTTCTAACATTTATTATATACAAGTAAATATTCCCTAATAAAATGTAATAAATTTGAACCTTAATAGAAAATATTATTTCGCAAATTTTACGTTGAAAATTTTATCTTTCTGTGAACTATCTAAAAGTGAAGTTTAGTCTGATGAAATATTTACAGTTACGTAGTATTTTTAATTTAATATAAAATAATAAGAAAGTTGACTTATATCATTTGCAAGTTTAAGAAATATTGCTTTCAGAAAAGTGTAGTACCAGCAATAATTCAAGTAGGAAAAGAAAAAGTTGTTTTTTAGCTTATTTTTGCATAATTTTTCGTCAGGATTATGTGAAGGTAAGAGTTACGTCAACCTTCTGGGTAATTAACAACTTTTCGATAATATCAGGCATTTTTTGACACTTTACTTTTTTTCTTTACTTATTAGCTTTACATGAAGAAAAAAGTATTTTATATGAATAACCTTCTAGTTTTATTTTAATACATTAAAAAATGAATACAACTGACTAAAATATTTAATTTGTATAGAATATTCATACATGGGTTTATTTTATCAGTAAAAAGTGGTATCCCTTTTTAAAATGAGTTAAATTTAAATTAATGCTTAAATATAATACATATAAGTAATATTTTTACTAATTAATTAAAACTATAGTCTATAAAAATTAATACATTCACGTCAAGTATATAGCCACCTAGAATATCACAAATACATTTTTTATGACCAAGCTTCAAAAATTAATTTATGCTTCAGACGTTTCAACAAAATGTTCTAATTTTGTAGATGATTGGTAATTTTACTTCAGGTTGCATTACATAAATATTAATCGGACAATTTATTTTAAGAGGTAAATCGAAAATATTGGTTTTAAAATTAACAACAAACATAACATACTGTTCATACAGAAATTTAAAAATCTTTAATTTCAGCACATATAATTCTAATTCTTTTTTAGTCAATATGTTTCAGGCAGTACCGTAACGGATAATATTAAGGCCTCCCTGGAAAGTCAGGTTTGGGGATTTCTTTGCTTAAATACGTACGGGGCATTACTCAGGCTTTTAGCCTACTAGAATCTTGCCCCTTCCCTCTGCATCACGGAGGTATACGTTACGCCATTGGTTTCAGGTAATAAAGTTAAAAAACATTGTAATCTGCGCTTTAAAAATCATGACTACCCGCATTATTATGAATAAAAAGATTATTATTTAATATAATGTTTTAATAACTAAGCGATTAAACTGACCTAACAATTAATACGACAAAATGTTGTAATTCTGATTTCCTCTCTTCCCTGCTTTTATAATTTCAAATTGCTTTAACACTTTAGATATTACGTCCCTTTCTCTAAATTAAAAATGCGTTTTTATAAAAATGTAGATTTACAAAATATAAAATACATGAAAACCATATTTGTACAGAGCTGATTTTTAAACTATTGACCAATCTGAAATATTGATAATTTAAGTGATAATTTTAGCATAGTGCTTACATTCTACATTTATAAAACATATTTCATTTAAAAGTAGCCTAAAAAATAGTTGTTAGGTTTTAAATCCCGAATTTTTTTGTCTTAGATTTCGGAACTATCTCTTTCAAAAGATAAATAAACTGTTTGGAAGGTTCTGAAGCCCGTTCTCTTATTAAAAAAAATCGTATTGTTTTACAAAACTTTTTTGTAAAACAAAACAAAAAAAATTGTTTTTTTCTCTTTCAATTTTTTTTTCTCTCGAAATTCCCATGGTTTACTAAATTTTCAAATAAGAAATCATCCTTACAATCGGCTTATATTGAAATCATGACTCTTCTTTTGATGTGATAATACAAAAGAACTACAAATAATACATCTACTTATGAGATGTGAAATACAGTCTAGCTATTAACTGTTATTATTGACCACTTTCTCTCTTCAGGTTAACCTGCCCACCACAACTGTGCTACTGCGAACCGGAAACGCCCCTTTCCCACCCCCACCTGAGCAATCGTTTCCGCTAACACAACGGCCATTAGCATAAAACCTGAAAACCTATTTCATCGTATGTACTACGACAGTTCTCTCTTGCGGTAAGATTCATAGAAGCCAGTCACGGAAACCAATAGTATTTGAGCGGTCGTTGTGCGATTTTACGACGATTATGTTTGTAATCTAGAGGGAACAGATTCTAGAAATATGAGTAATGAGAGGTCTTTATATGGATGATCTCAAATCCCTATTGGAGGATGGCCCTTCAAATGGTTCTGGTTCTTGACTTTGATGTAAATGTGTGAAAAGTTTTTTTTTTCCTTTTCAAAACCTTTTTAAGAAGTTTTTGACCTTTTTGTTCTCTCTAGGTTATTAAAAACATATTGTCAATTTTCCATCACATTCTCTGTAATTCTGGAAAGGTATTCATTCGTCTTTGGTTCACTCAATGGCTTAAGAATGAATTTAACAGCCGTAAGGCAGAGTCGCTTCAATTCTTGTTTTTATTGGGATTTTTCATATTTACCTTAAATTTGATTGATATACATAGATTAGTAAATAGAGCTTGTAAGGATAAAAAAATATTAATGAATAAAAGTTTTAGAAATCATATGTTGATAGATTTTTGATAATCGTCTCGTAATTTTTTCCCTTCTTTCCATGAAAGATAGAAATAGTTCTTCCTTATAAATGCGAATTATTCATCATTTTCTTTTGAGTTTATGAGCAACATATTTCCTATAAGAAAAACCCAGAAAATCAAACCTATGTTATAACAAAAAGTAATTACTATAAAACTAAGACATTGGCAAAAAGTATTAATTACAGTACTAAGACGCATTATTAAAAGTTATCTTACAAAATTAGAAAAGTTAAAACTTAATAATAATCAAACTGGGATAATTCAAAAACTTATTGCAAACCTGATTACTGAAAAAAAAAGTTAACGTTTTCCACCTCACGGGCGCAAAATCGGCTTCCCTATTTTGATAGCATTACGCCGTCGATATCCACATGTGCACCCCTAAAATATTGCGGGGCCCTTTCATCTGAGATCGCACCGACAACCAATGGCAGTGAGAAAATAACACTTCTAGTGTCAAGAAATAAGTTCGAAGAGTCAGAAGTGACCCCCCCCCTCAACAAAGTGGAAAGGCAGATCATTTTGAAACACTGGAAAGAACGGAAGAAACACTGGAAGTTTTTGCCTCCTTCACTAATAAAATATTCTGTAGAAAGAAAAAGTCAATAGTTTGAATAACTTGTAACCAACTATATATACTGTAATTACGGAAAAAATTGTATTTAATTTCATAACTCTAACGCTGCCCATCAATTTTCGCAAACGCCGCAATAGTCACGGAAATCTTCTTATCAATTCCCTATTTTCAAGAATATCACTTCTGACTTATTACATAATTTTTATCTATTCGTTTGTATTCTTTTTAGTGATTTAAAATCATCGAAATTAATGTGAACAGTTTCTTTGTTTCTGTAATCCATCTGTAAATATAAAACCACGCATAAAATCAACATACCTTTAACTTATAAAAATGAAAGCAATCTTTTTTTAATCAAAAGAAGGAAGAAAAAAAGATACTAAATGTCATGAGTAATTTTTGTTTCTCTGTTTAGGCAAAAAAGGGAAAAAAGTTTCTAAAATTTTCAAATTTTAATATCATTTTACAATGAATATAAAAAATAGGACTTAATTTTATCATATAGTTTTAAACAGTCTGAATGTGAAAATTTTGAATATAATTATCAAACTCTGAAATTTTAAGGATTTGTATATTCACATTTCAATAATTCTGAATTTTGATTGGTTGCTTACTTGTACAGTATTTCGAAGCCACATGAGGGCTACTGTTCTGAATTTTGCAATGCCTTCCAAAGAATCTTCGAAAGCTTCTTTCTAGCATCCCAAAGCAAGAGACTAGAAATGTCATTTAATATAAAATATGTTTTTTAAATGTGTATTCATACATCTTCTTAGATTGCTAAATTTATCACAGTTTGGGACATAAGTAGTTTGTTCACTGAAAATTAAAAAAAATAAAGTTAATGTTAAGTTTAAAGTTGACTTCAGGAATGTAAATTAATAACATTGGTTACACATTTAAAAAAAAAAACTTAATTTTAAGGAAACTCAAAAGCAAATTAATTTATTTTAAATTAACGAAAAAGAATTTGGTTTTTTTAAACGCTACAAAAATATACAAATACAATAAATAAATTTGTAAAAAAAATGTATTAAAAGTTTTCTGCAAGTCAGAGAAAAATAAATAAATATCTGAGCAAATGCTTCTAAGGAATTTCGGTAAAAAACAAAGCAAAACGGAATCGAGATAAAAAAAAAACCTCAAACTTTATGAACAGTGTCAATTGGCTGCTCCACTTGCAAACGATTTCCTCGAGAACAACTTCGAACAGGTGGTTAGCCAACCTTTTCAGAAGGAAAAGGGGAAAATTGGTTGGGAGGGGTAGATTTCGTTTTTTTATTACAATACCAGGACCCACTTTTCAAGGGCTGGATCCGTTTAACAGATGCAGGAGCGGAAATTGACGTAAGGGACAGGTGTGGTGTGGAGAAGTTTCTTTTTCTAGGAGCACGTTGATCCGTCCAGGCTCCCTAAAGTTGAAATAAAAATACCTGTCAATGGTATAAAAAAAAACAACGACGTAAAATTCCAGAAATATATACGTGTATATTAATACATTGATATACATCTCTCTCTCATGATGAGTGATATATATATATATATATATATATATATATCACTCATCATGATATCTCAGGAACTATTAGACCTACAGATTTGAAATTCATTAGGCATGTTCCATTCATACAGTAGAGTTAAGTAGGTTTTTTTTTTTTTAATCGACCCCTAAAGGGATTGTGTGAGGGATTAAGGGGAATTAAAGATAAAAATATCAAACATGTTTTTCTCATGAAGTTGAAATCGCTACTAAAAGGCGTTTTGTGAAAATCAAACCCTAAGGTGGTTGCGAGGCATTAAATAGCGTTATAGATAAATGATACCGTTTTTAAACTGTACACTTGATGACTTGAAATGTGGCAATCATGTTTTTGTCATAAAAGTAGAGATCCACTAGAAAAGAGGATTTGCAAAAATCGATTTCCGAAGGGAATGTCGAGGGCTTAAGGAAAGTAATAGATAAATATTCCTGAGTTTTTGAACTATTAGACGTACAGAGTAGAAATTTGATCAACGTGTTTCTTTTGTTCGGAGTTTTGAGGAAATTTACTTTGTGGGAGGGGGTTACGGGAGCGTAAAAGATCATTCCACCTCAGTTTTAGAAATTCAAGTCCTGTCCTTTTTAAATCAAGAGGAGATGGTTATAAAGGGTTACAAAAACATTTTTCAATGCAATCGAACGCTTAATAATAGGATTTATATTGGTACAAATAATTTATATGTATATATATATATATATAGATGTATAGATATCCTTTTTTATTTCAACAATATAATAATTTAAGAGAAAATGATCTTTAATACTTATTAATATTCAAAAACAAGTCACAATCTTTAATTTAAATTTTTATTACGATTACTGTTTAAAACAAGTTTATTTTAAAATAAAAAATTAATGCTGATCTTTGATTTATAAAATAATTACTAATAGGAAGAAATGTAAACAGTTTCAGAAAAAAATTAGAAACTTGCGAGCCCGAAGGATTACACACGGCTTACAAGAAATAGATTTTTCACCATAGCGCTGTATAAATATACAGTGGAATTCATACGCAATGAGAAATAATATTTTGTAATTTATGTAATAATATTTTGCTATAGTATATCATTTCAGGCCACGTAATCCATTAAAACGATTTTTAAGAGTGTTCTATATCCACAACTAGCATGAAAAGTTACGATTCTATAACAATTGTTAGTCAAAGACTAAACGGCCAATAAATTTATACTAGTTTTAAAAATGTATAATGATATTCTAATTCTAAGTCACTCGTCGTTTGAAATTTTGTTGTAGCACTTACGATTTAGATGGGGAGGGGGAGCTACAGCCTCTACAAGCCAGCAATGTTTAACTAAATAATTAGATCAAACACCCATCACTCTCAAGAAAGCATATTTACAAGAATTCCTTGTTTTTTCTTTGATCGAATAAAATGATGTAAATGATGACAAAACGCGTGGAAAAAATGCACCTTCATAATGTGCAGCCGTTATGCACTATTTGCTGCCTTCACGTTGACGATATTCCATCGTTTACATTCTAAGAGTCGAGCTAAATCGAATTCGATAGAGATTTCCACACTCTAGTGATGTAGATCGAATCAAGAAAAAGAAGAATATTCGCATTAGACTCAGTAACGCTCCAAGAAATATGGATCAAATACGTAAGCTGAAATTTATATTCGGAAATATAGTATACTCTACCTTAAAGCTATTGGTACATGCTCAATCAATTTCATGAATTGTATAACTGGTTATTATTTTTCATAAATCGGACAGATTTCTTTTCGAAATTATAAAAGAAAAAAAAATGGTTTTCAATCATGATGCTTCCCTAACAAAAATGCAATTTTTAATTTGAATTAAACTCATAAATGGTTTATCAAAAAAAAAAGATAATTATGTTTGTGTCATCATTGTAACTAATGAATTAATCAATCATTTTCCGAGTTTTGGGTAGATGCAAACCCAAAATAATAATTTCTATATTTTTCTTACATTATCATGATTTAATTCCTAATGTAAATTTGATTATTGGGTGTCATAAAATAGTGCATCAGTGTAATGTACACTTTAATGTTACATGCACTACTTACCCTCACTCTGATATCCATCATGTTTTAAAACGTAACTTGATACTTCAGTTGCGTGGGCAAAAAAAAAAAAAAAAGACTGATAAATTATGCAAATTTGTTTCCCACGTAAATGTAATTTCACATTTCTGAGATGTCTCAAATTTGAAATAAAGCAATATGGTTTAATTTACAGACATTATTGCATACATAATGAGTTTAAGTAGGTAATGTTAAATTGACATTACATGCCGCAATTTTTTTTCTTAAATTAATAACTTAAGCACGTGCTTCGCATAATTAATCATTGATAAATTAAAATATCGTCAGCAGCAATTTTTCTCCTGTTCTCGACGGTTTTTTAAATTTTATGAGGAAAATAATTTGCGCATTGGCTCTTAAAGCGAGATAACTTGTCGAAACAAGAAAATTAGCAATAAAAACTTGAATAATATCCGCTTTAGTATTTACAATGACACTGCTAGCTTCGTCTGAAAAGATAGCTTTTATTACGTGAATCTTATTGCTGAGTAAAATAGATTTTTTTATCTACTCCAGTTCAAGGTTTCAACTGTTTTCTTAGGTAACTGTGGTTTTTATAGAAGTTCTTAGGTTCATAATTGCTCGTTTTAAACTGTCCTTATAGCTCAGAAATATTAACAGATGCTACAAATGACTGCAACGAAGAAAACTAATAGCGAATTTGTTTTTTTAAAAAATAAAAATAAATTGCAATAAGAAAAAAATAAGAAATTCGTAAGATAACACAGAAATTTTAGCTGAAAAGAGAGATCAACTTAAAAAGTAGGAAGGCTAAGCTGATGATATATTATGTGTTGTATAAATCACAACGCAATAAAAAATTCGAATGTATGTGTAAACAATGTATAGTAATTGAAAATAAAAGTAACTTTTTGAGAAAAAAATAATTTGAAAAACAGTGCCTTGCCAATTATTGTTACACACATTTACTGCTATAATTTTCAAATAAAAAAGGAGGAAATTATACACCCACTTTTGGCTTTTTTTGTACAGAAAAATTAGTTTTAAGTTTCATGCTCCTAATATTCTGACTTTACATTTACACTTGCCATTTTTCAACCCATTACCACCGTTTAATTTTGAAAAAAAAATGGTAAAAAGTAAAATTTTTTTTCAAGAAAATTGCATGAAAATAAATTTAGTTTAAAATATTATACATAAAAGCAAACCAACTGTCTTCAGTTACTTTATAAATAAACTGGTACTATCACTGGTTTTGTAAAATAAGAAATAAAACATTTTCCGGGTTGTTATTAATATTTTTGAACGCTTCAGCTTGGAAATATCATGAGCAAAAAAAGAGGGAAAAACTTTACTTCTTCATTTTGATGAAACGAGAAAGAAGGATTAAAAGAACAATTGTTCAAATAATTCATTAGCAGTTAGGCAAAACAACATTTAAAAAGATGAAGAAATAAATTTTAGATGAAATGGCTAAAATATGAAATTCCTGGACAAAAGAATTCTCAAAATGTGTTTGAAATAATGGGTAACATAACAGCAAATCTTTCGGGATTATATTAATATATATTTAAATGGGATAGATTTGAAATATACAAGAAAATATAGAATATTTAATTATAAATGCTAGAAGAATTTATATCACAAAAAGAGTTCACAGATAAACGAATCCTTTTTATGTTTAGGGTGGGGAAAAAACTATATTTCATCTGAAGAAAAAGCCCAGTTTTGAGATTAAATCTTTTGATAAACACAGTTTATACACTACAGCTAAAAATGAACTAATTACCTGTAGCATTTCCATCAGCCATTGAATAAAAGGATTTTACTGAGCGACAAGTGTCAGTTGTATAAAAGATATTTGAAAAATTATCAGTGCAACATTTTTTCTTGTGTAGGTATATAAGAAAACTGAGATGGTGTCAAATATTTAGGGTAAAAGGACAATCACTAGAGAAAAAGAATTCATGAATGTATATGTATTCGAGCTAACTTACAAATGGAAAAGTGTTACATTCCTTAAAACAGCTGTTATTCAAAGGTTTTTCAAACGTTCTCTTTAATTTAGAAACCACATGGGAAACCTTTATTTTTATTCTAGCCAAATCTGTCAACTTTGACATGACTAATGGGAATAGTTATGCAAATCGACTTGTTCCACATAAATTAATTTTACGTGATGAATACCTAATAGAGAGTATGGAATGTTTCATAAAGTAAAGAAAAAAAAGCTCTTTTTTAGAAAAACTTTTAAAAATATTTTCTCTTCTCTAACTTTATTAAATATTATCAATTTTTAAAATGATCTAAGATAAATTTCTGTTAACTGTGGTCATGTGTATTTAGGGGTTATATATAAATTTACTTTTACAAGAACTGAAATAGATAGTTATGCAATATATTCACAACTTCTTTTAAGCTGAACGTCTCATTTTTGATCAAATATTAATAACAGAAAGATTCATTCATTTTTACTATACTCCTACAATACTTAAGAAATCACTTTATTTGACACGAAATTTAGAAAAAATATTCTTGTGATATGTTTGGGGACATAAGACCCTTTTTTGAATCTCAAGTTTTTATTGTTATTTAAAATAAATAATAATTAAAAGCCGGTCGAAAAAGATCAGGCCCTTCTATAATAGAAAATGAGGATTTCACTGTTGTTTTTCTGTATCCATGAAAAAAAAATAATACAAACGTCAGATAGCAAAATTGTGTAATACATTTGTATATAACAAATCATTGTTAAAAGAGTGCTTTAAGATTTGTAACAGAAGTATTGTTCAATATTTTTTTCTCATAAATAATACTAATAACGGGTAAAATAGTTTTAAAAAGAAGTGTTGAAATATATTTATAATTTAAAGCTTTGAGAATCTTCCAGTGAAAAAATCTAGCACTGCAGAACCATTTTCACTCTTGTTACTTCCTTTTTGCCGTCAGTAAATGACATATTTCATAAAATTGAGTAAAATAACTTCACTGCAAAACCTATCATAAGTTTTAAGCACAACTATAAGGAAATAATTTTTGAAGTGAAACTTCTTTGCGGGCGGGAGTGAATGGGAAATTTACCCAGTTTTGCGTAACAGTGAAAAAGCGAACGGAAGTAGTGATTCCCCCATCCCTCCAAAACGTCGCCATGATGAGGCAATAACGAGCGGGAGGAAAAGAGAGCAGGGGTGGGGGTACACCACGTGATTTGCGTCATATCCATGAAAAAGTTGGACGATTGCTAAGAGGGAATTGTGCATCAAAAGTATATCTTGCTGCTATGGACGAAAGGCGCTTAGGTATTGGTGACATTAAATGGTACCCTTGTTACTCTCGTAACGAACTAGCGTAGCGTATTTTCGTAGTTTTTATGTAATAAAAACGGGCCGTTTTCAACGAATAAATGCACCCAAAATATTGACATTATATGGCTCTTCCCGCTACTAGAGTGTCTGGGGCATTGTGTATATGTCACTAACGTTCGCGTCAGAATCGCTACGGATAGCGTCTTGTAAACAAACACAGTGACTTCTCTGTTAAGTTTATATTATTAATTTTTATTTCCATTGAATCAAAATTAATTCTGGTCAGAATGCCTAGAACAAATGCAAAAAGAGGAAAAGAGTTTCGTGAAAGAAAAAAAAAGCAAAACTAGCAGCAAGTCCAGGCGAAAGTCTATATATCACTAGATAGTTCTGTCGCAGCTTTTATCATCTTTATCCATAAAGTTTTAGTGCTGTACACATCAGAGACTGCTGCAATCATTGGATCCGATGATGAATAAAAGCTGATTATCTTAACTGGAGACTTTAATGTTAATTTTGCTTCAGAAGAAGCAAAGCCTCTCATTGACTTCTTGAAACGGACACTGAATACTGATTCTAGAGAAGGAAAAACAATATACGGAACCACGATTGATGCAGTTTTCTCACATTTTCTTGATTGACTACAATCGAGGATTTTTATATCCTACTTTAGTTACCACACACCTATTGTGTCTTTCTTGGGAAATGATGGTGCAGAAAATTGAATAAAAATATTTTCATACAATAAATGAATTTCGAATTTTATTTGATTAAAGTTATCTCAGCAGTTTAATATAATTAGATCTATTTTTGCATTTACGGCCAACGTCACCAAAGAAGTTTCACTTCTATCACGTGGCTTTCCACGTTCTTTTTTTTAAAACTCGTTTCCTTTTTTTCATAAGAATAAGTGGAAAATCTCCGAAGGAAGAAATAGTTATTGAACGAAGAATGCGTAATATCTAGAAACGCTATAAATTCTTTACGCAATATCTTTAAATTCATCATCCATATCAATAGAAATATAGAAGGAAAACTTTGCTGTAAGGATTTGCTTTAGATTCTCTAGACTCATCTCAAGGTTGAGGATTTATGTATAAGGTTCCAAAATGATCCCAAAATCCATAAAGATAACAATAAACCTGACATCAAAGATAAAAATAAAGTCCTTTAACGTTTCCCTTTATCTTTTTATGGGAATTTCTGGTTATGGAAAAATACTTTTAGAAAATAAGTAGTTGTCGGTGCATGATTATGAAAGAGAGTTAAAAGTTGTATAAATCAAGATTACACAAATATATTCACTAGAATACTCAGTAACTCAATTTGTTTTTCGTAAAACAAATAAGAAATTTTCTACAAAAATTATGTAGAATTTTGTTTTTAATTATATAGTTTTAAAAAATGAAAAATGGTTTATAAATTTATCATTTCGGTAAGTTTTACGATTAAACATTTTCAATCAGATTTTCCAGAATGTTCATTGTAGGATCATCGTTATTTAGAACATCAAAACACATCGGTGCTCTAAAGTTTAAACAAATCGCTCATTGAAAAAAATTTTATGCTGCATCAAGCATTTTATAAAATATTATAATAGAAGAATATTCTGTAAGAGTCTTAAAGTTTTATGACAGACTTGTGAGTATCATCTGACTAAACATGTCAAACAGTTTAGGTCTATAATTAAGAATAGTAATACATACGTAGTGCTAACAATATTTGTGTCATTTTGCACAATATGCATGAATATATGATCAAATTATAATTTATGTTGATCGCTTGTGCAAGTAATTTCAAGATGCTTTACTTAATTTAGAATTTTTAGTATCTATATCTATGTATATATGTATATATATATATATATATATATATATATATGGATACAGATAGATACTAAAAATTCTATATATATAGTTAAAATTCTCTACTATAGCGATATGAATCATCACTAAAACTGAAGCAAAAAAACCGAAATTGAAAAATAAACCAGACATTGGATTTTAAAAATCCAAAGTCTGGTTTATTATACATATTTAAACTATATATTTACAAATATATATTTAAAATTATAAAAATAATATAACTTAAAATATATATATGTATGGATGCTGCAGTATTATAAACATTGCTGACTTAAGACACACAGCTCTTATATATAAAAATAATTTATATAAAAGTGGAGCTGAATATGTTTTTTGGCCAGCCAACCTTACCCTTTTATGTTAATAATACTGAGCAAAACCCTGTTGAAAGTAACGGACAGAGCTTCTAAATCCATTACAAGAAAAAGGTAACTCACATAAAAATTGCATTGAAAAATGCATAGCCGGTGCTAAATTTGAGTACAACAAACAAGTTATTGCCAGATTCTGGACCCAAATGCGAATTCAAAGCACGGAATTGACTGAATAGTAGCACTTAGCAAAAGTATGAAATTAATAGAAATAAAATAATTAAACATGTAGTGTGTGTATAAATACTACCGGTACTTGAGGGACACTAGGATTATAAATGTATTTGAATATATATATATATATACATAAATTCATACATTCGTATATACACACACATGTATGTATATACGTGCGTAAGAGAGAGTGTGCGTGAATTTTGAATTTGGTTTATTTTTCTGACCCCTGATCGTTATTTGGAATTATACCAAAGCAAATACATATGATATTTAGAAAAAAAAAATCATACTTGACTAAAAATCACAATTTAACAAGTAAAATAAAAAAAATTAAGCTAATTCCTACTTAGATCAACAAAAACTAATTTATTTTAATTACTTTTTATTAAATAGTTACAATTAATATAAATATGTATATATATATGACACAATCACAACATTAAGTGACAATTAATTTTTATTAATTTTCATTAAAGTATCGTATTGTCATCCAAAACAATCGCGTGAATAAAAATTTCAGGTCAGCTTTGAAACGTGAGAAAAAAAATCCTTTCAAAGTTTTGACCTAAGTGGCTAAAAATGAAGCCAACATGTCTGTATCTGTAATTCTTTAAATAATTAATTTCGGTCAATTAATTTTAGTTAGTTGTAATTAAATTATCATATTGCTACCCAAAGCAATTGTGTATAGAAAATTTCAGCTCAAATGAGCGCATTAAAACGTGAGAAAAGAAACTTTTCAAGTTTTGACACGTCACCAAAATGGTCGCTAAGTTGCCAAAAATGAGGCCAACGTTGCTGTATTTGTAATTCTTTGAATAATTAATTTTAATCAATTAATTTTTATTGATTATAATTAAACTACTGTGTTGTCATCCAGAATAATCATTTATATAAAATTTCAGATCAATTGAGTGCTTTAAAATGCATTTTATTAACAATTGAAAATTTGAAAATGATATATATATATATATATATATATATATATATTCACTATCTGGCCAAAAGTATCCGGACACCCAGTGGTATAGACTTAGAGCGTCCTGAGGCACATATAAATAAGATGTTGGTCCCCCTTTTACATGGATGACAGCCTGCACACGTTTGGGAAGACTTTCCACCAATTTTTGATAGGTGACCATAGGAATTGCCTTCCAGACGTCCATCACAGCTGAAGTGAGTGCTTGGAGTGTGGATGGTCGATTTGGCTGGCTACGTAATCTGCGCTCTAATTCGTCCCAAAGGTGTTCTATGGGATTTAGATCTGGACTCTGAGAAGGCCAGTCCAGTTTTTGAACATCCATTTTGTCAAACCACGTCTGTGCAAGCCTCGATGTGTGAATGGAGCAGTTATCCTGCTGGAAGAGAGAAATGGGCCTTCCCCGAAATATTGCCATAAAGTTGGGAGTGCAGCATTGTCCAGAATGTCCACATACATCTCAGAGTTCATGTTTTCAATCACAGGATCTAACGGACCCAGACCAAACCACGAGAAACACCCCCACACCATTATGCTTCCACCACCAAACTTAACAGTCGGCACAATGCAGTCACTAAAGAAACGTTCGCCGGGCATTCGCCAAACCCAGACGCGTCCATCCGACTGCCAGACTGTAAAGCGAGATTCATCACTTCAATTAACAGTTTTCCACATGTCCACAGTCCAATGACGGTGAGCTCTACACCATTGCAATCGATGCTTCGCATTCTGTGGAGTGATGTTTGGCTTGTGAGCGGCTGCACGACTAAGGAATCCCAAGTTTTTTAACTCTCGACGGACAGCCCTGCTTCTAACACTAATTCTTGATGAACTTTGGAACTCCTGAGAAATCTCCACCAACGAGGACTCCTTTTTCTGCCGTTTCACTGCATCGACGTTTCCACTTCACGATTACATCACTCACAGTGGATTTAGGCTTCTGTAGAATGTCCGAATCTCACGAACTGATTTCCCACAAAGGTGGCATCCCACTATACTGCCACGATCAAACTCACTAAGCCCCTTTGACTTACTCATTGCCTCACAATCGCATAAATACAATCTGACAAACCACTACCAACACTTTTATAGCTTTCAATTACGTATCAAATTGCGTCACTCGCCAGAACCACTTTTTTAAGGAGTATCCGGATACTTTTGGCCAGATAGTGTATATACAGAGAGTGTGACCTAATAGTAGGAATTGAAAAATGGGTTTAATTTATTTGTATGCATTTATTTAGTCTGATAGATTTTTAGAATAACAATGTCTAACCAGTGTCATTTGAATACATATTTCGTGCTAGAAATATCCTTTAAATCAATTAATAAAACCACATATATATATATATATATGAGGTTAATTCCAATCTTTACATTTGTATGCATTTCGAACTATCTCTATTGCTCTGTTTATTAAGTCTCAATCTCAAGAGCATTAGACTTCAATACCATTAATCAAGAATGACTTAAAACATGTTCTGGTATAGAAACGTCACTCATAAGCCGCTTTTGTTACAACACCAGAATCCTAACTGTGTTACAACTGTAAACACAGTAAAAACCTACACAAAATGGAGAAATTCCGAATGCCTATTTATCAAGGATGTACTCTCGTATTTCTAGCCCTCGAAAATAATAGGAATCCATAACTTTTGTTGAAAACGGCGTGATTCGACGTTACAAGTCTTGTCTACCAGGCATTGTCAGAGTGGCTGGCCCATGCATCCCAAAATTTTATGCCATCTTTCCTTCGCTTCGGCTTTATGTGCTATTGTGTGTAAATTTATCTCTATATCTTGAATGTGGTGTCTGTTTCTACTGAAGAGCTTCTGCGAGAAGCTGCCATTGACCATGGATGCCTGACATTTCACTGAGATGCGCCTGAAACTGGTATTTCGAAACGCCAACCAATGAATGATCGTTTATTGATAGTATTGAGAAATTCTACTCTCTCGTTGAAAACTGAACATATATGTGGATGAGGTAAGTGGGGTATTGAAAGTCGTTTATTTTTATTATATTGTTAAATCTTCGGGATTATATTGAAAAAGAATTTATATGTGTTTCGTTAATTTACCATATTTGTTCGAAAATGACACAGCTGACTTTGCTTAGGGTTTCTGAAATAAACCCATATCAGTAAATTCCATTGCATATTTTTACAGATAATTTCGTATAAACTTTAATGATCTGATTCTTTTCTCTTATGTTTTATTGGAACAGTTTACTTCATCTCTAAAATGAAAAAACAAATAAATCTTCGAATCATTTTTTTCCAAAATTTGTATTATTTGTGGTTTTTACAAATGAAATTTGTTACTTTTCGTTTCGAAATTGACCTTTTATTCGAATAAAAATAAATATAATATTTTTTTTATTGCAGCTGAATCATAACTTATAAGCAAAGTTTCAAAACCATTGCTTGTTTGAAATGACTGTTTTGAAGGTTGAATTTTATAGACTAAATGATCATACTTCTTTTCCTACTTATAAAATTCAGCTATAAAATAAAATTTCTATTTCTAAAAGTCCTTTCTTATCTTCAAAGCTTTTTGCTTCATTTCTAGACCATTATTCGATGATTAAAATGTGATAAATATTAATATCTCTTAAATATTTGTAATTTCGAATCCTGACCCTTAGAAGTATAAAGTAATTTTCTAGCTGTTAAATCTACAAACATAGATAAATCTGTACGCTACTCACAGCTTTAAAAAGGGATTTTACAAAGTGTAAGCGTGGATTATCCAAAAAGTGTAGTGGATTTTTTTTCAGCCGCTTTTTACAATCGATAGAAATGTCATAAGCGAACTCAAAGACAAAACAATTTTGTTGAAATTTTAAAGGACAATAAAGAAACACATTCCTGCTATATGTACTTTAAATAACAATTAAGAAAACTTGGTTTAAATTTATCTATTTTGAAATTTATAATTGTACAGGTAAATAGATAAAATAAAAGGTAATGTATGGGGAATAATTTATCGATGTGCAATTTTCCACTCATTGCGCAAGAATGCAGCTATTATGTATTGTAATAATTTTTTATTTTATTTTATGATGTTATTTTTGTACCTGGTGGCATAATTTTGATTCATGTACATAATGCTAAAATTAGACAGAGGAAGAACGTAGAAACGATAGATTTAAAACAGAAAAATTTTAACTGGCAATTAATTTTTTAAAAAATTTATTTATTAAATAACATTAGTTGAAGAATTTAAATTGGATTTATATTTGGAATAAAATTTCTGAGTAGTTTTCGAAATTTCTGTGGTGTTATTTTTTTCATATTTGAATCCGGCTTTTGTTAACACACGTAAAGATACACATTTGTATGTGTGTTAATCTTATAGAACCAAAGATGGCTACATGCTGCATATTTTCCCTTCGTTTGCACACACACATGCACGTTCTTTCGCAATTCATTTGAACAAAATAAAAAAGTGGGAAGTATTTCAAAAAAGTTATTTTGTGGCACTCTCTTCTTTTTGAAATTTTTAGGGTTGATGTGAAAGAGTTTATTTTTTAATCATTTTTAATTCTCTCCAGATTGCTTTTTGTGTAAGGAATGTTGCATTGTTATTTTTTATATCGATATATGAAAACTTTTTTCTCTAATTATTTCACAAAAATTTGTAGTTATTCCAACTAAAAGAAAGCTAAATTTATATTTCAAAGTGTATTTAATCGAGTACATTTGTAGTTAACTGTCACTTTATTAAAATTTGTAATTCTATATTTTTTCTTAGTCACAAATAAAGAGGTATTAGCGCAATATTTAAAAAAAAATCCTTTTTAAAAATGTAGCAATAATATTTAAATTTATACAAGCTGCTATATAATCAAAAAAATATTATTACTTTTTTACTGTTTGCTATGTCAAGAAAATTATATATATATATTGTTGAGACACTCAGAGTTTTTTAATTGCCTTAAAGGATGAAAGCTTTGAGCCTTAAAATAAAATTTTTCTTGGAAAGAAAAAAAATTATCTCACACAGTTTATAATTTCCTTTTTTTAAAAAATATTTTACTTATTTGTTTATTTATTTGAGTTTCTATTAAAAAATTTGAAACTATTTCTGTTACCCCAATTTTTTATTTTTTTTTATTTAACTTCTATAAAATCAAAATAAATAAACGTCACATTTCTTGTTTTATTTTGAACTGCTTTTCTATTTTTAAAGCATAAAAATTTTTGAGTTACCTGAAAGACACATTTTATGTTCGTATAAAATGGTTAAAATATATCTCACTTCCATACATTTACTTGAATGCGCAAGGTCGTTAGAAATATTCCTCTCATAGACTGACGCCGTTTCGTGTTGCAATCTCGTATTTTATAGAGCCTTACCTTGACTTTAATTTCGTATTGTTGGGTGAATTTGTGCTAAGTAATACCGCTAAAAAAGAGGCGTAGCAAAATTGCAGGAAAAGCTTTTATAAAGAAGATGCATGTGTTTACACTATGCAATGTCATTTTAATGTTGTTTCATAGCATCAAATAAAAGTTGTTAGCAAAAAAGTGCGTATTTTTCAATTTTATTCGTCAAAATATTTTTGGGATATATTAAGCCTCCTCAAGTCTTAAGAATCTCAAAATTTTATCTAATATTGCATTTTTCTTTGTTTACAAATAATTTTAAATTATCTGATTACATACTCATTAATATATTTTAAATAATCACTGCTAAAACGGGAAATGGTATAATTTTTCTTTTACTTTGATTACTTATTGGACGTATGACATCATTTTTTAGAATCTTGATTTTTTTTGTAAAATAATGCACTAATACTCTTTTTAAATTTTTTTTTTGATAAATTTTAATATTTTTTAAATATTTATAAAACGGATTCTAACTTAGAATGCGCTTTATTTTTATACTCTCGATTTTTGAATTTAACAAAACTAAACAAAATTATTCTAGATGCTTTTTATTATTTTAATAAAATATGAGTTGTATTGCTCAAAAATATTGTAACGTATCTTATTGTTAGAATAGAGAAAATTCAAAAATCAGCCAATTTTTTACTCATCCAACAAGTTAGTATGGACGATTCTTTTTAATGCTATTGGTATTATATTTTGAAAGAAATAAGTGTTTCTGCTTATTAGTAATAGTAGAATTAAATCATAACAGAAGTAAAATGTGAATTTCAGGAATAATAGTTCAATAAACCTTAGAAATTTCACATGACTTTTAAAACAGAAAAAGCTGCACTCAGCAGTTAAAGTAAAAACAAAGGTAAAAATATTTTATAAAATAAATAAAGCATTGGTAGCTCTTTTTTTCCACCAGAAAGCAAGATAAAAGAATCAACTTTGAAACTTTTAAAATAGAAAAAAAACACCTTATCGGGATTCCTTTGAATAGCCATTTTTTCGAAGTATTTTAGTTTTTAAATACGCTTCATTTGAAGTCTTACAAATATTGCCATCTGAAGAGAAATATCCAGAAATAAGTTTAGAGAAGAAATGAAGCCTTAGAAATAATAATAACGGAAGTGAAAAGAAGCGTTAGAGATTATTCGATTTTTGTGTGTGTGATATCTCACTTAATCTGCAAGGAAGCTCAGATTAACGATATTGAAGGTTTAGAAGAGATGGGATGCCAGATTTTATTTGCTTATTCTTTTGTCTGTATTCTTTCACAATCTTTTATTCTTTTTGAGCAGGTAGCTTTCTCAGCTGCTATCTCTCTCTATATATATACATAAAAAGTTATTCGTAATACTGTAGCAAATTTATTTATACATAGGGTATATTTAATAAAAGCACACAACAACATCTTTACAACAGAAAGGATCAAAACCACAATTTAGACAAATTTATATTTAGGTTGATGGTGAGGCTTTGAATGAACGTGCAAAAATAGTTAAGTGTGACGATATATAGCATATTATGAATAATCAACGGAACAACACACTCAGCTTTCTAGGAAGCTGCAAGATGTGCAGGATTATCAAAATCTGAGGACTTAATTAATGAAGTGTTTAGTGATGAAGAAGCGCGTTTGTTGTTGTTTCTAATGCCACATGCCAGATGATGTCAGATCGAGGCCAATCGTGCCAGAGTGCTAGAGATTCACGCCTGTCGTTAGTCGTAGCTTTGAGCACCATCCAGGTGACAGTACGATTTGACTCGGTTCCACTCCAATTTTGAGGGAGATCATCCTGGGGGTGGTCAGGACCCCCACACTCTTCCAAGAGAGGACTTGCGGTCCGACGACTATTTCGTGTACCCCCATGCCGCAACGGGGCACTATACATTAACAAACATCCATACCTTCTCCAGGATTTGAATCCAGGCCCAAGGACATGGCAGTCAGCGTCACTAACCACTATACCGGATGGGAGGCTGTATTGATGGGCACGTTTGTAATATTTGCGATCGATTTATAACAGAACAGAAGCATATATTCTGTTATAAGCACGTTTTATAACAGAATATATGCAAGGATAGATAGACCACGTACAAAATTCAGGTATAAATACGTCCGACAAATTTTTACAGGCAATTATGAAATTTAATACATACGCAGAAATATATATAACTTTGTAAGAATTTCAAAATAAAAACCAAGATCACACAAGAGTATAGTCTGTGTTTTTAAACAGGCCCTAAAGATCCTCCTAGAGTTTATAATAAACCGTCATGCAAAGCTTGTCGTAGCCTATCGCTACCTCTAAGATTATTAACTCCCCTTCGGTTATCATCTGAATTTAGATGTGTTGAATTCATAATAAATCACTACGTATTTAATAAATCAATCTTATTTATTTACTTTTCTTAATTAAGAGATTACACAAATACTATTCAACTTTAAGAACAATAAAACACAGTGGAGAATGAGAAGGATTTAATAATCATGAACGACGGAATCTTAACTGAACCCACGACGGATCGACGCTTACAATTATAGCTACACACTTATACTTAATTGGGGTAAGTAAAACTAACCTGATACCTTTTGTTATGGCAGGTTCGTCTAGCTGCTTCTTTAATATTTGGATTCCTTTAATGGGCGGCTTCAGTCTCAGCTATCTCTCAGTTCTTTCACGAACTAGTTTTATCTACACTTTACAATAGACTTTACTCACGACGTCTACGTTTACACTAGAAAAAGCACTTTCTCAATTCATTCGTTTCTCTTCATTTCATTTCCCCTATTTATAACTCGCTAAACCCAAACTTATAAAATATCTCATTTGCATAAATCACGCTTTTGGCTCCCGGTGGAGATTGGTTGAAATAAATAAAACATTTAAAGAGTATAAGAGAAGGTTAGTGAAACGCGTAAGCACCCGTCACAAGCTATCATTTCGACAAAAGACGATTCTGTAGACAGATAGGTGGACGTCAGAGTTTGTTCGAAGAGTGAACACACACACGACTCTCAGTTTGTGAATTTTAACGCTACAATAGAATTTCAAAAAAGAGGGCTTCCTCATATACACTTATTAGAGACCCTAGATAAAAAGTGGATAACATTGGATGATATTCGACCAATTTGTCGGAGCAGAATTACCAATGCGAAAAGAAGACCTTGAATTTTGAGCAATGAGTATGAACAGTTGTATAATTTGCACGATGGGGATTGGTCAACGTTATGCGCACAGGCGGTACCACCCCGTAGTAATTTTAATTTTTATATGAGCTGAAAGTTATAATAAGAGTATTTAGTATACTATTAAATCTGCTCTCAATGAATTCTTCGCGTATAATAGCTTAATAAAACTCAAAAGGTTCTTGAAAGTACATTTGAAGTATTAGATGAAATAGGCTTTAAAAATTATTAACTCTATAGTAAAATACTTAATGTACTTGAATGTACATATCTCAAATTTTACAAACCTACGCATGAAATTCGAGATCCCTACCAAGTCTTCAGTTTATTTGCGTGTAAATAATATTGTGTTTATCTTCATTGCTTAAAATTAATCAATAAATTTCCTTATAATATATATTTAATAGTTTAATGAAGATATTATCCCCCCCACACACACACACTTTCTCGTGTTTCAAGTTATTATCACTGCAACAATTTGTTCTTTAAATATACTTTTATCAAAATTAGACCAAGTTTTATTTCTCAAATTTGGAGATCCAAAAATGAAATACTTATACGAGTTTTTCGTAACCGAACAAGCAAAAAAAAAAAAAAGCTTAGCGATCAAATATTCAAGAGTTCATTAAAATTAGTTTTCAGAGCAAATCCAATGATACATTAAGGTTCACACTATTACGATGGCAATCACCTTGAATTTGAAAAGACAACAAATTTCGTGGAGAGAAATAATTTGAAGTTATTTATATATCATGCTTCGAAAACATGTTTTTTTAATTAGAAAATTATAAGGAAAAAAAACCATTAGACTTCACAGTAGTTTTCATTTTTATATCAGTTTTCATCATTTACTTGATCCAAATGTCCGACAAAACTGGTCAATTTGCATCTACTACCTATTTATATTCGCTCTACTTCGTTCAAGACGCAAAATGCTGATTGAGGCTATACACAATAGGTGCTCGTTAAGAGGAAATAAGATAAGATGTTGATTTCTTATACTGACAACTTCCGAACGACCTTGAATCTTGAATAGTCAAGTACAATTATTCATGTAGGGACTTATTATTTGCAAATATATGAATTGACCTCTTCAAAGAATTTTATCTTCTAGAACTGTCAACGATCTTAAAAGTTCACTCGTATTATACTTATCCTGTAACATATGACTACAAACTGAAGTAAAAATTCAATATGACCAAATTGTGTTTGTTCTATTTCCGGGACACGTGGATTGGAATAAGAATAAAAACTGGGGTCATATTGTAGTAAGCTTACTTGCTAAAAGATGCGTTTTACACGAAATCCAAAGAAAAAATTTTGAAAATGTATTTTCTATTTGTCTTTAATAACTAAAATAAATAGTCTACATACAAAAGATATTTATGTCGCTGTAGAGAACGTATTAATTTTAAATGTTTATTGCTATAATAAATATTTTCTAAATATAAGAACTTAAAATCGGAAGAATAAATTTTTCTTAAACAATTTAAATTTTATAAGAAAAATAATGAAATTTTTTTTATGGCTTTACTTATTTTTAGCAAGTTAAAAATGCCATCAGTTCTTCTCCGGTTATAGCATTTATTTTAAGCTAAAAATAAAAAGTTTCTTTGGCAGTACGTTAATGTAACAGTTAATATTGTATCTATTATTTACTTAAACGCAGCAATAAATAAATAAACAATTAAAGGCTGTATTTTAAAATTGTCAGCAATTTTCCGTTAAATTAACCTTTGAACCTTATTTTCTCTAATATACCTTTTGTAACATTTTCATGAGGTGAGCTTCTTTGAAATGTTTGGAAATTATATATGTTTCGGGTTCCATTGTTTTGTTTATATTCTGATCCATTACCTTGAACTTATTAAATTCATTATGCAAAATTATGTTGATTTTCACAGAACAATGTTACCTCAAGCAGTGATAATGAAAACCTACAGTTAAAAAGAAAGAGCTAATATTTTCGGCGATTGGCTCAATAAGTAGAAGAAAACAAATATAATAAATTTTAATTCTGTTATATTAAGAGCAATTGACGTATTCATATGTTTAACATTAAGCATTTCTTTATACGAAGAGGTGCGTAGTATAATTGACCAAATTAAGAACTTCGCTACCTTTTGAAGGCAAATAGTATAATATCCTTAGATTTAGTAGCTGTTACTAATGAGTGTAATAATGGAATTTTACTGGGTTTGGTAATAAACATTCGTTTAGCTGTGAATTCTTTTATATCTTATCCATTTTATACAGAGGAAAAATAACAATATATCCAATAAATTTTAAAATACCAAACTATGTTTCTTCTGAACAATTTTCAGAAATATATGCATATACTTTTAGTTTTGAAAAAATGTTTGTAGTTAGAAGATATTTGTCGTTATCGGTTAGAAAATTTTTTACCTTTTTAAGACTTTTCTTTGAAAACATCTATGTGTATTTAATACAAAAAATATTTTAAAATATTAAAAAATATGCCTTTTGAATCATAAAATTACTTTTAAATGTACGTACGTAAAAAATGAAGAAATTTGCTGTGTAATAAATATGTACTATTTACCATACTAAGAATCAGAAATATTTTTATTGCATTTTTAATGAGATCTTAAACTATGCAAGTAAGTAATTAAAAGTGTTCGAAAATATCTTGTGAAATTTAAAGATATACATTTCGTAGGTGTTTTAAATAGCAAAGCTACAAATGAAAAAACTTGTTATAAGCAAAATTTTGCCATTTTTTAAAATTTTTACAAATTTTGTATTGATAAAAGTAAAATATTATCATAAGAATTTATGAGCAGGATTCAGCAAAAGTGATCTATACTAAATTGCTTGGTAAAAAATAAGATTTAAGAAAATTCGATCAAACCTTATGACAGCTAATATTTTTATGGCTGATCGTACAAAATTTTTTGGTTCACTGAATTAAAAGAGGTTATAAATTTCTCAGTGTTAATGAAGCTTTCAAACAGAGTCATAAAAAATGTTGATTTTTTCAAAGGTTTGAACATCCCTCAGTTCAAAATAACACTAAAATTAATGATGTATCAGTTGAATTACTGTCTAAAAATTAAGGAAAGATTCCGCAATTTTTATTACCCATAACGGTTAATAACCATCAAACATGAAATTATTACACGTTTGATGAATTTATGCATTTCCCAAAAAAATTATTACCTCAAAGCTTCAATATCCATTATAGGATGTAATATAAAGCTACCGAAGTATCATTTGCTAGATAATAACAGTAATTCCTTTCCAATCAATAAATTCACGCGCGAAATATAGATATCTCATATTCCCATCACACACCTTTACAAAAGAGACTGTGAAATTTAATTTTGTGAAGAATTGTGTGCTCAACATTATCCTGTATCCTGGATTTACCTTTGAGTTAATATTGTTGTTCATTGAGGGCGACGTCTCTGTCTTTCAAGTCTGACTTTATCAATTCATTTGTGTATTCTGGAAGCTTTGCTCTTTCTACTATCTATTTTTTCTGATTTTTAGGCGGTCTAGATCTAATGTCGGATTGTGAAAAGGTATAATTAAGCTGTATACAAATTGTGAAAAAGAAATGGATAATAAATAAAAATTAGGTTACTCGGTAGGCGACTAGTTCTAAGGACATTTCAAACCTGATATGTTTTCATGGAACGAACTTCATTGAAATCTCGTTTCTCATGCAACCAACGCCTTTTTTATATTTATTTGTTTTACAGTTTTAGTAATCAGTTCATTAATTAGAAGAATTTCTGAAATCGGAAGTGGTGTTTTTCCTCTGCTTATGCTACACATTTAATTGGATGGCTGAGCCTATTTTGGTGGTGTTCCTGTGAAATAAGGTTTACTAAGAATTTTTTGCTTCGAATTTTCAAGTTTATGTAAAATTCTGAATACTAGTATCTTTGTAAGTAAAAACTTTTTTATCCACTTTTGAATTCTATTGGATACTTAGAATTCAATAATCATTTATCTGTTGATTCATGCTATGTATTCAAATGTGCATTAAATATAGATTATATAATTTTTAACGGTTATTTTCCTTTTAGTAAATATTGATTTTTTTTTTTAAATGCGCCTACTGAAACATTCTTTGATTTCTAAAATATAGTAACCACTTTGATATTCCATTTTTCTCAATAATTAATGTTATTCTCATTAGTGATTGCTTTAAAGTTATATATCTTTCTTCAGTATTTATGATACAATAATTTATGCAGATTTGTGATTGTGTTTAAATATTTGGTTTCAATGGTATTTTTTTGCTTTTGATCTTGCTAAATTAGTTCATTAAAGAAGAAAGTAAAGAATGAGAGAAAGTGAAGAAAGGAAGAAAGTAACTTTAAAGAATCAATTTACTTTTAAGCTTATTTTTAATGTTTGAACTGTAATTTAGGAATATAAATTTACGTAACAGAAAAATGTTTAAATAATTTGTACAAAATTTTGTACTAAAGAGCGTGCATTTTTTAAGTGTACACAAATATATTTTTTTCAGAATTTAAGTAAAGCATGTTGAAGAGTATTAATACAATACAGAGCTTTCATATAAATGTGCTTAAAATGTGCATCCGTTTATAAAAGTTTTCGTTATTTTTCTTTAAATTGTATGTGCTCTAAAAAACTTTTTTTCCCTGGAAATTTCAATTACACACAAAAAAAAATGGAACGAAAAAAATATATATAACTGCAATATTCTACTTCTTAACATTTAACAATAAAACAAACGAGAATTGCGGATCGCCCTTTGCTCTCTCTCTTGTCATTATTATCAATAATTTATAAAACCATGTCAGTAAATCGTGTAATGGCGAGTCCATTAAACTCCCCCCCCCCCTTTGCTGTAAATAGAGAAAACTTGTCTTAGAAAAAAAAAGAAATGGTCTTCTAATTTCGTAAAGGATGTCGGTTCATTTCGGTTTCTCAGTATTGTGAAATGCCTTAATTTAAGAAATAAATCGTTTCTCTCTCGAAAACATTGAAGAGACAAAAGCACGATTTGCTTGTTTCTACACCAAGCTTATCATTGAATAATATTATATGTTTACTTTTAAATATGTTTCAGAATAAAACTTTAATTCTTTTTCCTTATAAAGTTTTTTTTTCTTGACTCGGCTTCATAACAATTTCGTTTAGTTAGTACATTTTATTCACAACCATACTTTTGAAAATATTGTTTTCGACATGTCCCATGTAGCTGCTATAATTAAATAACAAAATTAGGAAGCAGAGCCAATTTTACTTTAAAAATGAATGATAAAATTAATAATTTCATGCATTTTTCTTTAACTATTATAGGTTAGATTTTTGAACAGTTTCAGAATAAAATTTCTTTTTTTTTATATTAATAAAATTAGCTTTTAAATTATTATTTTTTTAATTCAATGGCAAAATCTAGTTATCTTACGAAAGCGTTTGGAAAAGCATTACAAATTTAATTGACTTTTGCGAAAACATTTGCTAAGCCCAAAACTCAAATTTCTTGTGCAGCGAAGTTCACGTCGTAAGCTTGATAAGTTGACGTTCCTTCAAATTCAAGCAAAATCAGTGATGCAATGAAAGAATTTCAGAAAGGGATTTCATATATTTTAATTATATATATTTTAAGAAAAAAAGCTTCTGTCATACCTGCCGGCTATAAAGGTGGGATTTCTAAAAACATTGCCTTAGGAATAAGCCCCTTGTAGAATTCATTTTTGATTGAGAGACAAAAATGTGTTTTGCTGATGAAAGGAAAATTGGTAATGAATCAATAATTAAATTGTACTTTGTTAAAAAAAGGGGAGAAGTGTCTACTCGATTCTGCAATAATAAAAGAATTTGTAACGGTATTTCCAAGTTTTGCTAAAGGTGTTTTGAGGTTTTTCTTTGATTCTTCCTTTGACAATACTATTGATAGTATCTTTCTCTAATTGTTACCTTTCACATCCTGTTTTGTTCTAATATTCTGGCAATTCTTTGTTGTTTATCGTTTCCTTGGTCGATTCTTTCTTGTTCGCTTATTGCTTCTTTTACCATAATTTTATAATTGTTAACAATGCGCAAAGATATTGCTTCGTTTTCAAATGAAGTTGATAAAGAAAATATGATATTTAGATGTAAAATAGTTATAATAAAATGACAACTTGTAAACTATTTTTTAAAATTTATTTCTCAAATACATTCAGATGATCAAAAATGATTATTTATGCAATATAAAGTGAATAGAAATATATAAAAAGAAAAAAATGCATTAAAAGTATTTAAATTATTAAATCGAATACTTACTTAAACCGCGCAAAAAGTGATCCATATTGCTTGCTTACATAATTAGAGAATTAAAAGCACATTCCTCTGAATTTTTCTGAAAACTCTGAAAATAATTTTTTAATAAAAATATTTTCTTTCACAGAAAGACAGGTTTCGATTTTGCCAAATTTTTTCTGTTTTCACTGCGAACAGAAAATATTAACTCAGATTTCATTTTTTAAAAGTTTGAAAAACAATCTCTATACTTTTTTTCAAACTAACAAATATTATAATAAAAATGGGTGTTACAATCCGTTTCTTTTAAACATAACTAATATTTGTGAAAATAAAATTTAAAAGTTTTCTAAATCATGATATTAATGTAAGAATAATAACTTTAAAAATTTCGAGAGTAAAATTCACGGTTTACCTTTTGAATAAAAAATAAAAACCTTTTAGAAAATTCCAGTTGTTTTGGATGACAAGTTACGAAAGAAGAAACCAATTTAACGAGTCATTTGTGTTTTCAAGCTTTGTATATTTTCCCATGAAATTTTAGAGCCATTACGTCATCTATTCCACTTAAAATATTTTAACCCAAACAGACTTGATATGCGTTACTAACTTAAAAAATTTGTTTCTGAGTTCAGTTTAACTGCGTGTCAGATTGCTTCAACTAATCAGAAAAACTTCAAAAGCACAGAGATTGTTTTAAAGTTAAAAAACAAGATATAAAAAATCATATTAATAATGATCTATTCAGGAAATAATCTTTCTTCTTCAAAAAATAATATTTTAAAAATTTTTAGATTTCTATTAAATTATTTTTTTGTATATTAAAATAAATTAACTAGATTTAGGAAAGTTTAGTGGAATACATAATATGTTCTTTTTGTGTTTAGGGAAAACATCACTGTAATAGAATAAATAATTAGTTCATTTTTATTGTATAGTAATATCTTCAACTTCTTTCTTTTCTTTCATTATTTCTTTGTGAAGTTTCAAGATTCGTCTCATTAAAACAAAGTTATCATCCCATAATATTTACTTTAAAAATGCTGTAAGAAAATAAGTAAAATGAAAGGAAATATGAAGGGAAGTTGATATTGAATTTAGATATACTTTTAGGAAGAATTTTTTAAAACTGATAAATTTTCAAAATGTTCATTAAAAAACTTATCAGTGTATTGTTAAAATATGGAATTTAGAGTACTGCATTGTTAATATTGTATCTTTTAAGTAATTCACATATCTGTAGTTGCACCACTCTTCCGCACTAATACTTGCACAATACGATTTTATTCGAAATTTTACTAGGCGTACATTTTTTATTGGATTTATATTTTATTTAAATAATAATGGAAAAAACTCAAAAAATGTTTATAGATAATGAATTAAGTTTATAAATTTAAAAAATGTTTAATTTTATTGCTCAAAATTTCTTTGATAGATTGAATTATATATATATATATATATATATATATATATATATAAATTATCCTTCATTTATATTAAGAGTTGCTGCGAAGTAGCAAGTGTAATAAAAGTTGAACCAAATGATAGTGGATATTGGAAAAATACGTCCTTATAATCTAATTACTTTTGTTAGTTTAATATAATTAATAAAATAATTGTAATACGTTCATTAAGAGCTTTCTTTAAGTAGGATAGGTAATTCAATAAACATTGAATTCATAGATTTGAAAAAATGAACTTATAATGAAATAAAGAATTTAAATTTGAATGGGTTTTTCTTTTTAAGGAAATTAGCTAAACAACTACACTCAATATACTAATATCTATTCTGAAACAATATTCTAAACACTTTTGTTAAGAAATATTGTCTAGAGGCCTAAAAAGTCAATTTCAATAAACCTCAACTTCAAAAACTGTAAAAAAAAATTATCGTTTTGATAAACAATGTAAATGTCAGCTTCAAGGAGCCATATTTAAAAAAAAATTCAATATAGCTGTTTCAAAATACATAAAATCTTTAAAAAGTTATAAAACAAGTATATTTTTGTTTATTCTCTTACCTTTGAATTGTATACGTTACGTGATTTCATATTCTCTTAAAACATTTATTACCGAAGAACGAAGTTTTTACAACACACAAAGCATTCACATACATTTATAAATTTTCCTGAATATTGATAAAAGTTTTCAGATAACAATGGCCAGACAAACTTCTCCATATTTCACAACCTTCAAATCTGTCACCAAATACCGCAAACCTTTATTATAGAATCAAATAAATCTGAATCGACAGAGACATTAACGATTTCATAAAAATAAAATCCCGCTGTGTGTAGGCCATACACAATTTATCACCTATTTATTTTCTCTCAAGTATCAAACAATTGAAATTTAAAACCTTTTTCTGGACATTTTAGTGCAACATATATTCATCTTAGTATCAGTCGAAACATGTGGTACTGTTGTTTAAGATAAATTACCAATATACCGAAGCTTAATAACGAACGTCAAGTTCACTGACTTTTATATCTACATAATAATCTCATCTGTCATTGACCAAATGCCCATGGCCATTTTCAGCTTCCGTTTGAAAGAACGCTTTTCCTTTGTAAAAACTTTGGTGTGGCATTATTACCTGCATTTATCATCTTAAATAATCGTTTACTGCGAGTGAAAGTGTTATTGATTAATTTTGAATTAATTATTTGATTCATTAACAGTATGATATGCATTTTAATAGAATAATGTGAATTGAATTGCATTTAAAATAAATTTCAAATATATTTGTAAATAATCATTTTCTAATGTAACTTATTTAATGGCCCGGATATTACGAGTTAATAGTTTGTAGAGGTGAAGATGATTAAGGAAAAATAGATATTAAAAGACTTTCAACTCTCACTTGAAGGATGTTACGAAACTTTCTTATTTTTAGTTTTGAGTAATTAAGGTTCTTATAGATCTATGCAACATAATTTATTAAATGCAACATTTTTACAGAACATAATTTATTTTTTGATTTAGACCCTACATTCCTTTTTTCCAATGAAATTTATTTCAGCAATCATGTATACTTTTGTTTATAATTATTGTTATTAGATTGATATTCATTAACGTCTCTGTAAAACATTTTACTTACATGATATTTTCTTTTTCAGCCTAATAATGTTATATAGTTCATATATTATAGGATTTTTAAATGAAATTTTGACCAAATATTTCATAAAAATAAGCAGAGAAAAATAAAAGAAAGTATCCCCATGTGCACAGTCGCTTAGAATATTTTTAAAAGACTGCGTCCTAATTTATTCAAACAATCAGATACGTTTTTATTAAATTTGAAAACAATGCGAATAATTTCTTATTATTACTAGTTATCTTAATATTTTTAGAGTATAATAAAATATTATAATTTTAATATTTCGCGAGTATACATATTGTAGCAAAATAACATAGTTTTAAAATTTTAAAACATTTTATTGGATATATATGAACACAACGCACAAAAAATAACGTACAAATATTCTTTAATATGTTGCAACACACCACCTCTAATGATTTAACGATAATTTTAATTTTCTTTGGCATACTATCAATAGGATTTTGAATCACATTCGTATCAGTGAATAATACAATGATCATCTTCAAACTTCAATATTTGAAAATAGAAAATGTGCATGTGACAACACCCATCATCTAACTATCTCGAATAAATTACAGCTTTTTCATGCAATTAGACTCTTCAACAGCTCAATAAGTGGACATCTCTAGGTTCAATTTCAGCTCTAGTAATCGAGTAGCAAACATAATACTCCTCCCTTTTCTGTACAGGGTTCTATTCTTGCTTACAAATTTCTTCGAGCATAATCAGATTTGAAATCTTCCCCTTTCTTTTTATGACTTTAAAATGATTATCAAAGAAATATAAACAATATCTGGATGAATAGAATCATTTTATTCACCCTCATTGCTCAATTGTTCAATAACAATGCATTTGGTATGTGTGTTGGGGGGGGGGGAGAATGTATTCTTTATTTTTTTTTCCTTTTAAAATTGAAAGACGTGTTTTAAAATTAATTCTTTTCTTTACCTAACCTTATTATATCTTCTATGCAATCATAAATTCTCTCATAATAAAATAATATTCAAAAAAATTATAAGCAAAACCACATACTTTAAAAGCATGTTAGACACACTTCTGATTTAGAAGGAAAGAACATAATATTTTTCTTCTTTCCAAAGATTAATCGTATTCTCTATTTATGATCAGGCACGATTTCAACATGTATTTTTATGACTGGTATTCTCATCCAAATAAGTGAAATGTTAAGCTGACAGCGATTTATTTATCACAAAAGTATAAATATAACAGGAACGACCTGGTTCCCGGACAAATAAGGTTAACTCAATTTCATTGGGGTTTGGATTCTAAGCAGTTACAATTATGACAGAAGTCATTTGTGCAACAAGACACGTATCATCCGTAGGTTAAGACCTTGAAAAGTAGATCAAAATTTAAAACCGTTCTAAGACCTTCAAGTAATTCCTGTTTCCAAAATTTTAAAAAAGAACTGTTTGTTCTTTTTTCTCATACTTCCTTAGAGTTTTAAGTCTCCAGTGATGTGAATAATTGTTGACTTGTTAGTAAGCAATTGTATTGACTGAAACGTTTTTGTCAAAATTCAAAAAAGTGTTTTAATATTCTTCTCTGCGTAAAAAGGTTTTATATATATGTATATATATAATTCACATAACTATACACAAAATAGCTATAAACCTAAGATAACTAGTCCATATAGTGAAACAATTAAAACGATATATATATATATATATATATATATATATCGTTTTAGTTCTGGTAATACAGGATTTTGGAATTGAGCTTATTTATATCGGTGATTTCAAGGAACTCATAAGCTACCAACAGGACAATAAATGATTCTAAATTTTCCTATTACCGTGAACCAAAAATAATTACCGTTTTTTCCAACGTATAACGCGCGTGCACTTATAACACAAAAAATAAGAACTACGCGTCATAAGGCTGACACAAAAATGATTGCTTTAAAAATAACTAAAAGATGAGTATTAAAACATGGGAATTTCCACATTTTATTTAAAAGAAATAAGATGAATTCTGATGAAATTTTACTATTCAATAACATAAACTCACAGTTCGTCATATTCGTCTTCCCTTGTATCTACAGATACATCACCGAATTCTGTGTTTCATCTTTTTACCGTCGCTGTTGCTCTGATCTATAAATAATAATTTTACGCTCCATGTGGATTGTGAAATACATCACATTTTGTTGAAAGACTTTTTAATTTTGGCAGGTTTAAAAATCATTGCCTGCTTTAATTATCCATTTAAAGGTATATCTAGCCATCAAAAGGTAAGAATATTGCACATCTATATTTCGGATTTCTTCGTAAAAAATAGAGTGCGTGTTGTACAGCGAATATACTTAAAAATTAAAAATTGCAGCTGAAAAGTAAAGGTGAGAATTATACTCCGAGATATACGGTATATCTATTTGTGTTTCGATAAAGGACAAATTTATTAAAAAAATTCGTAAGGAATAATCAAATATTTTGCTCCATTTTAACCCTTAAAGCACGAGTTTTAATAAAAAAAACTGGCAAAAAATTATCCATTTTTTTTTTGACAGAAAAGGGATATATAGGTATAATTTAATATAGTATAGATAGTTTATGTAATTTAATGTATTTTAAATAGTATATAAATTGTAATTATAAGTTAGTATATCTATTTTTACAAGAATGAATCTCAGACGGGCATTAGAAATAAAATAACCCGAGATACAAGATCCCCCGTGTGAGACACGGGCATGTGCAAATTTGACGGTAAGAGGTTAAAACGAATTAAGTTGTGCTTTTTTCGCACAGATCTCTTTTTCTGAATTTTATTCAGCGTGATTCATCTCGTTAAAACTTTTAACAAAAATCACTAAAGTTTGTTTTAATACTTTTTAACTTTTATCCCGTTTAAAGGATTAAATGCCTTTTCATTGTTTTCTTCAAGAATAAAATGGATTGATCTTATTCATAAAGAGTTATGTATGGTTCAAGAAAAGTAAATTTATATACAAAATTCTCTTAAAAACAAAAATTAACCTAAATTTTAAATTGTTTTAATCAGAATTTATATCTGACGTATTACAAGGCATAATGGCTTTTGGAAATAATTATTACTTTTTTACCCTCTAACATATCCACTTTCATTTTAATTTCATAATTCCAAAAATTGAATATTTTTTTATTTCTGAACACTGTACTTATGTATTTAGATCTGACAATTTCCAGTGTGTATCATTAGTTATATATCAATAACTTTTCCCCCTTTTAGCTCAATTCATTTGTATCCCTTTGATACTAAAAATCGAATATTTTAAGTTAAATTCCATCATTGAATTCAAACATTAATTAAATCTTTTGTCCTGATTTCCCTCTATCTAGTTCCTCCCCTTGGAATGGTGTAGTAGTTAGGAAAAGGGCTGTCAGCTCAGGTATCATCCTCATCACTTGACTAGGGTTAAAAATTACGAGAACCGTCACTAAAAGCCCTTCGAGTATCTGAACAGTGCGACAATAATATTCACTCACTTGCTAGCTAGTTTTTACTTACAAATTTTTAGGACAGCTATACATGAAAAAAAAACTTATTTGTACTATCAGAATGGATTTCTGATCGTAATATCCTTGATTGCAATGTTATTTCCTTTTTTCTTTCATTTAGAGACACATGTAATGATGTAAGCGCACTTGTGTGATAAATCACTATGTCATGTGTTCTGGGACTATTTCCCGAAGCTTTTCTTTTCTTTTTGAAGTTGGCAGTTACAAGATTCTTTCCTTTTTTTTTCTTTGTTTAAAAGAAAGGGAAAAGAGAAGCAAAAAAAAAAAATTACTAATATTTTTTGACATTCCGTGCATGTTCTATACAAACAAGGTTGAAAAAACAAAGATGCGTATTTTAATGGTGTCGTGTTTTTTTTAATATTATAGGTACATGTATTATGTATTTATGAATGAATAATATGTTCTGAAAAATACAAATTGATAAATAGAATAATATTAAAATAAATATTTATTTATGAATATTATTTTATCATCTTTTCCTCGTGCTTGAACCGAAGATGTTTTGCCTAGCAGCTCAAAATCTAAATAACAGTCAAATCAGAATCGCTTAAATTTAAAAAATACATTTGTTATTCTCATTTTTTGAAACGGTATGAAATTTTGTCAATGTGTTATTCATAAGAATTTTTAAAATATGCTTTATTACTAAATGAGTTCTGTAATATTGCATGGAAAAAAATCGGTATTCTCTGAAAGTGGTTTGAATATCCTGTGATTGTTTATTTATATACTAACCTAAAAAGTTATTATATATACACATAAATGATTTTTATCAGAAATTAAAACTAAATCAAAATATGTGAATGGCTTGGTTTTGATTATTCTTAAAATATAACTAATATTCCAGTTTTTGATTTAGTTACATGCAAATAGCAATTTTTTGTTGTTATAAGAGTTTCGTTTCTTTTTTAAACTCAAGCTCTTTGTAGATGTAATATGCGATAAAAAAAAGCAGATTATTGTGCACTGAGATCACTGTGGGAGAGATAATTTGACGTTGTTGGTGCAGATAACGAATTCTTTGAAAGGGTATTAAATAGGCTTTACCTAGAAACAGATAAGAATGATATTTACTTTAGCACGTGTGGTTATACATAACTTCAGTTTCACATTATCCTGTTAAAAAATCTTTTTGAAACGAGAAATCTTTAGTACCATTGCCCGTTCAGTTCGATACTTTTGTTTAACATTACAGGTTGTACATTTTTGTATAAATATTTCTATTTACAAGTTCTCTAATTATCTGATATTATACGATTTTTATACATATATTTTTGTTAAAATATTCAATTGATAGTACTGAAAAAGGACCGAATAATATACTTATGTAACAAGATGAGTTCTGTAAAAGACTTTCTCAAGTGCAGGAAAAACATTAGTGGTAAAGAGGACATGGCTGTAAACTCATGACTGGCTTTGTTTCTGCCAACTTGTGGGTTCGAGTCCTGGTGCTTCTGAAGACTTGTAGTCTATGGAGGCTGACGCACGTTAAATCCGTTGAGGCACAAGATCCTAAAGGTGGAACAATTTATAGAGTGCTCAGGTGTTGTACTTGTCATTTGATCATGGCTCAAAATGTCGAAGTCCTTAACTAATAACCTTCGAGTTTCTTTTCATAGTGCGATGTAAATAAACAATCCATCATCTAAAATGTGCAAATTAGGAAAAAATAAAAGTACACGGTCACGCACTTTTTTCAAATTTCCATAATTAGAAGCAGTTAATATGAAAGTGATGAGGGAAATAGTTATTGATTTATGTTTCAATTCACACCAGTTAATTCTATTCTCGTTTTAGTAAGCAGAAGTGCAGTTACTTTTTAGTTATTTCAGAAATTAATCAAAGTATTCAAATTCCATCGAATGTTTTGACTAATACAGTTTTGATTAAGAAAGTGCTCTTTTTAGACAGAAGAAGAGATATTTTAACAAGTCTTATAAAGAAAATTATTGATGCAAATTTTTAACCAGTATTAGAAAATCTTATTTTAAATACAGGGTCTTGTGTGTGTGTGTGTTATTTTTTGTGAGCTTTACCTCAATATTGTTTAAATGGGTCATGCTTCACATATTTTTAAAAGTACTGTTCTCTGAATACTTTTATAAGTACTTACTAATTTTAAGGATATGTTAATTTCGATTAATTTCCTAAATAGGATAAAGCGAATGGTAAATTTATGGGACACGATATACTTAACTACCTTACATAAATAATATTCAATTCTGTTGCAAGATTTATAAGATTTATTCATTTACTTAATAATAAATCTTATGAATTTCCTTAAGTACGACATTTGCATTGAAATAATGGTTACATATTGTCCTCCAATGATTAAAAGTTATACCGACTGCGTATGTAAGTCTCACGTGCACGTTATGTTGCATCAAGTAATTTCAGAAAGTATTCATTAGTTATGCTCAATTGAAATTGTAATTATATATATTTATAAAACATGATTACATAAACACGTGCTTGCCTAAAAATATAATTAATATAGAAGAACTTCATCAGAATAAAATATTAGAAATTATTACGTTATCATAAATTAGAAAAGTATGACTTTAGAAAGTTCATTTCCAAAAAATATCCACAAGATTCATTAGTAGTACGTACATTATTCTGGAATTTTTATTCTTAATTTTATTTTACTTTGATAGTTTTGAGTTTAAAACTTTAAAAATGAAGTGTATTATTATTGTAAAATATCTAAAAATAACTCGAAACGAAATACCATCTTTTTTTTAGAAAAGCTAATACATGCTTTCAATAGTTGTATAAAAAACATTTTTTTTGTTGTTGTGAAAGCATGATTGTGTGGGTGTTTAATGATACATCCATAGCATTCAAAACTTTATTACTATCTACACAAAATTACAATTAAATACGTTGTACATATCAAATATCCTATTCTTTTTTTATTGTTACATTTTCTTGCTTTGAATATTTTCAATTTAGTGATTAGCTTTACAATAACAGTATTACTTAAAAACTTTCTTTTAAACAAACTAATTATCAATCACTTTGATAATTGTATTTTCTATTGCTTTGAAACTTATCTTGAAATGCCAGTGATTATGTGCAAAATATTTTCCCTCTTAAAACGCCATTTTTTAAATATTATAATTAATATCTAAAATGCAATAAAAAGTCAGTTACTGGTATTTTTTGTTGTATTGGATTTTTTTTTCAAATAATATGATTATATCCATGAAAATTATTTGATACATTTCATAAAAATCATTAAAAAGTTATGATAATAACTGATGTTATAATTTTATTTACTTTAGCATTTCAAACGCATGTTAGATGTCTCTAACTGAAGAATATATTAAATGGAAGATAACCATGACAATATTCCCGCTTTGTATGTATCCATCTAATAAATAATCTGTATTTGTATTATTGTATTAAATACAGCAATAATTTTTATGTAAATGGCGAAATAATTTCATATCGTGGCGTGAAACGGTTGCGTTTCACGCAGCTGTGTTTACAAGTATTTATTAATGTCGTCTGGATGACTGTAACACTGGTGTTATGTCTAGAGGCAACATCTCCAGTCGTCTGATATCGTCAATTTTATACTTCTACTTGAGTATACTCACAAAAGGGTATATCAACACACAATATTGAGTAAATAATGTATCAACTACTTTTCATTACATATATGACTGCAAATAATTTGTTAATGTTTTACATTTCATTGTATATATGACAGCAAATAACTTGTTAATACTTGACATATTTTATATTTATTATATGGAACATACTGTTGTTCTAATATATTCCATTTTAAAAAAGAAAGTCTTTTAAATTCTTTGAAGGATGAAGCCATAACTTATATCTTTTTAACACCCTTTTATAAGCTACACTTGTATGTAACGGAATCTTTGAACTCAATTTTTACCCACTTTAAAAGGTAAGATTAATTCAAAATTTTGCTCCCTTATCCAGGACCAATAACAATACAATAATTCAATAATTTTGTTCCATTGTCCTGATAAGGATCATAAATATTAGTGATTTCCCATTTTTAGATCCCATCCCGCATCTTGCGACTAATTCTAAATCCCATTTCCAGATTTGGTGACTAAAAGATTGCGTTGCAACTTAGTTCGATTAACTATAAAAAGGTGTTTTTAGTTTTTTTAAACTGTAATTTGTTTTTTCCTCCAATTTATCAGTTAATTTTATTTTAATTAATTCGTAAACAAAGATCTAAAATATCTGAAAAAAAAGTCGAAATAAACTAACATTTTTAGAATATGAAGACTCCACCCGTAAACTTCAAACAGTTTTACATTATTTATTTTTAATTTGACACCAAAGAAAATAAATTCAGCTAAATAGGGTTTTTTTTTTTTTTTTTTTTTTTTTTTTTTTGCTAAATGGTTATTGTGGAAAAATGAAGCGAAGTTAAAATAAAGTGCAGTGAAAAAATTGCATTTGAAACAGTTCTCTTTTAATTATTAGTTAATATGAGTTGGTAAAACAAAGCAAAAAAAATTTAATTAAGTCCTGTAATTATTTTCTTTTTCGTCAAATTGTTACAAGTACAATCAAGTCTGATACGGGATCAAAACGTAAAATGTTAATGTATTGAATAGAGCAATGTGCCTTTCACGAGAAATATTTAAATTAAAATTAATCAAATTTTAGTGGCATGTCTATTTTTAAACATTTTCTGCAAAAGAGACAGCATATAAAATGATCGATGATTTTACAACATTTTACAAGTGAAACAGCATAGAAAACAGTCAAGGATTTTACTACATCTCGCATAAGTTATGTACTTTTGTTTAATTTGTTATGGGTTACAAAGAATTTCAGATAAAAATATAATAACAATAATTGTAAAAGTTTGCAATATTAAAACATTTTTGTTACTGAAACACAGATTTCTTTGTAAAAAGGATTGAATATTTTTAGTTTTTTTTTACTGTAGATTATAAATAATATTATTGTAATTCTACAAGAATGGTAATAATATATTTTATTAGAAAGTTGAAACGTATAATCAAGAGTGATATAAAGTAGATGAAAAACTGTTATGCGGTCTGGATGAAAATTTCCTGAAATATTAATTTTTATACTGTTAAGTAAATTCTTCAAGCATGTTTTAATGTTTACAGACTCGCCGCAATATGTTTGTTTTTTTATCATTTTCAGGTTATCAGACAGCATAAAAAGCCATTACCGTTTACAATACTCAATTTATATAGCATTAGAAGCACCATAGAATCTTACTTAATTTTTTTTTAAATGAACAAAATTTAAGAAATATAATAATAGGCCGTTTCATTGTTTTAACTGCACAAAAAGATAAAATTAAATTAAAAATACTAAGACTAAGGTAAGTTTTTCTTACAAATAAAACTAGATTGCTTTTTTAGGATTTAGATAAAAAAAAACCCACCTTAAAGAAAACATTAATTTATTTAAATTTCATCCAATATCAGCAGTACTACTAACTGCTAATATTGCATCATATCGCAAAAACTAATAAAGTTATGACAAATTATTTCCATTGAATTACGTTTCTCATGAACTTTGGTAAGTGAAATGTTCTTTCGAGGAAAATTTCTTGAATTTCCATTGTGTTTAACAGTTTTAGAGGAAAATAACTGTTATTAATTAAATTTGTTAAATTCATCAAAAGTATTCATACATTTCTCCACACTCACTAAATACCAAATGAATAAGCTTCGTTCAGATTTCAAAATAAATATAAAGGTATAAATTTCAACGAATGCAATTATTCTTCTTAATTATTTGTTCCTGGAAAATGTGAAATAACTTTTTCCGAGTTGTACTTACATGATTTCATAACTACTGCAAAAAAATCTTAAAAACTACTTTAATCGTGATTTTTTAATGCAGGTTTTCAAAGACAAGAGATTTTTTAAAATAAAATTAAAAATATTTTTTTAAAAAACTGCCTTTATCAAGAATTGTACATACTCGCGCATTTAATCTGAATCGTACTCGTTTCTTTTTTATTAGTAACTTTAAATTCCTCAGATTATTGAATTCTTTAAGTTAAATATATCGTTCAAAGTTTGGAATTTCAAATACATTTTTTGAATAATTTACAATGAATGAAATCTAATTATCCCTGAATTATGATGAAGTAAATTAATATTGCCCAACTTTTTGCTTGCAACAGCTAATATTATTTTAAAAATAAGAATGAAAATAAGTAAAAATATTTTAAATGTTTTTTTCATAATTACATATTTAAATTTGCAGCATTTTTTCTGCAACAATTGATTATTATTTTGCTCATTAATATGCATTTTTTGAATATCTAGAACGATATGAGTTCAACACTGATTTCGAAAATCATATTTATCGAATTTTTTTTTCTTGGAATCCGAGAGGATTTTTCAAACGATTAATTTTAAGAAATTCAGCAGAATAATAAGTAGCACAAAATTTAAATACCTTTAAAAATTGTATGAGCATAATATTATAGCTATTCTATTTATTAATTTCGAATTCTATTTATAAAGATTCCAGAGCTATTCTAAGAGTAATTTAAGTTTTTAAGGATGATTTTAACTCCATGCTGTAAAAGTTGAACATCATAAATATTTATGCACTGAGGCATTTATCAAATATTGCTCAAACTTAAAATGGCAGTATTTATAATAAAAAAAGAACAAAAAAGAAAAGAAAAACAACACTAGAATTATTTTTCAAATTCTTGTGTTTTTAAAGTTAATCTTATAACTTATCAAACTATCTGAATCTTAAAATTCTCGATATGACCAATTAAATGTGAAACATTTTTTTTTTAAATTGGTGAATATTTTATAATTTGTTTGTTTTTTTGTTTTAATGAATATATTTTGCTTATTTCCCTTCAAAAGTTCGATATCTCAGTTGTGTAGTTGCATTCCAACTTTTTATCAGGATACATAAAAAAATTTTCGTAACATAAAATATTTTTAGACCGCTACAAAGTGCGATTGAATTATATCTTAGATATTATTTACCTGGATGATAATGTATGAAACAAATTCCGAGAAGCTTATATGTTATTCTCAGATCAACACCTATAACCAAAATGTAAATCTCTGAGATGTTAATCAAGAGAAGAGAAATAAAAAATAAAAATTAAAAGATCAAGTTAAGCTAAATATTTGCTTCCATATTTTTAAAAGTTTTGTTATCCCAGTGGTAGTTCACAGATTTTCAGCCAGTCAAAGGATAAATTTAGATTGACTTTCAGGAAATACGGCTCCACTTAAAATCAGTGGTTCTGGAATAACCATTCATACCATTTACATTCAAGTGGATAGCAAAATTCTTTCTCAACTTAGTAAGGAAATTCGAAACATGAAATAATATATCAAATGTCATATGTTTTATGCTTCATTTTTAAAATAGCGAATTCGGTCACTGCTTTGCAAATACTTTGTTTATCAGAAAAGCATATCTGAAATGGAATAACCTTTGACTAAAAGAATTTTAAAACTTGTTCTTATACAGATTGTTAGTAAAAAAAAAGAATGCTAAAAATTCTATCTGCAACCCTCTTTATCTTTTTCTCTACTTCACAAGAATCGATCATTTATACGAAACAAAATGCCTGTTGACTGATATGATGTCCTTTCGTAAAATACCGTTCCGCTCCACGTATCTCGTACGAAACAATTGACGAAGCACAAAAGTTGGCCAATCTGACATCTCAGTCTTAAGTTGAAAAACAATTTGAGACCAATTTCAGGCAGTTTTCATTTCTTACACGCACGGTTTCCACCTAATTTTGCTTGGAATCTTCCATACAAACAGACATCTTATTTCAATTATTTTAAGACGATATTCATAACGAATTTGTTATGATAAATAAAGAGAAAATTATCTTATAAAGAGTTGATTCTTAACTATACTTTATCTGATATCGTAATACTTTGTTCAGAATACTTCACTCTAAGAAAGTACAAAGAATAATTTTTTAATTTCATTTGTTGAATTTTAACGTAGAAGATTTTAAACAATTATGTGTGCATTCTAGATTAACAGAAACTACCTATTAAGGACCTTTGTGTGAGTAACTTTAGATCGATTTTGATTTTGGCATAATATTTTTACTTTTTGATCTCTTTATAATATATATATATATATATATATATATATATATATATATAAATTCCTCCATTATATAAATTATTCTAAGCTTTTCTAACTCACCACTGTTTATAATATCGTAGCATCCCTATTTTCAAGCTTCCAGTATCTGTGTTTGATTTTTTTATCTTTAGTATTCAAGTAATTTCTATATCTATGGTGGAGATTATTTTCTATTTACAATTAACAAAAATTTGTTAAAATTATACAGAATGCTGTAACTGAAGTTAGTGATTAATTCGTGTATTAAAATTATTTTTCGAATTGCATAGTAAGATTTTAGGCCAGTAAAAATTATTACAAAAACTATTATTTCGTTCTTTTTTGATGCATGAAACTTTAAATATAAATTAATTGCTTCGAAGTTAGTGTTGCTTTATTTTGTGTTGATATTTGTAACAAATTTATTTTTCATATCTGATTAATTTTTTTTTCTGCAAGACTACATATTCGATAAGCACATTTCTGAAAAACCTTGTATGATTTTTATAATTCTTTACAATTTTTTGTATAAAATTGTAACTTGAGTTGGTAAAATGTTCCTACACAAGTGTATCTAAATATACTTCAAATTAATTTATTTTCGATTCTTTGTATTACTTTCAATAAATTAATTGTGCTCTCGTAACTTTCATTTGTTTAGTTACGATTGTATATAATTAATGCTTTCACTTTTTTAACCATGCTTAACCACACGTCTCTACCTATATTCTTAAATCGAAACACAACGAGTTAAAGAGAAATTTTAACAATTTTCATGAATTAAACATTAGAGTCGCTCCAAATCTAAGTCATATGATAAAATAAATGTCCCAGAAAACCCACATTGTTTTTGACCACCTACACCCATAAGCTAAGTAGATATTTCATGCAACATGTTTCTAAGCGAATTTTTGTGTCAATAAGAATGTTTTTATCATTCACTACAGAGACTGTTGACGTAATTTTCTTTATCATGTTTTGTTTTGTTATTTAGTAGGTGTGAGATATCTGTCCTATTTTAAAGAACAATCTGTCTTTTAATGATCTCTGTATTGAAAATGCTTCTTAAAAGCAAATAATAGCAGTTTTTTCATCGCCATATAATGATAACTGTAATATTTTTTTTTTCAATTTATTTTATCAGAAAATATAGAGTAAATCAAAAACAAAGTATTAAGACATGAACTTATTTTAGATATTTAAATTTAAAAACGCAGATTAAATTTTAAATTCTCAGAATGTGAGAAATATTTTCCCGCACATTTATATATCTTTGTCTTAATAACAACGATTCACAGAAAATGTTTATGTAACGTGATAATTCAAGTGATATGATGAATAAAAAATCGTTTGTTTGCCTGGAATTTTGATGTTTCAATATCCATTTCATTTGTGTGAATTGTATGCAAAATACCTTGATTTCTGACTATATATATAACCTTATGATTTTGGACAACTTAGTATTGTAATACATAACTATTACAATAATTTTATGCATAATAAACGACATATAAATCCTTCTTCCTATAAAAACTTCACAATTTTACATGTTCTGAGAATACCGGAGGACATCAAGCATTGTGTTCTGCATTTTCGTACACTTCTAGTGATATCGCTGCCGTCTAATACTTTTTTATGCATTCGTAGAGTGTTATGACGTAGTATAGACGCCTAAAGGAATATTATTAGACAAGAACTAAGTTTTACAAAATATTGAACTTATTATAAACTGTATTTATGGAATGAAATTTTTTTTCTGTTTTGGTTATTCACATTTAAGAGATATGATAAAAATTTATATCAGTGTGGTAGTTAAATAAATTAATTTATATAAATACAATATTGTCTTTAAACTCCAAATGCTGCAGAAATGTTATTAGTTTCTTTATAAAGAAAATAAATAATGTATAAGTACTCTTGATTCGAATTTATAGATCAGAAGGTAGAAATTTTCCATTAAATATAAAAGGATTAACTACAAAAAATCAGCAACATAAATTGTTTATCATCTTGATAAATGTAAAAAAAAACGTGCATTTATTGATAAATATTCGATTTTGGAACTAAATCCGTTTCTCAACCCTCACCCCCTTTTCCACTCTTTTTATTCACAAGAAAATTTTATATTTTATTTCTTAATAACACCTAGGAATTTAGAAGTACCGAAAATATGGCATGTCATGCTTTCATACGAGCTATTTTCTTTTTTCTGCAATTAGACTAAATTAAACTGATACTATATGGATAATAGTTGGTTAGTGTTATATTTATTTTCTATTTCTTTTTTCCCATAGTATTTTATATTTCCACGAAAAAGATTTAATAACAGCTTAATTTCATACCGCACAATATTGGCAAAGTTTTGATGACCAATTTATAACAATTATTTCTCTTCTTCAATTGCCAATCAAATTCAATCAACCTCAATGACCAAGCGGTTGTGGTCGAGGAATCGTTCCTGGTATTTTTAATTTGAGTAGTGGTTTGAAGTCTTTTTATGCCACTAAAGATTCGTAATTTAGAAAGGCTGATGATTTTAAATAAATCCAGTCTCAAAGTCTTCTCCCTAGCTTGGTGTGTAAGATTGAAGAGCTATATACCAGCTCGGATGGCTCAGAATTACAAAAACAAAAGTTTGACAATGGTTCAAAATTCAGAAATTCATTTCTAAAATCCATCATATTGTTTCTGAATACTAGACTACTAAGACATACAATCTAACATATGAAACCCAGATTTATATATATATAAAATTACTGTACCATCACATTGTTTAATGTATATATATTTGCTTTTCATCTGCAAAACGATACATTGTTTACAAAATATTCATTTTTTTTTTTTTTTTTTTTTTTTTTGCTATTCTATTCTAGCCAGAAAATGTATACATAATTTGAGTACTTTCAATATCAATATTCTGATTATTTAACTCTTAATATTCAACACTTAAATGTATTCATCCCATCAAAAAATTTGCATTCCATTTACACATTATCTTGGTTGTTAGAATGCTAAATGTGTCTTACAAGGTCTCCAAAGGACTAACTTTTAACATTGTGCAACGAGACTAAAATCCTATTATCATCATTCTAAAGCACTTTCCCTTCAAAAAGCCTTTACACAATCACACAACCGAATAAAAAATAAATATCGTACTCAAATCACTCTCGATGACAACTTGCATGCTTTTTTTTATCTACTTTCAGTTCTGCTGAACACAACAAAAGTGAATTGAAAAGGCAAAAAAAAAAAAGCTTATGTAAACACCGCCCAGCGGGAAAAGGCGGCATATATATATTTTCAGAATGCGTGTCGCCACAATGTGTGGACACTGTGCCATGATTCAGAGATTCCCGCCCCGAAGCGTCACATCTCGGATATATGCACACGAAAAATTGTATTATCTTTCAGCAAGTGGTGTGACGACATGCTTATTCAGAAACTAACCAAATCGGTCAGTCTGTATAGGTCAGTGAGAAGGTTTAGATGAAAGTATAGGCACACTGACCTTCTCCCATTGTTGCCAATGCTAAATTCATAAATAGTTTGTCAAACCCTTGTTTTTTGGGGTTTTTTTTTGCTTAAAATTATTTTATTCTTAGGAAGTAAGGATTAAAGGTATCTCAAAGAAGGATGTCTATGAAGGGAACGAAGAGCACGCACTTACACAGCGCCTTCTTTCCTGCTTTTTCTACTTTATTGCTTTACAGAAATATAGTGGGTTTTTTTTTAAATTAGCTTTTTTTAATTTGTTTCATTAAGAAGAAAAAAATAAATAGAAAAAATAAATTGGAGAGAGATTTTCAACCAAAATGTAGTGATGCCTCCATATAGAGCATAGGTTCTCAACGTGGGCGATAACATCCCCTTGTGGGCGTTTGAGTCTTTCAAGGGAGCAGTAAAAGACCCAGAGAAAGGGGCGTTGAGATGGCACGGAGGGGCTTGGGCAGATTAACCAAACATAGCCTAAAAAAGACAAACAAAAAAAAACACGCTGATTATGTACTAACAAAAATAAACTTCAATACTGTTTACCTTATGTTGATTGTATGTATTTGAATCATTTCTATATCACATGTACGAAAATTCACATATTTCGCTAGTTCGGGAAGTGGACATTCAGATCTACATTACATTCAGATCTACATTAAATTGAATGATATGGTGCGTTTTAATTTCTGTAGTGCACGTGCTGTCTGTGACAGTAGGAAAAATGTTTCATCTACTGCATTTCGTTACGTATATTATCCAAGAAACATAATTAAATTTGCTAACCAGGAATTAACATGATTCTTTAAAGGCTGAAGCTGTCAATTTATATTTATTTTGAAAGCAATAGTTTATTATTAATTACTTTGTATCATCAAAACCCCTGCTTGTCTTTATGACAGGTAAGCTAAAATTATTATTACGCTCTTTTAAATGAAGAAGAAATTCAGTAGTACACATTTAAATTCCAACAATATCCCATCTATGACTAAAATACATAATAGTACACATTTAAATATATTTGTGGCAATAGCTATTTCAGATTCGCAAGTAAAAAAATTGAGGCTTTAGAAAAAAATTAAATTAAAAAATATTTTCTATTAGTAATGGGATATTTTTTAAAACTTAACTCTTGTTTTCACCATGTATTATGTGCACTCTTATTTCTCTAGAGTGGGAGGGGCGGTATCGAAATATTTACTATAAAAGAGGACGCTAGTTCAAAAAAGGTTGGGAACCTATAATATAGAGGAAAGTTAATATATTTTGAAATACTACTAATTTTGTAGATCATTTTCAATAATTTTTGAAAATTGTATTTCTTAAACAAGTTTGTGTTATCCAAAATGCAAATAAAACTAAAACTAAAGGTCCCGAAAGTTTTTTTTTTTTTTTGCTCATCAACTTAAGTGCTATGAATACAAATGTTGAATGAGTCCTAAATATATAAAACAGCTTTAGAATTTCCAAGGATTAATATACCCTGTCTACCTTGGAATATAAGAAAAAGTAAAACTGTTCGAGTGATTAATCACAAATGATGACTTGTTACAAAATTTCTTCTGTGAAAGACATTAATACAAATGCGTGTCACTGAACGAAGCTTAATCTGAATAGGAAACAAATACTTTATCCGCTTAGCTATCCAAAATATACTTCTACAAGATGAACAAAACTATATAAAAACTTTATTGTCTTATATTTATATCCCTTTGCACGTTAGTTAAGGATACCGTGTAAAAGGATTGGTATTTTTCAAGTTAAGAATGATATTGTTATCAGTGGCGCACACAGGAATTTTCCAAGAAGGGGGGAGTCCAGGGCCGAAAGTCCATCATTCTCTCTCGTATCATGCTCCAATACAGCGCCCAACATATTCTTTTGATTTTGTCGATTTTCGGGAACAGAAACGGAAAAAAATTAATTAATTAATTTTAATAACAATTATTGAATACATAATTAGCATTAATTAATTAATTTAATTGTTAATAACAACTACTTGATTAAATTTTACGTACTATGTACATAGGATTATAATCCATCAAAAAAAATCAAGGGCTATGGGGGTCCGAACTGGAGGACCCCCCCCCCCCCCCCTCTTGTGTGTACCATTGATTTGGAATTACGAAGATACTAAATAATTCGTTATCATTCATCCATTAAAGAGATTAAAATAGTTGTTAGTCTCTCTATGAGTGAATGCACATGTCCAAGGGAAAAAGAGAGAGAATTAAAGACACTTATATCAATAAGTACTTCGACGATAAATACTGATTTCTGAAAAGGATTTTAAATAACTGTTGAATGTAGAAATAATTAAGAAATAAAATCTAAAATTTATATTTATCATTATTTTTATAGTATTACCTTCTTTGGTTTTATTTACTGTATAAGCTCTCAATTTAAGCAAATTTTTAGAAAATAGAATATTTATTAAATACTCAAAAACTATAATAATATCTAAAATCAAGTAATTTTAGTGTTTTCTTTTAACTATCAATTTTTAAGCTCAAAAATTTCTAAAAAAATTTTTGCAACATTGGCACATGTTTTTTTTTTTTTTTTTTTTTTTTTTTGTTACAAAATGAGTCCTGAGTTTCATCGCATACTTTGAAATTCTTTTAAAACGCAATAATTCCTATGCGTTTATTACTATAAAAAATATAGAAGGTGCATAAAGGCATTTGCATTTAATTGAATCTTTATAAATCAGAGTAAAAATGAAAAGGGAATCTATGCTTAGAATTATTTCTTTTTCTTTTGGGACTGCATATTTTTTAAGGATGCATTCTTACATTTACGCTTTTCCTTGGTTTTTTCCTTATCTGAAACAGATGCAATTGACATCCCTGTCCTGCTTCGAGTTTATTAAAAGATATTGATCGCTAACAATCATCAGACCCAACCATTATAATGATCGTGAGATTTATACAATACATAATTTACTTCTAAATGAAGTTCCAGTTTTATATTAGCTGTGGGAAAGTAATGAATGCCTTACGATATCAGTCTTCAAACTTACGCATCATTATAAAGCTCCTTCTGCGAATTATTCTAATACCAAAAATAACCATTTACATCCAAATATCTCATTGGAAAAGAGGGAAATAAATATAATAAAACACTTCTTTCAGTTGTGATCAAGACTGACACAAAAGAAATGGAAATGGCTTTCATACTAGCTACAATGTCTTTATTTAATGTAATAATTTATAGGAAATTAGCAGGCAACACTTCTAAGAATATAGAACATTTGGTGAATTGTTCTACAGTACGCCTTGCAGCGCCGCTATGCTTCCAAAGTGTCACGTAACCCAAGCACGTTGAACTTCGAACAAAATCCAGAAGACATTTTTGTTTTCTCTAGATCTCCTGCAGATAATAAGATTTCTGCTCTAATTTTGAAGTTCACAAAAGCTAGGTTTAGAAGAAACGGTTCTCTTCTCTTTTTCTGTATAGTTATGGCGATTTTTATTGCAGGATTAGGGTGAACTAGTTTTGTTTTGTTTAGTTTTTTGCTGTGTTTTTGTGTCTATTTCCCGCCATTGTTGTTTAAACCTAATGAGGTCTGTCGTCCCGGTTTCAAACCAACTCGAGACATCAATTGCTGTTTTTAAAAAAGTTAAAAACGGGGAATTCAAAAGTTACACAGAAACGAAATAAGTTGTTTTTTTTTTCACGGCAAGGAATTCTTTTTCTGTTGCATATATGTCAGAGCAAATCAAAAGTATATTGTTTCGGTGAAACGCGGTGGTTTTGAAGAAACACAGTTTTCAACAATCATACCTTTGAACAATCAAAGCTTTTCAAGATTCTTCCATTCAGTTATAAATCATTTTAAACAGGACACAATGTGGTGAAATTAGTTTATTACTTGAGTATATATTAAAACGTTTTTGCATTAGCATTAGGATTGTTTCTCCTCAAATTGTTTTTTAATCCAGTTTAATTGATTTTATCAATTGTAATATTGTTTGGCGGAACCTTGTTTGAAAAACAAACTATTGATATAAAGATATTTATAATAAATTTTTACATATATATATATATATATATATATACTTTTCTACTTTAAAAAGTTTTAATGTAACAATCTTATGGTGGTTCAGAATGTTATATTTTATGATAATCCCTGTTTGGGGGGAAAAAACTATCATATCAAGTTGAATACATATTCACGAAATTTGCATTCCAGCAGAAAATAAAACTTTTTTACTTGGAACTGAAAGAGAAATTTTTTGTAAAGAAAAATTTGATTTAATATTTTTATCCTTTCTGTAAACAATAAAAATTTTTTTTATTTTTCTATTTTTTTTTCAAAAAAAAAATAATAATCAAGCGTTATTCTTAGAATCACAATAGATAATCTGTCAAAAGTTAGAGGAAATTTTTATCTCATTCTTTACTTCTGTTATAACTCTATTAACATTATTTTATAGCAATAAATTCAGCTTCAAAGTTTTCTTTTAAAATCTAAGGTTTATCTTTTTTAAAAAGGAAAATGAAATGTTAACAGAATATAAAACGTATTTAATTTCTTTTTTCGAATCTTTTACATATATTAAGTAAAATTTATCGAGTTAAAGTTTCTCCTTCTTCTTTTGGTGACAGTAGCCTGATGATTATGGTCACAAAATTGTGGCAACGTGTCATGAATTCGAGCCCTAAAGCCAATAAAGACTCACCAAGTAAAGGGGGCTTATACACGTTAAATACGTCGAGGTTCAATGTCTTCTCGTTGATGTGGTGAGTGAATGAGTGAATATTAGTGTCGCACTATTCCTCTACTTGAGGGTTTTTGGCTACGGACCCTCGTAATTTTTTACCACGGTCAAGTGACGAGGACGACAACTGAGCTAGCACACTCTTCTCCTATCTTTACACAGCATCCCCGAGAGGAGGTTTGGACCTCGACATATTTAACGTGCATCGACCTCTTCTGCACGGTGGGTGTTCAGCGGTTCTAGGCTTGAATTCATTGCAAGCCGAACACAAGTTCGTTACCACGACTACTAAGCTACCGCAGCCAAACGTTGGCATTGTGTGGTAGGTCGAAGAGGGAGTGTCACTTGGCCTTGCTTCAAAATTACGAGGTCCGTCGCCAATAGCTCTCGTGTTGGTTAAAAGTGCCACATTAATAAAACACACACTTCTCTTTGAATCACATTTTAATTTGTTCTTGGCTCTTTTTCCTGATATCTTCATTCACATTTATTTGATGTATTAATTTTATTCATTTATCTCCTTTGGCATTGGCGAAATCTATCAATTACTACCCATTACAGCAATTATCCTGTTATTTCAACTCTACCACTATAAAAAATTACTCCTCACACGCTCCCTACCATCCAAACCTATAACTCTTCTCTCAATTCATCAATTATTTTGAGCATCACTTACAGTACTTCCCCTTCCTCCAAACGAGACACAAATCTCTACAATCTCTTCCTGTGTAATCTCTAATCGCATTCCGCAAAGATGATGTGAGGAGGGGGGGGAGGGGAGAAAAAAAACGTGACATGAGCCTTGATGGATCAATGAACAGATCTCTCTCCTGCCTGTAGGTAGTCGATGTGAGAAAAAGGTTAAAGACCGTAAACTCATAAAGACGTATCAATGACATGAGCACGACCGTATCTCGGTACGAGGTGGAAGAGTTTTGAAGAGGCTCTAGCTGGAAAAATGTCTGAAAATAAAGTTTCAATTACCTGCTTTAGTAAGGCACTTTTGAGGGATTCCTGTCAATTTATAAACGAAAAGGATATTTTGGGAGTTAAATAATTATTGATTTGGTTGAGTATTGTGAATAAAAAAAAATTGTTGTTTTTTTTCTTTTCAGTTGTCAATAAGAATTTAAAAGGTTTTGCAAAAGCAATTTAGCGAGAAATGTTTTGAATACATTATTTGATGTAAATGGTATTGAAATAAAATACAAGAAAATTATTTTAAACCAATAAAATTCCAGAATTAAGAAATCCTTTAAATTAAATATCGCTAATATATTTTAAATAGTTAATATATAATATCTGTTGTCAATTCAACATAAAATATTATTTTTATATAACAGAATGATCTGATATATAGTTGAAATAAGTTATTATTATTATTATTTTATTTACTTCTTATATTACTGCGCGATATTTATACATATTATGCTTATATCATTATTTATTGGACTCAGTTTATTCTGTTTGCTATTTTTTGTAATATTATTTTTATGCATATATTTGTTTGATTTTCTATTAGTTTCGTAGGTATAAAAAATGCTTGTTACACACATTTTTTAAAATTTTTAATACGTTTTAGTAAACAATATCCGTCTGACCACAGATCATATGTTTGGTACAAAACTATAATTCATAAATTTTATAGAAAATAACAAATTAAGCTTATTTATAATTAAAAAAATTCCAATTATAATTATAAAAAATAACCCCAAAACATTATTTTGAATAATTTAAAAATTTTAACATGCATATTAGAGACAGCAGACATCAGAATTAAGAATTCTTCTCGTTTATTTTTCTTATAAATTCTTTTTTAGATTTTCTAGAAGAGGGATCGTCATTAAAAATAAAAATGTAGCATAAATATTCAATACTCTTTTACTATAAATGTAGCAATATTTTTTAAGTGCAATTGAAAATAGAGCATAAAAATTAAAGATAATTAAAATTAAAGGTATATTAAAAGATTACCTGAAGTGTCAATAAGAATGTGCGGAGAAAAACATTAACACGTTATATTATTCGTTTATAAGTTAATACTTTGAAATTGTAAATTTTCGTAGCAAAATAGAAATGCGCAAAAGAGTTACAGAAGCTTGTTTGGTATTTTCCCCCCTTTATTTTAGTTAGATTATGTTAAAATCTTTATTCCGCTCTGCCAGTTTAAACTCTCGCATTTTGAAATTTAAAATTCTGTAGAATCATTTCAATTCATGATTCATAAAATGATGGACGTTTTATGTAGCATAAAAAAATAAAAATTATTATTATTTCCTTTACGTAACTCAGTTACTAGAAACTACTACCCAAGCACGTTGCATCCACTTCATAATCACCACTCTCATAACTTTCAGTCTTTAAGCAAATTAATTAAATAATCAGAAGTGATTTCTTTTTGTTTTGTTCCTCTCTCTCTCTCTATAATACACTGCTCTCCAACCTTTATATCGCCACGGATCGGTCAACGTTGAATAATTTTACCGCGGTACGCTGAGGGTGGGACGTTGATTGTTTATATTTTAGAATGTTTTGATTTAATGATTTTAATTTAATTGCATTTAAATATGCCTTCAGAATATAATATAGTTGCACCAAAAATGAATATAAAGGGATTTAATATGGAATATAAAGTTATTTTTCCATGGAAAGTAGCACAAACCCGAGAGAAATACTCCACAGTAAATAAAATAGAAATAATTTAATGTTCTTTGGGCTAACAGGGTAACAATTGATCCATTGAACGGTACAGGTCCGCGGCCCGGGGGCTGGAGACCATTGCTCGTATATATCTTATTACTTGTTGTTAGTAGCATACATCCATGGGTTCGGACCCCCCTCGCCATAGAACTTGTTTTTTTTATTGATGTTAAACTTATCTATATAGTACGTAAAATTTAATAAAGATTTTGAAATGAACAATTTATTTTATAAATTATTGATAGTTATAAATTCAATAATTTATTTTTTGCTATTTTTTATTCCCAAAATCGACAAAATTTAAAGAATATGTTTATCGGCGTATTGACATATGATAGGGGAATAGTGAACTAATCCCCCCCCCCCGAGCCTCTTGAAAAATTTTGTGCGTGCCATTGCTTGTTATTGTCTTGTGCAAGTAGTGCTGCTGAGAAATCAATGGGCGTCGATAGCGTTCAAAACGGCCCTCGCATTGTCGAAGACCTTTGGCGAATAAAGCATTTGACGGTCCATAGAGTTTAAATATGTGTTGTCATCTTATACTTGATTCTTATTATTGCTTTCATAGTGGAATAACTTGATAATTCAGTTTTTTAAAAAACATTTTTGAAAGTAAGTCCGTTAATAAACTAACCTAAAACCTTTTGTTTCACTTAAGCGATTGGTTTAAGCAATAGTTAAAATAATATTTCACAGAAGGAATCATTTTAAACGGGGGAAATTTTGTACAGACATTGCATGTATTTTTTTATAGCATTGACACAAGAATGTAGGAAATGGTTCATTTACACACACATGCGCCTGATTTTAATACATTGTAATGCATATACGTGTTCTAGATAATAATAAAATGTAATAATAATTGGAGGAAATTAAGTTAAGTAAGCCCTAAAGGCTTTTTGTTAATGTTTTTAAGGTGTTTTTTTTTAAGTCTATTGTAGAATCTTCAAAATACAACTTGGTTAATAAATTTTGTTACATTTTTTAAAAATTTATCCTTTTATTGTTTTACAATAAAGAAAATTTTATACTGTTAACATTGCTCTGTTGTAGTACATACGGATTAAAATATAAAATTTCAAAATTAATTTCACACAGAATCACAGAAAAATTTCTCACGATTGTTGGCTAAATTAATTAAAAAGATAAGTTATTTCAAGTCATTGTTTAAAGAACAATAAAATTATTAAAAATTATAAGAATTATGCTAAAAATGCAAAAAACACTGCTTATTTTTGCATTAAATTCTGCTGTAACGAGTTGCGTAATGGAGATTATGGCTTCTCTACAAAGTTAAGTTTTGAGCCCCAAGTCGGATCTAACAAAGATTTGCAAAACTATAACATAACGTAGGCTTTGGTCCTCCACGGTGTGAGGTTTGCGGGGGTGTATGTTACGCCACTAGCTATAGCTATAAAATTTTATTAACCTCTTCCTTCTGACTGCGCTCAAAGCGGCCGCGGTGGCCGAATGGTCTAGGCATCGGATAATGGCAAGCGTGTCATGAGTTCGATCCTAGTGCCACTAAAAGATCCGCCGTGTAGGGGAGCGGTATACTTTAAATCTGTCGTGAGCTCAAACGTCCTCCGTGTGGTGTGGTAGTTAGGAGAGGGGGTGCCAGCTCAGGTGTCGCCCGCGTCATTTGACCATGGTTCAAAATTACGCGGACTGTCGCCTCGTTAATATTCTCTCACTTTCTGACTGCGCTCAAAATGGCAGAGTGAGGTATATTTTCTATTTCTAGAGCCCGTGATATTTTCGGCTTGAAGTGTTAAAAATGAATGCACCAAAAGAACCATTTTTTTATACCGGGAGAATTCTTTTTATTTATTTTATTTATTTATTTATTTTACATATCTAATGACAGTATCAAACTGGTTTATTTTCAAGTAGTTTATTTGCAAATACACTTAGTTTCATGCATTTTTTAATAAAAAATGAGCTATTTCAATATTTTCTTGAAAATTAAGCAATTGTTAAGGGGCTAATAATGAAAAAAACACCACTGAGGAAACAAAAGTCGGAATGAACAAAAGCGTTCATTCACACATAAAAAGGAATGAAGTAAGCAGGTTACGCCATCTTGTGGCTTTTCATGAAGTTAATTCTATATAAGTAAAGTTTTTTTTCCTCCCTTCCTCTGGCGATGGAGACAAATGAAATATTACTGGCATTAAAAAAGTTGTATTGTTCCTAGCTTGAAATTTTAACAATAAAAAGAACATTAAAATCCATCTCTCACTACATTTAGACTTCAAAAAAAAAAAAAAATTCTCACACTTTAAAGAAGACCGTTTGCTGACCTCTATAAACAGGAGGATTAAAACAGCATGCCGCAATGACATAAAAAACACGAAGCTTAATGTTTTTCTTTTGGCAAGGGAGCATTCACTAAATGAAAACACACATGCAAAACATTTTGATATTGACTGTTATTGCCTCAAAAATGGTTCTACTATGTAAGCAGCAGAATAAATAAATCTTATATACAATAATATTTAAATTACTGGGAAAAAAATATTTTATTGCCAGTGTGTGTATTTTTAAAATGAAAATTTTGCGTTTTTATTAATTATCCTTACTATCAGATTGGTTATTATGAATTCCTAGAATTTAGTTTTTCCTAGCAATTTATTAGAAACTATTTGTGACTTACAATGTGAATGATAGTCATGTAAAAAAGTAATTTCAGCACCATTATTTGTGTGTATATGTTTATATATAATTCGCTTTAATTTCATCTTAAACAACATTTTAATTTGTAATGGTCTTCACTTACCCTTCAGGACTCTCATGGAAAATTAATTATTACCTGCCCGCCTGACGGGAATAACCGTAATTGTATCTCTTAAAAATTAGCAGCTTTACGTTTTTAAAGTAAAGTTGCATTAGAATTCACGGACGATATCTTTCCTCCAATCAAAAGCTCCGTCCACGAAAATCACGTGGATTCCAAGACTTTCGGTTGCCACTTCATATAAAAGCTCTCGTTTCCACACAGAGATTTCGCATGCCAGTACCCTTCTGTTCCTTGTTATATTGCCCGCCGCTGCATGTTTGCTGTGATGTCGAAATGCTTAATGTAATTCGGTTTTTTATATAAATGTGTGTGTCATCGCCAATCATAGTGGAGTACCCAAAACCAAATGATGTCTCGTCCATTCAACAGTTCGAAACCATATCACATAATTATGGAATAAAATAACAAAGACGACTTGCCACTCACCAACGTTCTTATATATAATACCACCTAAGAATTTTGTGGCTAGGCTCATTTTGAAGATCATCATTTTTCTGAACAATTATCTTTGTTGAAATTGGGGCAAGAGTTGCTACCCAAAGAGAAGCTTGCAATATTTTTACTTACATATTTTTATTATCTCAGTTAAAAGTATAAATGAAATTTTTAAAATGTGGGCCTATCATTAAGTTAGGCCTGTCTATTTTAAATAAAATAGGTAATATAATTTATCATAAATTAACTTCAGCACTTTAAATATTCAAAAGACTTTTTTTTTTGTTTACCTTCAAAGTTTGATAATTACAAATGCTTCTTTAAAAGAAATATTTATCTATATGTGGGTAATTTTACTTTTTTTGTTGTTGTTGCTTATGCCACCTGTCTGACGTACTCAGATCGAGGCCCACGAAATTCATCATGGCAACGGGCTAGAGATACGTCTGTCATTAGCCTGAGCTTTGAGCCCATGAAGGTGACAGCACGATTTTACTCATGATAGATGGCGACACCATTCGGACCCACAGATTTAACGAGAACGTGCTCCGTTTGTACTCGGCGACTATTTGGTGGCATCGGGCATCGAACCCAGGCCTTCCGGTCCGGCGTCCGAAGCTCTAACCACTAGGCTACCCACAGCCCTGCTTTTTTTTGTAGTGGGGTAGTGATGGTGAAGTCGTGTGTGTGTGTTGTGTGTGTGTGTGACGTTGTAAAGTCGTTGATTCGAGTTCAAGGTCACTAACGAGATCAACCCCTCTGCAAGGCGGCGGCCGTATAGAGGGACTGAGGCACGATAAATTTGTAGAGACTCAAAGACCTAAGATTTGTGACGTGGGGAAATTTGAAAAGTGGGATGTCCGCTCACGTGTCATTCTCCTCATTGACTGGAGTTCAAAATTACGAGGTCTAGTGCCAACAGCCTTCGTGTTGCTTCAGAATGTAAAGTATACAAAATGAAATCAAATATATAAGATACATCTTTTAATTTCAAGCATTCAAAACTAACTTTCTTAATCTGAAACCATTTAGAATAGTGTTTATGCAAGACGTGAAAAAAAAAATATTTTGATCAGTTCAAAAGATAAAGTTTTTGCGTGGAAAATTGGAATAATATATAGAAAAATATGCAAGCAAAAAAAAAAATCCGAATGGAGCTAAAAATATGACTCAAGTGGTGCGAAAAAAGCATAACATAAAATAATAAATTAAACTCCTTAAATGCTTAGACTACTAATACATATCTTAAAAACATGGCAAAATATAGCATATTGCAATGAATTATCATTGCATTCATAGCTAATACTCTATGATCTAATCCGAGATTTTGATACCAAGAGAGAGCCTTGCTTCATTCATATATATCATTTATCCAAAAAATTTGCTTTATATTTAATCTGAGTTGAATGAAGAACAACTAATGTTTAAGATTATTTTAGTTTTATGAGATGATTTATACATCACAATTTTATTCAATTTAAAGTTATTTCTATAAATAAACAATAAAGTTTAGTGGCCGGATTTTTAAAAAAAATTCTTTCAGCACCACATACTTAATGACCTTATTGCAATAAAGGTTACATAGCAGTAATTTTCTTAAATTCGTATTTTTCACTAACTGCTTCGTATTTTTACTTGCCAATTCCATGGAATTTTTTTTTAAGGCAGGAAAAAAATAGTAGCTTGAAGTCATGAAATGGAAAACACATTGTCAGTGCCGGTTTATCCATTGGGAGTTTGGAAATTTCGACCCGCGAGTACCAAGGGGGCCAATAGATCTGCGCCCAGAGCCTGAAATGAGCTTAAATCGGCACTGCGCATTGTATATTCTTATATAATCAATTGATTCAAATTTTCAGTCAAGTATTAATTCCCCTCCTTTTACGTATATATACACAGAGACAGTATTACAATTAATCTGCTGTCAGGGGTTTGAAGAAAAAAGATATTGGACAATAACTATTGAACACACATTTTATTATTTTTATTTCAAATGATTTTTTAAAAAAATGCCAAGAAAGAATTTTCGCAACACAATTCTTGTAAGTGAAAAAAAACTAGCATATTATACTTTTCAGAAGTTTCCTAAGAAATTATTCTTTTGTAAAATATATTCTTCAATATCAAATCCTTGAGAATATTTTTAGTGTTGTTAAATGTAAGGTTTTTGCTATTAAAAACAAATATTAATGCCTGAGAGTGTATAAAACACTAATGTCACAATAGTTTATTGCTTTATCTCAGACATTCTTCCATTCAAGTACACGAATCGCTGTTTATTAACACATATGTTCATTATCCTGTAAAGATTCTTTGATTCCATTGCCAGACAATTCACCTCGTCACACACTGCCTCATCTGCCAATCCTATTTCTGTCACAAGCGCTATTTCTTATCTCTCACTGTATGCAAATGAATCTGGAGACATTGTTGCATGGGTGATTGTGTCAAACAGGTTTGATGAGTGCCTAAACTCATAACTCAGAATCAGAGTTAATGTAAGATAAAGGTACAAAGGTGTTCTATCTTAAGGATTAAAAATTACATTCTTTTGTCGTTCAATTTAATGGATGATTTCTCATTAGCTTCTTACCTTCAAACAATGGGAAGCAATTAGAAAGATTGTACAGAGATTATACTTCCTTTTCATTAGTGATTATAATAAATGAATATATAATAATATCTAATGAAGAATTGTACAAACACAAATCGAATACTGAATCTCAGAAGAAGTTAAACAAGCTGTGCAGGTGATGATGAGATATATCTCAGATATGTACGATGTGATTGTGTTCTTAAATCAGGATTCTTTGACCAATATAAGAAACGGAAACGTTCAGTTTAAACAAGTATGTAAAGTGCTGACAAAAAAAAAATCTACAGTTGTTTTCATTTTTATTAATATAGTTTATAATGTGCATCGAAACTGATAACTTTTGATGTCTTAAGTTAAAATGGTGAAGAAAAAATTCTGTATGTCAAACACATATATCAAAAGATGTAATTTGTGTGATGCAACACTATTTCTCGGGAAGTGTACAATGAGATTTTCATATTGTTGTGGCGCCATCTGGAGTGAATATTTGGAACTTGCAAATTTTTAAAAAATGAAATCAAGTGCTTTGAAATAAGCATTTAAAAAAAAGAAGAAAAAAATATGCATATATGTGGTGTGCCTTATCTCTCGGTTTTATTTTAGTCCACTAATTGAATCAATTGATTTAATATTTTTTTTTTTATTTTTTGTGTGTAAAAAAAATATATAAAATGAAACTAAAAAATAAATTCAATTCAATTTCAGCGAAAAAAAGGAAAATTCACTTTTTTATACCTGAAGCTTGAAGTACATTTCGGAATACATCAGAAATTTATAGCTAAAAACAGTCGGTTTCGTGCAAAAACTGAAACCTTTTAATGTTCTTTGAAATCATTAAATAAAGCAGTTTTAATCAATTCCTGGTTAACTAATGCAGTAATAATAATATATAATAATATTTTTGCTTAATTAAAACTTACGACATATGGATAATCTTCCTTCATGCATTGGAAAATGCTACTTAAGTTTCGGATTTTATAATTGTGTATTAGTTTTAATATTATTTATAAAAAGAGAGAGAAATTAATCAATCTGCTTAAATACAATTTTTTTAGTCTTGTACAAAAGGTTCTTACGATTGTTTTATTGGCAAGTATAATTAATAAGGAAATTGTTTACATTTATTTTTAAAATTGTTCATAACATCCAATTATCTGGTTCATTAATGTTAAACCAGATAATTATTATAGTCAAATTATAATTTAAGTAATAAAACAATCATTACAGTACTAATGAGAATAAGGATGCATGAACTTCTATTTAAAAAGAACCTAAAAGAAAAGAATTCGATAACGAGGATTATAATTATTATAAAATAACTTTCATAATGTTTACATTTTATGATTTTTACTATCTACAATTGGAATATCGCATCAAGTAATCTGCTTAAAAAGAAAATATGTTTCGCATTCATGTTACACATTAGAATAATTATATATTGTCCTAACAGTAGCATGAGTGACAGAAATGCATTTACCCTAGTTAAGAACAATTGTTTATTTTAGTTAATAATATATATTAAAAATTGATAAAAGATAATACTAGTCGAAAAGAAGTGCATAAGGAATAAAAATGACAATGCTATGAGAGTAAAAATTTAATACAGAAATTCTATTGCGTTGATTATTAATGCATTATTTATATGAAAATTTTTAGACCTAGGTTGTAATTGAATAATTTTAAAAATGTATTGAAAATAATGTGTTTGAAGAATAATATAGTGCCTAATTATTTTTATTAGTACAGTAATACCTCGAACTTATGTGATAGTTGAGACTCTGTGATAACCACTTAAGTCGGGAAATAATTTCACGTATATATACATATAAATTATTTTTAGTTGTGGCCGAAGACGAAAGAAAATGATAATTTAGGGGGAAAAAATGTTTAGTAAAATCTTAAATAACACAAATACAAAATCGCAAAACGAAATCATTTTGAAGTAGGTTTTATAAAATCTAACAAAATAGTCTGCCACAGCTCAAAGATTTTTTTTTTCTTTTTACCTCAAAATTTCCTTGTACATGCTAATAATTTTTTTATTCCTTGTTTTGTTGAAAAAATGCGCTCTTTGTTGGAGTCTATATTTTCTAAAATTTAAACCCTTTTTCGATTAAACTCTGATGCCTTCTGTCGAATTCCCAATCGTCATTAGATCTTCCGATTGAACTGGGTTTAAGACTCAAGTTCTTCAATGTTGCTCTTGCTCATACATTTTTGTGAAGTCATCAATTGTCAGCTCCTGATAGTGGCTATCCAGCAGTTCTTGAACGTCATCACAATCCACTTCTGCATTTATTTGCCTGGCGAGATGGACAACTTCTTCAATCACATTACGAACAACAGGAATTGTGTAGTGCTCAGATAAAAGCCTAATCGACGAGATTTAAAAATTGCGTAACTCAAGTTTCGCGTAAGTCTGGGTAATGTTACCCGAGGTATCACTTATTCAAAACACAGGTTTTCAAATTCTTAAACCTTCCTTGTAAATTAAAACGGAAAAATTATACCATTGAAACAGAGTTGAATGTATTGACTTTCTTATTTTGTGTGAACTTTTTAAATCAAAAACTTCAATTGGAGAAATTTCTTTTTTTCCGAATATTTTTTTTTAATTGAAAGAAATTTGAGATTAATCTAAAAGTAATATTATGTATGGTATGAAAATTTTTATTTTACGAAATCTTTTCTCAGTTCTTAAAAGTTATTTTATTATCATATAACGTTTACTTTTTACTGTCGGATGCTAATTCTTGATTTGCGTGATGAATATTATTTATTTTTAACAAGTTCGCGTTTCACTTAAAATGCATCATTATATGATCTGCTTTCATAGATTAAATTTAATGAAAGACAATTTATCATACTCGGTAAATTTAATGAAAGCGTGATATCGGTTGCATGTTAACAAATGAAAACTTTTCATACCTACAAATACTATTCTCATTTGATAAATTTTCTATCGATTCAGCACTGAAAAAATGTGACGGGAAAGTGCGAGATATTTTTGTATCGTTTCTATGTTAATTCCCTCACTCTCTCTCTCTCTCTATTTGGATACGTATTTTATTGCTGTCAGTGGCGTACACAAAAGGGGGAGGTTGAGGGTTTAGTCCCCACCCCTTTATGGACCAACAGATTTTTAATTTTTATCATGAAGCCTACGTGTTTTTTTCTTTAAAATGTACCTTCTACAAGAGAGGTCCGTAGACGTTACTGATTGTTTTTAACATTGACTATATGTACTTCCCTTATAATTTGTATTATTTCATGTAAATCTTACTGATATTGAAAATCTTACGTGTGGGATATTTTTGGAGTAAACTAATGTTTATAGAAACTAACGTCTGTCAATATTTTACTCAAAATAATGATTTCGATATGTGGTGGTGGGATTCTCACGTAATGTTTTAGTAATATGTAAACAAAAGCCATATATATATATATATATATATATATATATATATATATGTATATATATATATGTATATATATATATATTTAATATAATTGATACTAAAATTTTCACTTCTCACTTACTGTATGGTCCCTTCCATTTTAGTTCATTTCGCTTAATTCATTACGACTTTTTCAAAACCGATCAAGATACCATTCCCACTGTTAAAAGGTTTTAGAGGGGATTTGTGTATCACATGATGCATGAAAATTCCGATGCATTTAAAAGCTTATCCATCAACATCACGGGCTCAATCGTCTCTTCCCTTCGTCAACTTTCGTTCTTAAGAGGTTTTTTGAAGGCCCTTTTTTTTCTTGTTAGTAATTTCGAAGTTGTTGAGTCTTAGGTTAATTTTCTCACTCGTGAAGCGTTGGAATTAGTGAAATGCAATTGTGATTTTCATCCGCAACAATTTTAGAAAAACATTCCTTGGAATTTTCAGAGATATTTCTTCTTTTTTAAGGAACTGAGTTTCTAAACAGATCAAAAGTAAAATTTCTGTGGTTGATATGCAAGTTCAAGTTCAAGAACTTTTGAGATTACCGTTTATTTCAATCTATTCCTGTTTAACCAAATATAGTTGTCATTATGGATTCCATTCTGTGTAATAATTTTTAATCTTCTGGGGATAATATGCTTAAGGTCTAATGCTCAACGTTTAGCTTTCTAAAATGTCTAAATTCTTTTAAAAAAATTTGAGTATTATATAATTTTTGTAGTCTTACAACATCAAGTTCATATTTTGAGGTTCGCAATATCTATTAATTAGTTTTATCAAGCTTAAAACATTAAGAACTGATTTCTCCGTATAATTACATTTTCCTAATTTTTATGTTTTTGAGTGTTCACAACTTTTGTAAATTAACATACCAAAATCATAAAGCAATATTGATATTTTATGTAACAATGCACCTTAAAATTTTTAAGATCGGAAAGGTAAATAAGAAATTAGGAAATGCCTCAAATTAAAGCTCATGCGTATAAACCCTTTTTGCTGTGATATTTTTCATAAAAATTGTTAATTAAATTTAATATTCCGACAATCTTTAAATGATTAGGTTTCAAGAAATATCTGGATTTCTTAATGAAGTTTTCTCTTTACGACTTCTACGATATTTAACACTCTTGCTTCAAATCTAAAAAACCATTAAGAATATCAATAGTGTGTGTGTGCGTGCGTGTGTGGGGGGGGGCGTGCGTGCGTGCGCGCGACTTGTTCTTTAATGAAGACGAGAAACTGTGAATACTTGATCATCTCGAGTGAAAAATAAATGTATTTCACGCTTTTCTTGGGAATACAAAATCTAGTTTTCAACCAGTATTATCAGAATAGCGGGTCATTTTTTTCAGTTTTTTTTTCGTGTTTACTTTTTTATAATAAAATATGCTTTGTATATTATTTTAAGAGTTTTTGTGACTGTTTCTTATTATTTTCTTCGGTCGATTAATTTATTTAGTTCAGTTTGCAAAATATTATTCAGTGCATTTCAAAATAATATTTTTAATTTCATTTAAAAATATTTATTGAAATATATATATCTGTCAACATTTTATGTATCTGCTGTTAGTCGTTTAATACTTTTCCAATTTATTTATTTTCAACAAAATGGGCAAATGCTGCTTTAAAAGCTCAAAAAGGGTTACATTATTTCGCAAATATTTTAAAAGCATTAAAATTATTACTTCTAAAATTTGAAAGCTCTAAAGCGATTTTCCCAATTTTAATAGTTTTTATAGTTGATTTTATATATTTCAGTATATAGTTATAGTTATTTTTTTAAATAATAGCAGTGATTACCTTTGATGGAATTTTGAAAAAAGATTCAAGAATTTTTTATTAAAGGAATGTCTTTTCGAATTAAACTTAATATGGAACAAAAAAATAAATTTATACTAAAAGGGATCAAGATCCATATGACATAAAAAAAATTTAATAATGCTTTGAAACACAAATTTTCTTGATTTGTGTGAATACGAACAATTTAAAGCACATTATTAATGGTAGCTGACGATTATAAAAATTACTTTTACCATCATAAATTGATTTTTTTAAGAAAATTCAAAATATACTTCAGAACTTTAAAATTGGTAGTGATGATGACCTTACCGAACTGCATATCAATATAATAATGAAAGTAAAACAAAAAGAAAATAAAAACTTAACTGATTTTCATGAAACATCTGCTAAAAAGTATAACTACTATTAAAAAATTACTGTTACTGCTTAAATTATTATATATTCAGATCTTACGGAAAATTGAAAACCTCAATTATCTGTTCAGAAACATTATTTCTTTTAGTGACTCTCAAATTGTTTAAGCATAGTTTGCTTTTTTTGGATGTATAACCAAAAAATGAAGTACAGCAATAAATCTTACCATACGTTCCATTATTGTGAATATTCAAATGTGCGGCTTTCTGAAATAACTTATTGATTTTGGAAAGCAAATTCCCTCGAAGTACATTCTGCTAAGAATTGAAAAGGATTAAGAGTGTCTGATACAATGATTACTGTTGAAGGTCTAGTGCAGAAGTCCCAGGTAAGTAGAGTATGTAATTGCCCTCAGGGATTCTAATAAAGGAAGCGTATTCGTAAATGAGTTTGGGGGCGAAAACCACACACACACACATAAAGAGGTTAAGCATTAAGATAGCATGCATCGCTGAAAATTTTAAAATACTAAAAATCTAGATGCTTTTTTAATAAAAAGAATTTTGTAATAGATTCATATTAATATTATTTATTATGCTTACGTATCCCATGATGTTAAAAACGAGAAAAAGAAAACAACATGGAGCAAAAAAAGGGTTTTTTTATATACCTGTATTTCTGTTGTATACTTTATTTGTACTTCCAAAAACTCATTTCAGAAGAAGTATTTTACCTCCTGTAGAACTGATTTATTTTAGTTGAAAGATGAAGTTTGTTTATTTGTTGTATTTCACCAATAGAAAACTAAACAATAGGAGAACATATATTGAAGAATTTTGGATGACTATGATATTATGCCCCATTATTTTTCTCTTAGCTTTTAATCGATTTTCTTAACACATTATTTCACGTTAAAAACTCTTACACAAACATCTTTCATTGTTTCTATGACTAAGTAAACAATAAATATCTTTTATTATGTCATTGTCAGAGATAAACTCTAAATGAGATTTCCCCCTACAAACTGGAAAAGTACCAAACTATCTTACTATAAATATATACATTAGTTCTTTCAATCAATCTAGTTTCCAAAATATATATGTACCGTAAAACCCAGCGTATAATGCGCACCTTTAACACAAAAAATAAGATCGAAATTTACGGGTGCACGGTATACGCTGTGTGTAAAAATGAGGGCATGAAAAATGAAGGGGGAAAAAAAGAAGATGAGCATAGAAAAAAAATTAGAGTTCTACATATATCAAAATACTGTTTTTTAAGAAATGGCCATTCTTATGAACTTAAAGGGTTGTATTTCTAGAAATTTACTATTTTTTTCAAAATAAATACCTCGAATAAATGATCTCAAACATACGAGCATTGCATACGTGCATTTAAAGTTTCTTCGTAAAAACGGGAGTGCGTGTTATACGCCGGATTTTACGGTATATATATATATATATATTACTCGTAAATACATCCTAAATAACTTTCAAATAAATCTAAAATTGACAATAAGAAATTCAAAAGAAAATTTTAAAATAATGATCAAAGGACAAGCTCAGTAACTAAGTTAGCACCCCACTGTACTACGTCTTTGAACCACATCACATTTAATAACTATGTGCAATTTTTCAAAGAAAAGTTTCTGACATCAAGGGGCTATGTTACTAAAAACATACTTTGATCGAATAGAACGTTAAAGAAATACATTTTTCATTGATATTATATATTTTAAAAATTACGCATTATTGGTGAAAGCAGGCATGAACTGTGACATGAACAAAATTGAAAAGCGATTAACTCATTTGGGGGGAGGCAATTTTTTAGCGTGACTAATATTTCTACAAAAAAATAAAAAATAAAATAAGAAAAGACGCAAACAACACTCTTTCTTATGACAACGATTAAAGCTCTAGTAAATTTTATATTTATTAATTTCTTTATACAAGTCGATGTTGCCTGAGAATAATTAACCAATCTAAAATCAGCGAAATTGTTTTCTTATAGAACCTTTTTACTTCAAAATGCCATCTAAAATAAAAATAAACTTGAGTCTGATTTTTACCTACAATTCAATGACATGAAACTGCAGTTGCAAACAAAATTCAATCATTTTCTTTTTCCTTTGCTTTCTTTTTTACTTTCTTTTTGTATTTTTTTAATCAGTTTTTTTCTTTTCTTTCATATTTGTTACGTATTGAGGAAAAAGTTGAAAAATATCCTCACGACATTGGATGATTTCCTCGTAAGCTACTTTCCTGTCCGCACTCAATTGGACTAAAAGATTTTTGCCTGCTTACATATGTCAAGGTTTCCGAAACGATTGTAAAAAAGAGGATAACAACAACAAATTTTTATAATAATCTCCATCAATAAGCTTCAGTAAACTTGTGCCATTTTCTTATCGCGGAGGTTTCAGGTCTGCTAATTTTGCTTTTTGATTTGCCGTTGGGCTAACTTATTTCATTTTTTCCCCCGACGATTTATAAGCCAGTTTAAAATCCGATATACAGTATGATTTCTAACATAACTGGTAACTAATGTCACACTGTATTAAACCAGATTAATTTGAATGTAACACACAAACTATTTTGTTAATATACCTTTCGTATTTAGCTTAAAGATAAAATTACAAAATCAGAAAAAAAAAACTTAATGTTTAGAGTAATATTCTTAAATTTAAAAATTTAATATCTATGATTGAAAATTTACGGATTTTACATATTTTTTTATTAAAAAGTATGTATTTACCAAATTTACACAGTAAAATCCAAACATATAACACATTTTCAGATAGAAATATATGCTTTAATATATGCAATATATTGTACCTATATTATGTGTGTGTTAGAGTAATAATTATAGATCCAAATGCATAAGAAATACATACTCGTTTATCTCATTGGCTCTTAAAATTTGTTAACGTTCAATATAAATTTACAAGCTTTCAGTAGAGTATATAAATCTAAAAAAAAGTCATTTAGTATAAGAGAATGCAAAATGAAATTTGGAATATATTTCACACTAGAAACAATGGATTGATTTAAATAGAAATGCACAATACGATGATATATATTTTTTACAATGGATTGATTTAAAAAGAAATGGATATTATGCTGATATATATATATATATATATATATATTGTTTGCTGTATAATAATGGTCAGAATGAAGTCAGAAGGATTATAAAGGTTTATTATTTATGTATTAAAATATTTTCCTATCTGAAAAGAAATCGATTCGAGACTGTTTAATATTACTCGAATATAATCGTAAGCTATTCCAAGTTTTATTTTTTAAAAAAACAGCAATATTTAATTTAAAACTAACCCAAAACAAAAAGTAGTTGAAGATTTCAAAGTATTGAGAATCAATTTTAAACATGTTTATCTAATTTAAGAAGTTTATCCCAAAATTTCACATCAATATATGAAATTAATTATAAGTTGGTTGAAAAACTTGGAAAAAATTCCTGGCATAAACTTTTTTAGCATTTTTTACACGAACAAAACGGCCAAAATAAACTAAAGCATTAACACTTTTTTCAATTTATTTATGAATATTGATTTAGTTATGTTCATTCAAATAAATATCTTTTTTGAAATGTGCAATACAAAGTTATTTCTTTTACTTAAAAAAAAAATTGGTTTCAGAAAACCTTTAACAACAATTAATTTACTAATCCTTTTTTTATCTATACAAAATTAAGAGAAAGGGTTAGATGAAATGAAGTTTCTTTGGACTCATCAGACAAATAAAAACTTATTAAATAGTTGACTAAAATAAGGCAAATTCTTCATTATAAAAAGCCATGTTGAACTATGTCACACACTTTATAGTTACTCTCTCATGCACATAATGTAAAAGAGGAAATCTGATGTCGACCTATACTCATGTTCATGTCCACTTTATTTGGTGTGGATGTCATTATTCCTTTCTTATTCTTTCATCTTTTAAGCAAACAAACAAAAACTCCCATAGTTCTTTTATTTTAAATGTGGGAACTATGTCCTTTTTGTATGATTAATAAAGTTAACTATAAGGCTTTATGTTGATTGTTAATTACCAGAAAGTAAGAATTTCACAAAGAATTGTACTGTTTTGAAAGAATGGTTTAAGAGAAAGGAAGATTAAGATTTGACTTGAATACTAAATTGCCAAATTTTAAATGAATCGACGTTTAACAGTACATGTTTCGACAATGTTAGTTAAGTAACAATATACATTGTCCTATAAATTTATATCTTTTTTTAAATTTGTTTGTTATGCATAAACAAAATTTAATTAAATTACTGCTCGAAGAAAGAAAGAAAGAAAAGAAAAGAAAATTCTAACAAATTCCTTATAATAACATATTTTTACTTGCCATGAAATAAATAATATTATAAAAATATTTACAAAGGAATTTAGAGCACAATGTTTTAAATCAAGAAATAAAAATAAGAATCCGCGATGTTTAGAAGTTAGAAAATCGTGTTTATTTAGGTCTGTTTAAGTTTTTTTGAAGCAAAGTACTTCTTTTAGGTATTTTTTTTTCAATTTCGAAATAGGTTATTAACCTTGAAATACAAGAAATAAAAAAAAGAAGAAAGAAGAATTTGATTCACCTTTTTATTTTAACTTGGGAAGAAAAGCTTTCATTATTCCACGGTTTGTAAACTTTTTATCGTGTAGGATTTAATTTACTTGCCAATCACGTTAAAAAAGACAAATAAATAAAAATACATGAAAATGTTAAGCATCAGCTAATTAAAAAAAATATTAGTTTCTTGCATTATTACATTAAAATTTTTATATAAATTTGTTCTATCATGAACCAAAAGAAAATGTTGAAAATTCCAAATACTGTTATTATAACATTTTAAAATAAATTTCTCTTATGAAAAGTAAACAGCCATTTTCAATATCGAATGAAAGGTTGCATAACTAATTAATTTCATTTATCTAATTCACAACATTACATCTGTAACTTTTTTAATCTATCTTTTAATATATACCACACATTTCTGGGACTTATAAATTACGGAAATAAAATACATATGTATTAGAAATTTTTTTAATATACTGAACCATTAAAAATATTAATATTTCTTTGAAATATAATAACGTCTGTTGAGTAATTGAAACTTTAATACTTTCAGTGTTAAATATATTCTACTTTCCTTTTACAATTAATTTTTTAAACATAATACACATTTCATTTTTTTAACAGGGCTTACTATTAGTAAAATTCAGTGCCGTAACGTAGAATATTGGGCCCCCTGCAAAGTCAGGTGTGGGGCCCCAAATCAGATCTGGCAAAGGATTGCAAAACCACAACATAACTTAAGCTTTGAGACCTCTACAATACTGCCCCCCACACGATGCGGGGGTGTACGTTACGCTACTGATAAAATTCATACTTTCCATAAATTTCTATTTCCCTTTAAATTTTTTTACAAATATTGTAGTCTGATCTGTTAGAAAACAATTTTAAAGTGCATGAATCGTCTTTGTTTGCGTAATAATATTTTAAAATCAAGTGGAAACTGTGCATAAAATTTTTTTTTCTCAATTGATGGAAAATTAAAAGCATAGAGAGAGGCAGAAACTTATAAAATGTTACGATGCAATTTATCAATTTATCATTACATAACAATATTCATTGTTATTTTAAAAATAATGCACTCAAAATTCCTTTATCGTAGTATGAAATGTTATTTTACCGACCACAGAAATGGAAAATATTCCTCCGTCAATTATTTAAAACAATCTTTGAAATTTAAATCTACTTTAAAAAAAAATCATTTTAATGCGACATTAGAATGACTTTTCATGGGAATGGTTTGAACAGCAAAATAAACAAATAAATAAAATTCCAGAATTCTATTGAAAAATTCTAAACGTGACATCAAACGAACGCTTCGTGTTACACAGCCCTTTTTTCATTATATTTGTGATGAAAGTTCATTTTTATCTTCGTGCTTCAAAAGACACACGATTATCCAAAAAAAAAATTATGTAAGATTTTAGAAGATAAAAATGTTATTTTTTTCTATTATAATGAAACAGAAAAATCTGAAAGATTTTAATGAATTTATTACATAGTAATTACAGGAAAGAAACACTTTGTATCAAAAACTAATAAATATATCCATTATTTTTAAAAATATGCAATAAGTATATAATTTTCATAAACGTTCTTTTTTTTTGTAAGAGCCTTAATTGCGTGCAATCGGAAAAAATCCGATTGGCTAGTATTAACCACAAATATTTTAAACAGCAACAGTCGTTATAGTAAAAACCAAGGAAATATTGCGTGATTTCGTATATAAAAGAAATCTTTTTCACTGTAATACAATATTTTTATTTGTTTAGTATTTTTTGTATTATTTGTACAATATTTTCATTTGTTTTATTCAAAATTATTTCTCAACAGAAAAATGAATTCCTTTTTCAAAACTTACTTGATGAGGCAATTTTTCAGAAAATAAATTGGAAAACGAAAGATGGTACACGCACTGAGAAACAGAGAAGTGAAAGTTTTTTGTGCTTAATTTCTGAAAACATACATTTATAATTAAGCAAAACTTTCCTTGTTTTGAAATAGGAAATGAAATTAGTAAAACGAAAACAAGATTAGGATTTGAATGGTCACCGCCAAATTTATTCAAATGTTTCGGCAATTTTTTTTTAAATTTTTTTTTTTTTTTAATAATGAATCAAAAATTTCCAATCTACGAAAAATTATCAATTTCCTTTTTATTTTTTGTCTTGATTTTTTGGTATTTCTTAATGACTTTTCGAAATCTTTATCGACTTTTCTGGTACGGTAAGCATCACTCCAAAAAAGACGGAAATTTTAAACCACCTTTTGAAACCCAGCACCAACCTCATTTGAAACACCGAAATATAAAAAACAAATACACCTTCCAACCAAGAATTGAGGAATTGGTGACACCAAATTTCCAACACGCCATTAAACACCGAAACTGTTTCTCAGAAGAGCGTCCTCTTCTCACGAAGCATGGAAGCGCCAAATCCCGATCCAGAAACGCCAGTAACGCAGAACCACTTGTGGCAGAGGAACGATGAAGCAGCTTTTTTGTCTGTTTCGTTTTTCCTGGTGTTTGTGTTTTCCCCTTCAACTAGAGATCTGCTCTGCATGATTGACCCAACCGCTGAGATGGATAGAAGCAAAGCATAACTACTGCTGCCGATGTTGATGATCGCTGTTTGATTCGCGTACTCAGGTGCAACAAGTGGAATTACTTCGCGGTATATCACTGAGTTTTAATATAGTTTAGGACTTATATTCTTTTTGACCGCATTCGCAGAATTTTATATGTGATTAGCTCGAATTTTGTGATATTTGAAAATGGAATTTAAACGTTTCGCTTTAGCTATGGTGGGCCATTTCCTGGCCTCGCTTCTCTATGTATTGCGTCGATTGAGGCTGATTGAAGGTAAGATTATTTATAATATATTTTTTATATTCAAAAGACCCATATCATCACTCTTTTGATATTATTATTTGTATTTAAAGCAGCTTATACATGAAAATTCTATAAGCCCTAAACTTTTTAATGTGTTTTTAAAGTAGATTCACATTCTTTTTTTCTTTCAGTGTTTACTTTTGAATAAGTATATTATCGCAAAACAATTTTCATCTGATTTCTATAGAGAAATTTATGGTACTTTTATTTTATCTATGTATATCATTTATTGACAAAAATTTGTTAAGTATCATGCTACGTAGCAAATAAATAAGTATTCTTACTTGACTTGATTTTTAAAAAGTCTGATTTTTTTTAATGCGTGATATAAAGTTTATTCTGATTCAATAAGTATTTTATTTTGACACGAAACATTCGAAAATAGTTTCAAATTTCTTTAAACGTTTTTAATTCACATAATTTGTTAATTCCACACATCTATTAACTTTTTTCTACAGTTCTAAGAATCTTTCTTTTCAATTTGGCATAATTTTCACATTGAAGGAAAATTATATAAATATTGGAGTTGTTTGTTTTCCGCATAGTAAAATGAAAATATTTTTAAAAATCTTATTCAAATTTGATTTGTAACATTTTTGCCGCTTCCTTTTAATATACTCTATAGGGGTAATTATCTAAAAAAACAAATTATTACCATATATGAATGATAGTAAATTACTTATAGAAATGACAGCTAAATTTGTAAAATCTGGTCATTAAAAAAAGTATCTAAAAAGCATTACCTCTACTCATATTTTTATATTAGAGAAACTGAAGAATAAAATTAATAAAGAGGAGAAAATTAAATCCTTTTTAATTAAAACGATAAGTCTTTATTATAAAAAAAACAATATTTATACTATCAATTTTACATAAAATCAATAAGAATGGAAAAATGATTTTTGTAATTTATTTCATAACAAATGTGAACAAATAAACATGAATTAAAAAGGTTCAAATTTAGACTGTGTTGTCTACATTTGTAATAAAAAATATAATCCAAATACTTTTTTTTTTGCGAATAGGCGTAGTTATGTTAAACAAAAATTGCACTCTCAAATCTAGATTACTTACAGGAAAATTGACATAATACTGAAAAAAAATTAAAAAGATATTTTTGTGATAATGAACGACCTTGTTGTGTTATGAATGTCAAAACATACTTGAGCATTTAGACTTCATGTGGCATTTTGAGAAAAATACAATATTTTAAAAGAATAAATAATTTACTCAAAAAAAGAAGCCATAATAATTTCGAACACAATGAATTTAATTGACCTTGAATTCCATTAACCTGAATTATATTTTTAAAGTTAATACGATTAATCAGTTAAGCGAAAGCTCTATGAGATTATAAATCTTTATTCAAAAGATTTCGTTAAATTAAAAATAAAATCAAGGATAAGCGATAATGCATAACAGGTTTCTAATAAGATGGCTTCTTTTAAAGCACATGTGTGAATTATGCTAATAAATGAAAGCAAGGAAACAACCTTGATAGTCTTAAAGAATACAGATTATTGTCACTTTATGAATATCCATTTTATTAATTTCCCTTTTTAAGAATTCACTCTTAACAAAAATCTTGCCAAAATCGATGCGTTTTTATAAAAAAAACGATTTATATTTCGTCAACGATATTTTCTACAAATTGTATTAAAAAGGGGGGGGGGATTAGCAAGATTTAGTAAAAGTTTTAGTTTTAAAACGAAAAACGTTCCAATAAATTGCCAGAAAGTTATATAATTAGGATTTTGATCAGTTTTAGGAATTCTTCATTTGTGAGCAATTGTCAAAAAATTATCAATTCACAAATGAAAACATCTGTATATCTACTATTTTAAGCCAGCAAAATTCTAATAATACCATGTTTTGCTTTTTACTGATGTCTAATTTTAACTATTCAAATTAAAATTGATTACATTTTAGTATTTGACCTTGACGCAGTTAGTAATACCTGGAGACACACTGTAATAACCCATTAAAGTACGTGACATTAGAGTAGATTTTTCTATTTCTACGCTTTTTCCTTTTGAGTTAATAACCAGAATTAGTATTTCGCAATTTTATTTTGTTTCCTGAGATTCAGTTGATATTTCAGGCGATTGAAGCAGTTTATAGTGTTCTTCTAAAATGCTTATCTTTCTTTAAAAATTATTTCGCAGACTCATTTCAGTGACTAGGGAAATTTTTCTTGACAATTTTTGTGATATACTTTTAGTTTAACATTCAGCCATGTTGGATGTTTTGGACTTGGTATTTGCGATATGTTTTTATTCTATGACTCTCGCAGTGTACGTGTTGCGTAAGCTGAACTTGTTTCATGGTATGTACATAGTTAGATTTAATTACTTCTATGTGAAATTATTAACAATTCGATTTAAAAGTAAAAAAATTGTACTAAGGAAATAATGTTTCATAACTTTAAGTATTATAATTTTTTTTTAAAAAATTGGACGCTGTATTTTTTTGTTTTTTTTGTTTTTTTGTTTTACAAAAGATGTCATGACTTCAACGGATGGGGAAAAACAATTGATATAAAGAAAGTAATTTAAGTCGAAACAAAAATAATCATGAATGCAATAAATGTTTTAATTTTTTTTTAAAAAAATGGAATGTTTTTTATTTTTTTCAAGCATTTAAATTGGATATGCAAGGCTTGAATTGAAATAAAAATATAATAGTAGTTCATATTCCCTTTGGAAACAAAAATGGTAGTAATTTAAGAAGAATTTTATTTAGTGGAATAATTATTATTCTTATATTTTGTTTTCTTATACAAAAAAAAAGGATGTTTAATGATAGGGATGCATCTTTATTTTAATTTGATCCAGAAAATTCTTCTTGTTGATATTTATTTAGCTTCACTACCAAGCAGAAAATTTAAAAAAAAAAAGAAAAGAAAACGTCCAGTTGAATTATGATAAAACCATTAAAATTTTTTAAAAGAAATTGCGACATATGCGTAAAGTATCTAAGTTACTATAAGGGAATATAAAATACTCTTAAATAAATTTTTTCCTTCAAAAATTGTATTATTTTGTAAAAAGTTTGTATTGAAACCTTAAACATTAAAAAAATTAGAGTAATTATTAAAATTTTTGAATATTTTTTAAGTGGAAACATAATGTTGATTAAATTTTATGAGATATTTAACTTTTATATTAATATTTTTAAATCACTATATAAATTAGAATGTTTTATTCATATTACTGCTTTAGGCTTTCCATGATTTACTATACCTCTAATTCACACAAACACTATTCCCATGACAATATTCTTTTGGCAATAGATTTTCCCTGTAGGTTTGATTTATGATTTTTTTCCCTATATTAATCGAAAAACATTTGTAGATGAAAAATTGTGTATTTTTTCGTGACATGTTTTGTACTCCTTTGTTTTTTTATTTCAAATTCTATTCTAAGTAATTAATTCTTAATATCACAAAAACAGAAATATCTTACATTACTTTACTTTAAAATACCCATAAATAATGTTTTATGACATTTTTCATTGACATTGATTATCCATTAACGGCGCTTTTTGAATCAACGTGAGGGCAATTGGCGGTTGGCCTTGTAATTTTGAACTTCAGTCAAGTGACAAGAACAACACCTAAGCTCTCAAAACGTCAACACCAATCCAACGCCAACTTAGTTAAATTTATTCGTTAAGTTTGTTATATTATTGATAGCTTATGAAGAATATATCGATTTTTTTAAGAGTCCAGGACTGGCAAGAATAATAGAACTGGATTTCTTCTATTTTTAGCGATTCGATGTTCAATTCAGAAATAGTTATCAAATACAAAGTAAGATTAAACATGATTGATAAGTGAACTCACGCCTTTCCAAGCATGAATATTTAATAATCAGGAAATAGGTTTTTACAGTATTAATTTAGTGTTAAGGAATTATGGTACATTATTTTCCACAAGTATGCGAAATGCATGTACTCTGCTTACAAACATTAACAAGTAAGAAGACATTCAAATAATATTTTCATACTCACCGTACAAAATAAATATATTATTTTAATAAAATACATAAATTTCTATACTTTAAATGGCTTCTGGAATTGAAAGAAATAATTAATTGCAAGTTTTTAAGATAGGTAACAATTAAACTTAATATGCTGTAATAAATTGCGGCAAGGTAAATCTAAGTATTTACACAAAAAATAAAATAGAATGTAAGACGAACTAAGTGTAATTTACAAACTTTCCTGTCAATACGTTCTTACAAATGAATCTTTTACATTTCAATGATATTGAAAGAGCGTTTGAAAATACATTTTTGAGTAAAAACTTTCAAGGAATTTTTACGCGCGATGAGATTACAAAAATTAATGTAATAAAAATTATAATTCACAGTTTCAGAAATGAGAATTAATAGATATTCTGTATTTTCTAATGAAACAAAATTTGAGTTTACTTTTAAACTTGATATAATGAAACAAAAAGACATGGAGTTGAACTACGCTGAATTTTTAGTATCGAGTTATCGAAATTGAATTCCTGAGATTCTTTGAATTCTCTGAAACCAGAATACTTTTTGGATTAAAGAATGCAAATTTATTGTTTAGAGCTTTGCTGTCGATGATATAAAAAGTAAAGAGTTATTTGTTACCCCTTTTTGCTTTTGAAATGAGTATGGATCAATTTTGTTTCCATTCTGAATCTATCTATATTGTGTGTAATGTAATTGTTTTTCCAGACGGAAGAATGTTTACATTTACATTCATATATTTAGTTTTTAGTTAATATAGTAACCACATTATCCTCAGTTTATACATATTGAAAACCATAGTTTCTCATGTATATACTTCTTTCGTTCAAATTTCTTGATTTAGAAAGAAAACTGACCCAAATCATAATAGAAATTTCGTTTATGTTCTAAAGTAGACACTCCCGCATTTCATAACAGGAAGAAACTACCCATCCAAGTATCTGACATACATCTGGAAGAACTCTTGATCATTCTCAGGATACAAGCTAACCTCTTATCTTTTTATCGAGTTGAAAATCAAAATCTCCGTATTGTTCTTTCACCTCCCACCAGCTGTTTTTGACAGACAATAAAGTTCGTCCAACATTCTCGTCAATCGCGTAACCGGCTAATTATTTTGCCCGTGTTCTATACTTTATGCAAATGCGCCCATAAACGCGCCGTACAGTCGACACCCGTACAAAAAAAATGTCGGACAACAATCAGACAAAAATTGGAAATAAATTATTCGAAATCAATTTCAATCCTTCCTCAATTACATGCTGATTGTCCATTGTGCAGGAGAGTTAGCATTCATTCCATTCAAAAAATTTCCTTCTCGTAAATACGAAAGAAATTATGTGTATCTTCCTTGAGATGACAGCTTGCGACATCCTTGAAAAGGAATTTTTATTTTAGTCCGGCTGTTTAGTTTAATTTTTTCTCTCCTTTTTCCGTTGGTCTTTCATATTTTGAATAATGATCAGCAATTAATTATTAAAGCTTTCACTTATATTGATGGCTTCTTCAGCATAAATAAAGCATTTAATGAAGTAGTTGTACGTCATAAGAGTTTTGGCAAACCAGTTTTGTAGGAAATTGTGGAATGTAAAATCGCCACAGTGTATGAGTTCCAAAAGCTGATTTCTAATTGCTAATATTTTGTCAAAGCATACATATTAATACATATGTTTAACGGCTTATATATATTAAAATAATGCCTCATTTTTACCTGCAAAGATTATCAGTTGATTATTCAAAAAAAAATTATGTGTGATCCAGATCAAATTATTTTATCTGATATTTCTAAAGTTTCTATTTAGCAAAGATGACTCTTATATTATGTACCAAAAAGCTTTGCAAGCGTAGTTCATTTTTTATTACAAAAATAAGCAAAAATATATATATTATTTTTCATGCGATATTTTTTACACATAGAACTTACCATATAAAAATAAAATAAAATCATATTAAAGAAAATGAAAATTAATTTTTCATTTTTTTTTCATATTACAACAACTGGCTTTCTGTTACATGGCTTCTTTTTAAGATGTTCTTAATATAAGAAGCAACTGTTTTTAAATGACAAGCGGATTGCTTTCAACTTAATCAAGGTTTAACAATATGGCTAAAGATATTTCAGCAAGAATAATCTATGAAACATTTTAATCAGATTAATTTTATGTTGAATAATTTGCTGAAAATGGAGAATATATAGTAAATTCATTCCTTTTAAAGAAACACAAGACTGTTTTAAATTAGTGTATAAACTTGTTCTTAAAAATGCTATTATAATTGATCACTTGTAATATATATTTGGATTTGTAAGATATTAAGATAAATAAAAAAAAAAAGTATTCTCTATTGACTAAAAATACGATATTAGCTTTTCTACCTACCAATAAATTTAAATTTATATTTAGTATTAAAAAAATATATTGACTGAAGTTAAAGTGTTTGTTCTATGTACTTGAAACAGAAATAATAAAATTAATTATGCTAATAGTTTGAAAATCATATAAAACATCTTCAAATAACTATTTTATTTATTAATTCCAAAACTCTAGAACTTAAAAAATTTGGAAAAAGTTCATATATTAATAAGCATTTAAATCGTAAAATTTATTGTTTGGATTTTTTAGACGCAGTTTAAAAAATACTACTCATATTGTTACATCATTACAAGCAAATATTTAAAAAAAAGTATTCAGTGATCAATTATGTATAATAGGAGATATATGTTATAAACTGAAATGAATTAAACATTATGTCAAAACATATTGTCAGAGAAACCAGCCATTAAACTATGCTTTATTTTGAAACTAAAGCTTATAAAATATATATATTGTGTATTTTTAACAGAATTCAGATGTTAAAAATTTAATGATATGAAAATGTGAAATGTCCCCATTCTCATTTTGTTTATACTTTTATTCAAATTAATTCGTCTTCAAGATAAGAACATGAAGTTCAAGGCGTTTTGAAATTTTGATTACAAAATATATCGAAACTTTACATAAACAAGAACAATAACAAACTTAAGCCACGTGTTTGGATAACTATAGATGTATCTTTCACGCATTAAGCATGTGTTAAACATTTTCTATTGAAATGAGTTCTGGCAATTTAAACTTTTAAGCACCGAATAATTTTAGGGCGCATGTAATTTGATATTTAAATAAGTCTTCCACATCTTTTATTCCTCTCATCATAGATTAACTATGTACGGTACAGAAAAACTAAAGCAGAACAATGTTATATGTGCTTTCCAATTTAAGAAAGTATAAAATAAATAAATTCAAAAGAAGTGGTAAAAATAATATTAATGGAGAGGATAAAAAAAAAAAATATTTCTTAATAATACAAATATGCCCATCCTCCAAAAGCTTAGAAAATGAAATGAGACAAAAGAAACTTAAATTTTTAAAACTAAACACACACTCGCATGACCGTACTGTAGTTTTTTCATTTTGCTACTTCTAGATTTTTCAAAATATTCATTTTGTTTGCGTAACAGAGGCAAATTATATTCTAAAAATAAAAACTATTATTTAAATATAAAAAAGCAACTGATATAAAATTCCAGAATTCAGCATAAGTACTTGATTTTTTAATATTCGCATTAGAATCATAGTACATACGCAACTAATTATTCCGTTCTTAAAGTTATTCATCTTATTAAAATAAACCTTAAAATTTTTTATTACTGTTATCTTCTGGGACTATAATGTATAAAAACGAGCCAATTATGTTCTTGATAAGCATATATTTCAGTCTAGTATACGAATGTCATTCGTCAAGACGAGTTCGAAGTACCACTTAAGGCCTTTAGCTGCAAGTTACATGTGTATCTCTCAGTTCATCATTAACGGCCTTCCCATACCCAGTTTAGCCACAAAAGTAACTGACCGTGACCATCAGCACTGGCTATTGTTTCACTCGCGGCTAACGAAGGGATGAAGCTCTTTTGTCTAAACAGAACGATCCAATCAAATCATGATGGTCTCTCTCTCTCTCTCCCTCTCCACTCCATAACTTGACTTTTTTTGGAACTTGGTTTTATTTTTGGGGGTCGAAATCGTGTTTTGTTAACCATTGTGATTATTGGAAGAGAGAATATAAAAGTAGACTAAGTTTCAATTTTCGTGCTAGTTGTCATCGAGGAAGAAAGATATTTGTTCCAGTTTTTGCAAGCGATTTGCTCTAATTTTATGTTTAGTGTCCTTGTCTGGGATGCAGTAGTTATATGTTTATGAACTTTATATTACTGGATGAACAAAAAAATGTGTGACATCGCGCGTCATATCGTAAAAGATTGCAGCATTTGTTTTATAGCTAGCACTATTTTTATTATTTACAAGTTTGAAAATATATACAAAAACTTAATCTGAAAATTTTATAACTATTTACGAAAGCAAAGTACTTTCAACCAAGAAGTTATTTTTAAAATAAAAAATTTAAATGAAAGCTTTGCCAAAATATATAATCGTATGTTCAATACGAATAACATTTTTTTAATATGAAATGCAAATCTCCAATGTTTATAGAAATATATTAAGAGTGAATATATCGCGAACATGATAGTTAACTCAAATTTTCAAGCTTAATAATACCCAATGTTCAAAGCAAATAATACCCAATGTTTTCATGATAACTTGTAATTTTTTAAAAATTTAATTTCCTTTTTAAAATATGAGTCAGTAAAAATTCATTTGTATTCGACTCTTTTCTTTTAATTAATTTGAAAGAAATTCGTTTTAATTACATGAATAAATTAAAATTCTTTATTAAATGTACGTATAAATGTAAATGAAATTCAATGTTACAGAAACGAGTTATAAATAATCATTTAAATGTACCTGAACTTGTTGATTAATAATTATTCCTAAAGCAGTATTTTGTTTTTAAAAGGAAAAAATTAGGCTACAAAAACGTTTTGCGGATACGAAAAGCTACATCTAAGAAATCCCGTTTTCATTTTACAACGATTTAAGAACGTTTTTATTTGTATTATACGTATAAGTAATAACAAAATTCACACAAAAACTTCTATTCACTTTTAAATTTTTGATTCGTATAATATGTAATTAGTCTATTTAAATTAAAATCAGTTGATATGTTTGTAAAATTTATTTAAGAGCATTAAAATTTAATGCACTCATGAATTATTGTATATGAAAAACAAAATTCTCATTGTTATTATTCAAATATATCAAACACAAATCTTTTTGAAAGCATAAACAATTTAATTATTCCGTCATGAATTTCTCATAATAAACATAATTTATTATTTTTTTCTTGAAAATAAGGAAAATGTGTATTAGTTTAAATCCTGATTTTTGAGCTATTAACTTCAATTGTGTCGTAAGAGTTGTGGAAAAGATCATTCTTAGTTTTAAAGATATTTGTAATCTAAAAGGAAATTATTGTTTTGAAAAACAGTGTCTCTTTACATATGTACTGTAAATTCAATTATTTTCCACTAAGATATAACGTGAAATTTAATACACTTTCATTTTAAATATTTTTTTATTTTTGAGTTAATGTATGTCAATATTTCTTATATTAATGTGAATTTATTATAGAATTTGTGCATCAAAAAGTAAAAATTGATTACTTTGATGAATTTAAAATTGTTCGGTATCGGATTATAAAATTTATTTTTAAATTTATATCATAAAGAAAAACCACATTATTAAAGAAAAATTACATTAAGGGAAAACCGAAACAATTCCAATTTTAGGTGAAGGCTCACAAAAACGTTTGTCGTGAAATTTTATTTAGTGCAAAATAAAAATAATTGAATCATTTTCTTACCATTAATTGTTCAGATAAAGCTAAATTTAGGGAACATCCATCTGTATTTAATGCATTGAAAACCACAATATACAAAGTAGCAGGTTCATAATTGTTTTAAAATTGAATTTGCTATATTTTGCAAAATCGTATTTGCAGTATATTGATGTGTGTGGTTTATTTTCTATTTTTCAATTTTTTATTCTTTAAAAATAAGACAATGTGTCATTTGGTAGATTATACGGTATTATTGGTAGAAAATACGTTATTTATATATATTTTATATGTATTTATCAAAAGTGTTGCAAATGTGTTACATATATTATTGAATTGATGTACTCCAAGCAGTAGTGTACACATGCGTCTCTTGTGAAAAGGGTAGGGTACATTCGAATAAAGCCGGCTGGGGGGACGCAGTTGGTTCGGCGCTGGTCTTGTAGTCCCAAGTTTGAGGGTTTGACCCTGGCCCAAGTCGGTGGAATTTCACGATGCAAAAGATTGAAAGTTTCCATGTCGTATGACCCTGTGGCATATTAAAGATCCATAGAGTGCCTGTTTGGCTTGGGTGCTCTAAGCAAAATTAAATCCCTAGTACAGTTTCGCATCGTCAGAGCTCAGATACATCCTTCTGGGGAGAAAACTAATTTAATTGGGACATTTGGTTTCTCTCCACCTATTGGTGCCACACTAAAAATGATACCAGCTCCCGGGGAATGCACTAGGTCTGCAATGGTAATTACCAATCCGCAGGTCCATTAGGAAGGGGGAAAATATCCGAATAAATACATAGAAGAAAGCGTCTAGGGGTAATATCCAGGGTAAAAATTTGTTGGGGAGGAGGGGGTTTGAACCCCCAAATTCACCCTCCAAGAATGTTTTCCATATATTAAGAAAATTAATCAATTATAGTCAATTAAATTCAATCAATTAAAATCAATTATAGAACGTTAAGTTTGATACGCGTATAGCAAAAAAGGAAAAATAATTTGATTCACATTTGATTTTTAATGAAGAGTTGGAATCCGTAGCAGAAAGCATTAATTTATATAAAGATAAGGTAATTTTATGCATATTTTAAAAAATGTAACGCAGTTAAAACTGACTTCAAGTACTTTTTTAAAATTCAAGTAAACTTTCTTATTTAAACTGGAAAAAGTAATTAAAAATAAACTACTCCATAATTTTAAAAACAACTGTACAAAGAGTGTAAGAGAATTTTCTTTCTCTGTGTAATGTAAAATATTTCCATCATATCTTGGATGAAAATTTCTTATTTCTAATTTTTTAGATACAAGATACGAAGAAAACACTGTATTAACAGCATGTAATTGAAATATATACATATGGCAATTTTCTTTTTCGTATTCTTCGGAATCTAATAAAATGTAGCACAAAAAAAAAATAGGACAACTTTTAGAGAAATAGTAATTGCAACAAAAAAAATTAATTAATTAATAAATAATAATAATGAAATATATACAACAGAACGTTTATAACAATTTAACAGTTAAAATTGAACTTTTAAGTATTTAATTTCTTTAAATGAAAGTTGTTGAAGTACGTAATTTACATGTTTGGATAAAATAAAACTAAACAAAAAGCCCTAAAAAGTTTATTTTAAATTTTAGTAAAATTAGTTGCCTTAAAATATTTAAATTTTTCGAAATTAAGAAAAGTGGGAAATATTTCAAATACGAAGAGTAAAATGCAAAGGAAATTTATATATGTATGTTTATGTATATATATGTATGTATTTTTTATTTATTAAAATGCTTTAAGTTTAGCTATTTGAAGGTTTACGTCACTTATATAAATTAGTTAATTTAGTTTTCCTATAACTTATTGAAAACCATTAAAGAATTAATTTCCCTTTATTAAATATTATTAATTAATAAAAGAGGAACCTAAAAAAATTCACTGCATCACGAATCAATGAAATGGTTATGCTTGATTGTTTTTTCGAGATCTTAGAAATTGTTATGAGAAGTTTATAGATATTTGACATCTTAATGGGAATTGATATTCATTTATTATATATTTTTGATTCATTAACCAAAATTATAAACTATTAATAATTATCATAAAAAAGTGATAAAAAATAAGAAACATATAAAAGTTTGAAATACTTATAAAATATAGCATTTTTTATATCCCTTGAGAAAAAGGAATAAGTATTTTAGAGTTGAAGAAATATAGTTTTATTACGGAATGTTATTATTCCTAAAATTTCATTTCTTTGGCCACATCAGAGGAATATTATTTGTTATCTTCTATGAGTTAGATCTTCCTTATCGTTTTTCGTCTATGCAAAATGGATAAATAATTATAGGATAACAAACAGTAGCGTAACTAAGAATATATTTCGTTCCACAAAATGGAACTCAAAGCATCTGAAGACATAATATATTCCGCTTTGCAGGATCTTCCTCAACTTAATACACATCGGATCATTTAACATGTATTACATTTGTTTTTGTGAAGTTAATTAGCTATGGTTTGTAGTTTGCACATAACCTAACTAATACAATCGTTCCTTGTAGTAATTTTTTTTTAAAAAATACTTTTTAAAAAATTTTATCATTTTAAAATAGAATGATACTTTTAATCCTATTAGTTGAACTTAAAAATTATTTTGTTTTCAAAGTTTAAATAGGCTAAATGTTATTTAGACTATATCTCAAACCTAAAAAAAAACTGCATTTTTTTATCTTAATAATATTCTTAGGAACCATTTATTTATAGCTAGAAGAACTGATATAAATCTCTTAATCTTCAAGATAGAAAAACGGAATTGCTCAGTATTTAACAGGATATGCATCTTTTCCGAAGTAATTCCCGTGAAAGAAGATACAAATTTTCAAATCACGAGATTAAAAAAATCATAATTTTTTTTTTTAAAAAGCAGTTAATGTTTATAATATTGAAATGACGATATTTTATTTCTTCAAAAGAATTCGTGACCTCTTCTGTTGATTTTTTTAAATAACCCATTTATTTTTTCGATTTTTTTTTCTAACATGCAAAGCATTCCTTACTTCTTATGATGTAATATTTTTTCTGTCATTTTCAAATGCTGTTCCTTAAAATTAATAATATTCTAAGAGAGTGTATGGATTATATTATTATTTAATGAATAACACTGCCAAAAATACTTTTTAATTATATTAATTTTAAATTACTCTTAGCTTTAAATAATAAAAAAAAAAATTCTCTTTGATTCCATTTTACATGTTACTTCACAAATATTTTTTATTAAAATCTTTTAACATTTATTTAATTTCTGTGACTTTTACTGTATATAAATCTGTTTCGTAGTACTTTACATTTAGTTATACCGTTAAAACATTTTTTTAAATCATCTGATCTTTCGTCTTCCGCATTTTTTAAAAATGTTTATTTAAAAAACACAATGAAGAAAATCGATACTGAATTGTTTCATGCAATCGCATGGAAGACTGACTGTACAAAACATTTATTTTATTTCCATTTTTTTTTTTTTGCCGACTGCTATTAAAATACTGAATACAACAAAAGCAAAGTTTAAATGACACGAGTCACTGCCTTTTCATAAGATATTAACAAAATATTAAGGGTATGAAATGATGCTTGTATAAAAAATACATCGTTCATGTATTCTTAATATTCAAACTTTTTTATTTACAAGCACAAATAATAGACATTCCATTATTTATTAAATTATGGAATGAATTTTGTAAACACAAAACTTATCAAATTACAACTAAAGAAGTAGAATAGAAAAATATGCTGATCTTAACATTGATTTCATGCCTCAATTATTGTAATATTCTTTGTATGTTATTTATTTTATTATGAATTCTGTAAAAAAATTTAAATGCTAAATTGCAGGGAAAAGTTTTGAATTAGTATACACGCTTGTGTAAATTTTGAGAGATTCTTTCCTACTTCCAGAATCCTACAATCTGCTAAAAATTAAAGCGCGTCAGCAATTTTTTGTTTATTCTTGATTCAAATTTTAAAACCAAACTAATACCTTATCATTCTTATTCATACAGATTCCCACAGTATTTTAGAAAAATAAGATTATACTCAAAAATTTGTCCCATGCAGATTAATATTCTTTAACTCAGCATTGACACGGTTGATGAATGTTTTCTGGCGACATTTCTTCCTATTTTTAGATCGATTGAAGAATACATTGATTTGTGTGTCTTAGCTAGAACTTTAGTTCTTATACTAAATATTTATCTCAAAGGTAGAGAGTTGCATTGATGATTCAGCAACAAATGCGTACCGAATGTCTTATTTCCTAATATATATTTATCTCTATTAATCTGTTTTTAATATATTTCTGAGCATAAACAATTGAATTTTGTTTATATATATAATCTTAGTTACATAATTAATATACAGGTCTTCTGTTTATGAAAAATAACTCTTACTAAAACTTTTATTGTAATTTATTCATTTTGTGTATTGAAATTGTTATAGTAAAGAAAGAGAGTGGGGATTCACAAAATTTATTTGGCCGTTTGATGATTCTATATGGTAAAATTGGACCGAGAACACTTCATACTTTTTTATACCTTCTTCAACTGTTCTAATATTTTTTGTTTGTTTGCAAAATGCAAGGCTTAAATGTTTCAGTTAACATCCAAAATGTTCACCTTTTCTAGTTTGTAAATTTAGTTGTAAGTAAAGCGTTTTAGTTTCAACAAATCGTTTTTTTATGTACGTTTTATAAATTATGGTACGACAGATGAGACAAATGTCGGAGCAATTCGAATTCAATCAAACATTAAAAAATTAGGCATTTTAATAAAATTCATCAATTAAAGTTTATTTACACAACTTGTGCACCCATGCGCAATAAAACTAAACTGTACCCTATAAGGTACTTGAAAATTATTAAGTATTTCTAAAGATCATAATACCAGACAAGAGACTAGCGACCACATGCTCTCGTTTTTAGTTCAAGACCAACTCTCTCACCTGCAAAGGCTTATGATCAAGGCAGAGAGAAATAAAAGAGCTGAGAGATTGGTCTGTGCACTAAGCGTAGACTACAAGAAGACTAAATGTACCTAACAGTAAATAAATTTAAAACATCTTGACAGAGGGATCATCCGTAAATTTATAAAAAAAATCAGAATGAAAATTTTACAATTAGTTATTATTATTTATTTTATTTCGCCTTATATTAAAACTTTTAGTTATAAATTTGTTTTTAATGCATTCTGATATTGAGAATATTTTATTTGATTTCGACAAACATATGAGAAAGAATCATTTGTTAACGTTTATCAGTTAACACAAAAACATATGATTATTGCAAAATTTCTTATTCAAAATTCTCTAACACATACAGGAAAATAAATTAAACGTAAAAGGAAATAATGTAAAGTTCCTCATTTTGTAAAAATCATAAATTGTTATTAAGCTTTTTTTTTTTCTTTTTGCCAGATGGTTCATGAGGAAAATTGAAAACCATAATTATCACAAGAAATAAATAAAAATTAAATGAATGAAAAAAGCTGCTGATTCATAGCCATGTCTGCTAGATTCATAGTTGCAAGCATTGTTTTCACATTCGATACGAATTGTCGTATATACCAGGAATGTACTTCATAAGATATCCAAACACAAAAACGAAGTTTTTTTCAGTCTCTTTTATTTAAGAACGTTATATACATAGCTTAAGAAATTACTTCACTATAGGGGTTTAATTGTTTTTACTATACTTTGTTATTTATATCTCTGTGCAACATTTGTTAACTTTTATATTACCTTATAATTTGCGATGATAATCAAATATATACTTATAAATTATTTCATAATATTTATATATTCATTTACCAATATTTAAAAAGCCTTAGAATGTTTTTGTTCCTTTGTGTCTTATAAAAATAATCGTTTGGCGATATTTTTTTTAAAAAAAATATCACCAAACAATTATTTTATTAAGATATAAAAGAACAAAAATGTTCTGAAGCTTTTCAAGGAATTGTAATTAAAATCAAAAAGAAATATCCCTTTATAATCTTTTTGCATCCAGACTTTTCCCTTTTTGTTTTTGTTTTTTGAATTACATTTTCGCATTCTTGTTTTACCTGTAGATTTCAAATGAATGCGACTCTAAAATGCTATCACGAGTACTTGTTATGTGGTACTGTATTTAGGTCATTCAAGATCAAATTTTCAAAGCGTAATATCATGCCTCAAATTGCATAAAAATGTTTTTACATATTGCAACACAATGTTAAAGTTATTTAATGTCGGAATTCAATTGACTTTGTTTAAATAAATGAAATTACACACACACAAATACACACACATATATATATGTATATATGTGTGTGGTTTTCACTGGAATCAATCATGCTGTCGCGACATCTTTAGCTGGTAGCATTCAATTGATTGAAGAGATCATTTTTTAAAAATTTAGTTACACATTTTATTGACACAAAGCAAAAAGCAACACAAACACTTATGAATAAAAGCATTATTTTTCCTCATTCCCGAGATCTCAGCTCTTATACCTTTCTCTACCGGCTGCCTATCGACTGTTCGGTAATCATATTATTCCTATTATTTAATACATTGATTGATCAGAATCGAAGGCTGAAGCAACATTGCATCATCTCACTTTGAAATGTATCAATGTGGCACAGTTTTTAAGGGAACAAAGTTGTAGTTAAAATAGTATTTTTCCTTTAAGCGGGAAAACTAAAGAAAAACAATGATCACGCGTTGTCTAGAAGCGCTCAAAAACTATGATAAATTTGAAAAAAGTCATGAAAAGGAATTTTAATGAAAAATTATTATATATATTAGTAGCATACATTGATATATTGGAATAATATAAATGACATCGAGGTCAAATTATAATAAAGCAGATTTCTAAGTAGAACGTCAAGTTGTTTTGATTGCTTAGGCAACTGCTGTACCCCGGTTGGTAAAATCACAAGCTAGTATTGAAAACTATTAGTTCAAGCCTAGATTTCAACATCAACTCCAACATTAAAAAAAATTGCTGCAGAATAACTCTAAGCGGATCTTAAAAAAACAGAGTCAAAACGTGAGAATTTCGAAAAATGTACCATTTCAAACGATGGTCTCATAATCTGTGCTTAAGAATTGCGAGGTTTATTGCTGATAATCATTGTAAAACGACAACAACCCTGATAGAACTGGTGCTATACTTGTAAACAGTTTTGTGAAGAATGCTATTATAGTTGTTACGGTAACAAGTTAAGAATATCGAATCGTCTCCAAAAGAAAAATTTCAACCCTGAAATGATACCGAACTTTTTCACGCTCCATCTAACAGCTAGCGGATGTTTCTAACTCGTCATCAGCTTTTAATTTTGTTTAGAACCACACAAGCGTTGAAGATTAAAAAAAGAAAATAGCCGAGTTGTCTATCTTTCCGTTCTATCTATTGTTTTATTCCAACTCAACCTCTGTTCCGAAGACAACTTTTTTTCTAGCGTGCTGCCATTCTACTGTAACGGAATGTGTCGAGGTTCATTTCTCTTTTTCGTTCATACAGCTTAAGAGCAATCTGCAGATTTTTCTGAAATGGATTGCGGCAGTATTTCAAGCAATTTTGTGAAAGAAAAATCCTGTTTTATTTAGCCGTTAAGTGATAGTTTTGTCAGGAAAGGAATCTCATATTTGAAGGTAATTGACTTTGTCAAGGCAAAAACCAAAATAAGCTTTTCGTTTAAAACAACACTTTTAACTCCTTGCACATTTTACATTCTAAACTAAAGGTTGTAAAAATTTATATTTTTATTATTTTATCAATTTGTTTGTATAAACACATGTGATTGATTTTATTTAACTAATCATTATTAAAATAAAATAATATTCTAAAAATAAACTTTCCATTGAAAATTGAAATTGTACTGAATATACAAATATTGGAGAAAAAAAAACAGTATTAAACATGCTATAAAATACAATACTAGTCTTTACGTATTTCTTAAATCAGAAAGCTAAATATGTTTATTACTAAATTGAAAAAAAAATATCATCGTGAAAAAAAGTATACCTCAATTCAATGCTCGTTGTATTCGAGGCATTATTTTGGAACTTTATCCTTTTTTTCAAATTCTATGTTCAATAATTTTAAATTTTATGCTATAAAAGTTAAGGGTATGTAATATTTATGTTAACACCATAAGAGTAAACAAAAAAGTACTTATTTGAAAAATTAAAGTAAAATTTGCTTAGCTGTGTTTAAATTTGTTCTGTTAATACCTAAGTGATGAAAAAATATATGTGTTTGTGTGCTTTGATGAGAATATCCATTTAATAATGTTAAAATATTTTAGCTGTTTAAACTTTCTATCTTTCATATTACTTGAAATTTTTCTTAGTTATAAATAGCAAATTTATTTGAAACTTAAAACTATATTAAAGTAATACAATACATGCAAGTATACACCAACAAAAACAATTAGTGTCTATACTTTAAAAATTGGTAAAATGTGCATTTATAGATAATTGTTAGGGCCGTATAATTAAATTTAATAAATTCAATATAATTGTGAATAAAAATTAAGAAACTTTAGCATGCGATAATTTATTATAACATTATAACTCACCTCTAAAACACAAAAATATGTAACACAAAATATCAAATGATTATATTTTAATTGTTTATTTCATAATTTTTTTAGTTATTTATTTTTAATGTGAAATTAGCTTAGAAATAGTTAAATATTGTTTGTATGAAACTTGTAATTTTTAATGACTAATATTCTAAATCGAAAAAGGCGTAAAATGTAATTATATAGATTTGAGTTAAAATAGTAAAATTTAGTACCGAAGGCACTTACATAAAGATGCTGCAACATTTTACACTTTCTCGTTTAACTGAAATATTTTTTTTAAAAAAAATTGTCTATATGTATTGAAAAATACTTAAATAAAAATTAGCAGAATCTAGTTTCTTAGCAGATATGTTAAATTTTGCAGTTTAATGTTCGTTGTAAGATATATGTGACGTCAACGAAGAATATATTTGGCAAATCTATTGTGTTAAAAGAAGTGTGAATATATAACGTAGGTGTTTACAATCAATATCATATATGTTATAAATAATGACAAAAGTTAAAGATTTAAGATCAAATTTATTTATTTTGATTTTTTTCTTTCAGCTGTCGTCGATACATCATCCATTTTGGAGCATAGAGAGGAGTTAAGAGATCTGTGGGAAAAAAGAATGATGGCCGATGACAACCAGTCTTCACCTTCTTCCACTGTGGCTGAAAAACCAAGCATTAAGCCTTCGCAGGAAGAAGGCAAAGAAGAAATGGTTGCAAAAATTAATAGCGAAAGCGAAACGAAGCCTGATCACCAAATGTCGAACGGATTTGCTAAATCAGTCGACAGCAATGATACCGAAGAAAGCAATGCGAATCACATTGAAGAAGTAGATACTAAAGTTCACATTGATGAAAAGGCTCTTAAAGAAGAAGTTAAGGCTCACGAAGAAGTGGATGTACTCCACCAAGAAAAAACTAAAGCTCAAGAAAATGAAGCACAACAAATTCAAAAAGTTGACGCAGACCATGACAATAATAATAGTGTAGATTCTCTAGAAGTCGATAATACTGACGACTACGTTGAAGAAAAGACTTATACTTCAGAGCTTGAAACTTCTCTTGTCATGAAACAGCCAGGAGATGCCACAAATGAAGTTGAGGTCCATTCTGCAAAAACTGAGGAACAAATCCCAGAACAGCCAAAAGAAAAAGAATCTGTCATGGAGGAACCAGTTATTGCCACTTCAGAATCTGATAAAGCTGAAGAAGTTGACGTAGTAACTAAAGCAGAGGAGCCAATTGCTACTGCAACTACAACTGTTGAAGAACAACCATCTTCGACTGAGAAAGTTACGACAGAAATTGAAACGATTACGCAAACTTCTGAAAAAGTCGAAGTTCATGAAGAAGTTATAACCTCTAAATTTGCAATGGACGTGACACAACACGCAGAAGAAAAGTCGGAAATGGTCTCTAATGAAAATCAGATCAAGACTATGGAAATTGAACAGAATGTTAACGAAGACGACGATGGTTTCGTTCGTGTCGAAGAATGCTTACCTAAAGTAAAAGCTTCTGAAACTGATGGGGAAGTCACTGATGCTTCTAAAGAGACTGTAGAATCCATTAAATCTCCTGAAGAACAAGAGGCTGCAAAATCTAATGGTAAGAATGTTTAGTAGCAGTTTTCGTTAGCACAAAATTCAAAAAGTTATTCAAAAAAGTTTAATCAAAAACTTGATGGATTTTGAAATCTAACTATAAAAGAAACACCCTTTAAATTTTTTAAATATATATGTATTGTATTTAATATTGTATTATTGTAATATGTGTGTAACACTGCAAAACTTTTCAACTAGTTTTTAAACTAAAAACTGTATAGTGAAGTACTGGAAAGATTTCGATATTCTTAAAATTTATAAAATTACTCAAATTTTGAAATATGTAATTTTGTGCTTAATTAAGTTATTCTATTCCTAAAAAATTAATGTTACATTTATTTAAATTATCCTAATTTAATACTTCATCAAACAAAATTCTACGATTTTTTTTTTATTTTAAGTATTTATATGTTGCTTTATAACATTCATAAAGTTGTCTCATGCAGAAATATAAATATTCGAGTTATTTCATTTGGTTAATTAATCATGTTCATAAGCAATTTGAAAGAATTTATTCTTAGAACTGTAAATATAAATATTTCCAATACTAACTTTTTTTTTTAGAATTGGTGTGAGAACCATTCACTCTATGCATTGATATCTAAGCAAAAAGTTTTTGTACTGAAATAATTTGTATTATTATGTGATCTTAATCAACACACACAAACTACATACGATGGTTGTCAGTTATAATTTCACAAAATTAATTATCCTAAAATTGATGTTTACTTCACATGTAAAGCTATAATCGAGACTTTTCCAACAGAGGCCATCAAGTGTAAAATTTTTTACCTTTAATCCATATCAGCATTTGCTTTTATTCAAAAACTTTTTAAGAAAAACGTTTTTAAATATTTTTTTTTGTTTTTTGTTGTTTGATACGTACAACAAAGTAGCTGAATTGCTATGTTGAAACTGTTTTAATTTGACAATTTAACTATACATTCATACTAAGTAAGTTACACTTTTATAATTCTTTTTATAGTGCAAAAATGGTTAGAAATTCAAAAGTATCATTAAGACTAATTAATCAACATTTTTAATGTCAAAAGAAGGGAATAAATTATACCCAAGAAAAAAATGTCTTTATTAATATAATGTTTACTGATTCACACAATTCAAAGACACGCTGAAATTAAAAAATAAGCATCTAAAAGATTAAATGCACTGACTTTGTAGACGACATGCGAGATATTCAAACTTATGAATGAAATAAGAAAAAGACAAAACTCAAAAGAACATTAATAACGCTGAAATAACAACTGTATAGCGATATCAACTTGTAATGTGTTATTTCCCTTATATTCCCCTTAAAATAATATATTAGGCAAAAAGTACAAAGCAAAAAACAGTTATAGAAAGATCTTTTATACGCAAAATAATATGCTTTGCGCGTTACTGTAAAAGTAAAAAAGTTTTGAACAATGGAAAAGAGCGATACAAAACCTTTTTATTTTAGGATAAGAATTGTCCTTTTACTGATCTAATTGGATAAAAAAAAATTTTATTGTAATTTCATAAATACTATTTCTTTTAAAATTTTCAGTTACAGTTAATTGGATTAGTATTTTGATTATTTATAAAATTTTATAATAAGTAAGGCTGCATATTTAGTGAAATTGACAATTTTTACAATTTAATTATCTTTATTTATAAATTTAAGTACTTAATGCTTTTTTTTTGCTGGATCCAATTCTTTTATTTGTATGTTTGTATTTATCAATGTTATTTCGTTTCTTCAGGTACAATATATTCATCTAAATTCTTTTTTGAAACGTTTTTGTTTAAAAATTTTTTACGAGATCCGCCATAAGCATAAGGAAATATGTTTGATAAATGCTTCTACATATTCATTATGAATTTGCTGATATTCTCGAAATTTATTACAAAAATTGTTTTAAAAGATGCAAATATGTTTCTATTTTAACACACTAGATTACTGTATGATAAATAATAAGATTCGAGTAAATCAAACAATTTTAACACCAAAATGCCATCATTAATGTACTTTAAACCTATTGAGTCTCAAAATTATTTTTCTGATTTTTGTAAACTTTTTCTTCAAACTATAAATACTATTTTTTTTTAAATCTAATCAGAACATGAAATTCATTCGGAAGCAACTCCTGCAGCTTCAACCCCTGAGCCAAACACTGACGACAAACCCAACAATCCGGAAATCGAACAGTTTGTCAAATCTGGTGGAGTCAAACGTATTTTACCAGGAGTGCAGAAGACCGAGCAACCATACAGCACCTGTACCACTGAAACCAAAATCGCCATGGAAATACGTGAGATGAGAGAACGAGAAGAGGAGCTTCGTATAATGAGAGAACAAAGCCTTCTGTCTCCTGTTGTGTCTCCAGTGCCTCCAAAGAGTCCCTTGCCCAGGAGCCCTTCCCCATCTGTGAAAGAAGGATCCAGTCCAACCCCAACAGGTTGCGGTTACCGTGTCAGCAGCGTTTTTGGACACAAAGGCACCACATCTCCGTCTCCAACTGTAGTTGAGGAAGAGAAGAAGCCTTTCAAGGGATTTAGCAAAGAATCCACAGTTGAGAAGGAGATACGACTGGCTAGAGACAGAGAAGAGGAGTTAAGAAAACAGAAAGGTCTCCCACCAAGGGAGGATGATAGTTACGTGAAACCAAGCCAAGTGAAATCATCTCAGGTAATAAAATGTGGAATAGCTATCAAACTTATTTGGTTTTAATTAGTTTACAATTTTTTATAAACTAAATGGCTCTCAAGATTTAATATTTGAAATAAATGATTGCCTGTTTGTTGAGTCCAGAATTTTTTATCATTAATTGTTTAATAATTATCTTTAATTCCGGGAATTGAATTAATTTTATTAAGAGTTTTTTACATTGAAATAATTATGTGCAATTCCCAATGATATCTTGAATTAATTTCATTGAAAAGAATTTATTAAATTTTGTATTGAACCTTTTTTCGTTTTAGATGCCATGGAGTTCATTTAAATTGTTATGCGCGCGCTTCCCATTGTTTAATTGCTAATATATATATAAATATTTACATTTTTAATTGCTCCATACTTCAGATTTTTGGAAATTCTGGATCACTTCTTTTATTCCTATACTATATATATAAATAACGATTTTTTTTTTACTTTTAACTTTAACTCAGTTATGGTTACGGATTAAGATAATTTACATGCATAACTATCTTTAATGCTGCATTACTACTATATATTTAACTTTGTTTCGATCAATATAAATTAAAATGTATTTGTAAAAGCAGTATATTTTTTTCATTAAATCCTGCAAGAGAATAATTTTTAGCTACATTATTATTAATAATAATTTATATTTAAGTAATAGCATTGAGACAAGAAGAACTGCTTGGAAAAATGTTCTGGAGAAGGCCAAAGTCTACCTGAGGCTCTTGCGCAAACGCGATGAGAAACTAGATTCTGGAAAATTACTTCATATAAACTGATGAACTAATTCAATTTTCATGCACAAATATTTCAAAATTCGATAAAAAATAAGTTTATTAGGAATTAATTCCTATAAAAATATTGCATTAAAAAGTTTCTGAAGTTTATGCTAGTATGTAGGCGAATATATGAAGAATTTGACTACCCGTACGTGTTTGATATGGTTGAATATTTATTTTTTTTTTATTTTCTGAATGCTTGTGCTCAATAAATATGTACACATTTCTTTCAATTTTTACTAAATCTAAAAAAAATTTCAACCAGTAAAAAGTATTATATTTTAGCAAAATATTTCTAAAAATTTATTGTAGAGTTACAATGTTTTTGTATGGATATCTTTTCAAATTTAAAATAAAAAGTGAATTTTTTTTTTTTGTCAAATAACTTGGTTTCTGAACACTGTCAGTTATTTTAGGTAAAACTATCTGAATGTTTTTCCAGCCGATTTATTCTGAAATATTTATATTGAATGTTCTTATAATAGAAAAGTATAAATGCGTGGCTTATATAAAATAAACCTAAATCTCTTTCTCAAGGTGCGTGTATTTGGCAAAATGGCTGGAACAGGTAACAATTCCGTGAAGCAAGCAGCAACGGCCAAGATTCAAATGGAGATTGAGGAGCAAACTCAGAGAGAAATGGCTCTCCGTGAAACTGGATCCATTCGAACCATTTCTCAGGAACGTACAGATGCTAAAGTCGCCAAGCTCAATGCTTCCGAAACCACAGCAACTCCTGCTACAAATGGTTAGTAAATTATTGTCTTCTACCAATGAGAAAAGTGCACAATAAAATATTTCGATTTTACTGGACAAAAAAAAAAACATGTTTCTTGAATTTTACTTGCAGTAGAAATTGGTAAGTGTTTTTCTACATGTTTACATGTTTTGCAAACCTATTAACTACTTTCTTCCCTTTCATATTTGCCACGAAAGAAATTCTGCTCTAAGAAAACATTTCACCAAACGATTAAAGAAAACAATTACTTGAATAATTACTTCGTTAATTTTCCTCTTCTAAAATGAAATTAGAACAAACACTCTTGCTTTGGGAATGTTCTCGATTCGTTTGCACGATACATTTATAATTTGCGATTGAAAAATCAATTCTTTTTAAAAATGTATTTCTTATTCTAAACTTATTATAAAAAATGCAACGCTCTTGTCCTATTTTCAGTATTTAAAGGACTATTTATTATTATTAAATTGCTTAAACCTTTTTTTATGGTATTCTATTTGTTAGAGCAAAGTAAATATATATCCCGTATGAAGTAAGATAGATGCGATTAAATTCTTTTAGTATTAGGTTTCAGGGGGAAAAGTCAAAGAACTTTTGATAAAAGGCCAACATTGATAATTCATTAATGATTTTATAGTGAAAATAATAAGGAAAATATTACGTGTATAGTAACGAAACAGTTTAACAATTTCTATATCTTTCAATTTCAAACGTCTTAGAAAATCTACATTGTTTTTTCCCCAATACAATTTTTCCCAATATAATTTTTCAGAAAATTTTTCATTTCGCAGTTGTGTCAAAAGAAAAAAATTATGTTTGAGCTTAGTCGTTAAAGCAAAGAGAGAAGGAGGTTTAAAGACAAAAATTTCTTGAATATAAATTTAATTGATATTTTAACATAGTTACTTAAATTAAGCAAATTAGGGATTGTCCTTTTCCCCCTTTAATATTATTGTTATTTAAATTTTAGTTTTAAAAAGACTTCGAATTTTTTCTATCGAAATATCTCGATCGTATATTAATAAAAAAAAAAAACTGTGCAAATCTATAAATTTACAAATTCGAAATAGTAGTTAGGTATTCACTTTTTTCATGACTTAGTGAGACATTTCCCCAAATTTTTATAAAATTTTATTTTTATTCAGGTGTATTTTTGTGATGACATGGAAAACTGGTTTGAGGTTTCTAAGACATTAGTAAAATTTGATTTATATACCATCTAGATTTTCTCTCTCACACACACAAAGACTTATTTCTTATACTAGCAAGTACATACAATGATCATTTCCACATTGTAATATCACTAAATATTCAAATATTCAGTGTCGAGACAATTTTTAGATGTAAATAAAATTATGTATCAACTAAAATATTTGTTCAAAATTTCTACTGATTTTTAGTAAGTTAAAATTGGAAATATATTACTCAGTCAATATATTTAGTATCCATAATCGTGCGTTCAGTTCAAAGAATATATATATTTTTCTATATATATATATAAATATACATTTAAAAGTATATATATTCAGACATATTATTATTAATTATATACAACGCAATACATTTCTTGTTTAAAAAATAAGAAAAAATTTTAAAAAAAACTATTAACATTTGATTAAATATTGCTTAATTCAAAAATACCCAATTATTTTATTAATAGTTATTTGAATAAAGAAATTCCAAATAATAAGGATTAAAATTCCTTAGAATATTAATAGGTTATTATTATTAATTTATCATTTTTTCTTGATAGATATAGTTACTTCATATTTTAATTTTAGATAAAATTACTAATTCTCTTAGTTTTAATTTAACCTTAACAATTTTTAAATACATTAATAATCCTAGTGTCCCTCAGGTACTGTTAGCATTTATATACACGATTTAATTTTTTTATTTCTATTTTTTTCATACTTTTGATAAGTGCTACTATATTCAGCCAATCGCATGCTTTGAATTTGTATTTAGGTCCAGAATCTGGCAATAACTTGTTTATTGAACTCAGATTTAGCACGGGCATGCATTTGTGAATACACTTTTTAAGTAAATTACCTTTTTCTTGCAATGGATTTAGATATTATATCCATCATTTTGAATAGGTTTTTGCTCAGTATTATTAACAGAAAGGGGGAAGGTTGGCTTACCAAAAAACGTGTTCAACCCCACTTTTACATAGACTTAATGTTATTTTATCATAACTTACTAATTTTATGCGTTACTGATATATTCCTTTCTGTCGCGCAGGAAAAATGGTTATTGCTGTACACACAAAGGAAGTTTTTTCATCTAATTGTTTTTAAAATATGCTAGTAATTATTATAGGCTATGATTTTATCGTTTTATATTAATAGATTGTGGTTTTATTTGTAATAGTTAAAAATTCTCTTGACATTTCTTACTTTTTCTATGGCCCAGAGTATTGGCAAATACAGTTGAAGGTTGGCTAGCCACAAAACTTTGTTTAAACCTGCAATCCTGGTTCCGAAGGCTAGGAGTTTGCTATAGTACTAATATAATATAGCTAATACTTTCACTATATTGACTAGTTATCTTAGGTTTATAACTATTTTGTGTATATTTATATTATATATATATATATATTTAATTATTGGTACTTGCTTTATCATTATTATTATTTTTATTTATAGAAAGTTTTTCAATATTTCGTTTTGACGCCTCGTGACACATTTGTGAAATTAAGTTAAAATAGACTTAGTAATTTTTTCTGTCCTTTTTTGTTTTGTATCAGAATATATAGGTAGATAATTATTATAAATTTTCAAAACCATTAGAGATGTCTAATTTTTATTCTGAACTCTTACTGTTCTTTCAGATATGAATGATAATTAATTATTGCATGAAGGAAAATATCCAACTGAAAGATTTGAATTCTTTCATTAAACTAATTATAGATTCAGTGATGAAATAATTCTCTTTTCCAATAATTCAATTTTCTCTATAGGTATGTTTATCGTTCTAATTTGCTTTTCTTTTTGGCAGGTCAACCCATTCCCAATGGAAACGGGTACTCAAATGGTCGATCTTCCCCCGATGTAGCTCCCTACAAGAGAGGTAGTCCCTCCCCAACGGGCAGCAGACCAGCCACCATCTTCTCACAGACCAATGGCAAGGGCAATATCAGCATGCACAAGTTCATCGCCAGCAAGGGCAAAGAGACCACCTTCACCGCCCCAGGAATGGAGTGCCCAAGGAGGAAACTGCCCCTAAGGCAGTTGTGCCTCCACCTGTGATCAAGCTCAAGAGGAATGTTTCTGTTGAATCCAAGATCCAGCAAGAGATCATGGAGATGAAGCAGAGAGAGGAGGAACTCAAGTAAGTTTCGAATTTAAATTTATAATTGGACTTACCACAAAAAGTCTTGTAAGGTACTCTTGAAATCCAAATTAAGTTCCTTTAGATTCTAGTTTAGCCCAATTAAGTCATGGCCTTGTTTTCCCTGAGAATGTATTCTATCCATCCAAATGTTCTTCTGCGGGAAAGCCGTAAGAACTTAGTTTGCCAAAAAGTCTGAAATCAATTTCTTCAAAACGGACTATTTACTCCTAAGATATTTTTAAGAAAGTTGGTATATTTATGAGAGTTGCCCAAATGAAAAGTGGACATATGCGATTGCGTCAGAATGAGTGCAGCTATAGCAGAGCCACCAAACAGGGATACGACGGACAGTAGGAAGTGTACACCGCATACGATATTTAGCAGTGAAACATGTCATTTTTAGTAGAAATTTATCGAAAGTAAAATCATAACATATAAGGATGGGTGCTTATATGGTACGGGTGGTAGTACGGTTTCTGATTGCAGGAGGCGAATTTAATATGGACATCTCTCGACGAACAGTGGCAGTATATGTGGCTCACTGTTTAAGTCGAAAGTCTTAGAACAGTTGGTGTAAACGTTTTCGAGAAGGGCAGCAAATGATATCAAATATCCACCCACACGTCTCCCATGAAACCAAGACAAATTTTTAAAAATCCGTTGGAAAATGTTAGAACACCCACCGTACAGTCCACATTTGTCATTCCATGACTTCTAGGACCTTAGGACACTTAAGACAGAATTACGTTTCTAGTATTTGGACGATGAAGTGAAGGAAGCGGGCCAGGACTTCCTCAAGAAACAGCCTAGAGTGAAAATATAGACCTACTGCCAAAACGATGGGACCTGTTTTACAACCCCCAGAGCGATTGCTTTTGATTTCCAATTAAATCATTATTTTTATTGAACTTACCCACATTTCATTCAACCCTTATATGATTAACTAAAAAATCTAATCTTGTTCCTCAAATTGAGTGTAATGCAAACGTACTATGAATTAAAAGTAAAATGTTAAGAAACCGTGTTTAACTATTGCTTTCTTCATTTTTTACACATGAAAAAATTCGAGTTTCGGACAATTTTCTCCTCCAATCATTCTCGAAATGACATTTTCATTTACACTTACATTCATTTTATTTCCTTTACATTCAAAACTCATTTATATTTTAATTTTTAAAAAAATTTTGAAACTTAGCACGCGATCAACATTTTCGAACTTAATACTACATATTTTTTTTCACTGGCACACACGGAAATAATATGAAATATTTTTTTTTTTAAATTCCTAAATATTACAAGGGGTGATCAAATGAAAAGGTACGAAACGACATAAAAATGAAACAGTTAAATATTTGCATATTCCGCCAAGGGAATGTAGCGAGACATCTCGGATGCCATTGGAGACTCTGACTGGGATCGGATCATGCGCAGGAGAGAGCAAAGGCTCTTATAAAAAGCGGCGTCCAAATGATGCGAGCACAGAATTACTCGAGCACAGAAAAAGCATTAACTCCGATGTGTACTGTGAGACACTCCGACGCCTACGCAGGTCCATCAAGAACAAAAGACCGGGGCTGCTCACGAAGGGTGTGGTTCTGCTCCATGATAACGCGCGTCCACACGTCTCCAGAGTCACACAAATGGAACTGGACAAGTTCCAATGGGAGACGTTGGACCATCCGTCCTACAGTCCGGACATGTCACCCTGCGATTTCCATGTGTTTGGTCCACTGAGAAACACCTGAAGGAAAGCGCTTCAATCGGACGACGTACTCAAGACACTGTGAAGGACTGGATCTCGTCACAGCCACAGAATTCTGGAAAAGGAATCCTGCGCTTGTTCATCATGGATCGTTGTGCTCAGGCCTATGTGTATATTTTGAATAAAGTCTATATTTGTACCCACCGTGTCGTTTCGTACTTTTCATTTGATCACCTTGTAATTCACTTTTTCGTTATTTTTTTCTAAATATCATGATTACAAACTTCCTTAATTACAAAGAGCATTATTCGATGTTTTCATGATTGATCGCCTGTTAAACCGCGCTCGCGCACACACACTCACATACACTTACACACAAGTATTTCAATATGAAATTCTGAAAAAAGGAAATATTAGAAGTATATTTGCAAGATAATTAATAAATTTTCTTCTTTATTCAGAATGCTGCATTCAAATAGAAACAGCGTTAACTCGCATATGGACACTGAAGGCAACGAGAATGAATTGAACCAGAAAAACAATCTTATGGAATACGAAAATGGAAATGGAAATGGAATTCATGAAGAAGTAAGTAACTATTGATGCGGCGCTCATTAATTTTACTTTTAAATTTCTGCTTAATTTAACTAACATCTTGAAAACTACCCAGGTTCGCTTACTTAACTTAGTCCGCATCAACATAGTGGCTAGTACTTTAAATGAATTATTGAGACAACACAAAACTAATGAAATTACTCGGATTAAAATTAAAATAAATTCGTTTATTACATTTAAAATATATTACGAAATTGGAACTTAGATTAAACACTATTAAAATTGAAGAATAAGAGAACTATGAACAAACATTAAAATTTCACTTATCTGAAGCGGAGGCGAGGCGATGGGGGCTGGCATTGTCAACCGGACAAGGAGACCTAAGGTTTTTTTCTAAAAAATCAAGAATAAAAAAACTAGCGTGTGATGCCGAAAATTGTCACTCGGCGCCCTTTTAAGGGAGGGCAAATCCCACTATTTGTGCCTACACGCACTATTTTATCCGCGACCCCATTGGTCGATCCCCAAGCGCAAAGTTACAAAAGTTGCAATTTTAATTAAATTTATGAGTCCGTTGAACCTTGCGTACTCGTTGACACCAGCTCCCGGTCCCTGAGTTTAGGAATTTCAACCACATCCTGTAAACAAGGGGGATATACAAATTACTGATTATTTGGGGACCAACTCCATTGCCCGCTGGCCTCCCATCACTATTTAAAGGGTACAATATATATTACAAATGCATCGATACTTTTAAATTTTCACATCGCAAATAATCAGCCTAGAACTGGCTGGGTAGCTTAGAGGGAGCGTAAAGCTTCGTAAGCCTAAGGTGTGGGCTTATCCTCGCTGAAGTCGATAGATTTTCTGGATGCGAAACTCGTAGTCATGCATGCCATATGATTATGTGGCACGCAAAAGATACATTGAGTATTAATTTGTGGCTCTTGTACTCTCGGTAAAATTAAATCATGTCAATTTTCGGCATTCAACGAGAGCTTGAATTGAACAAAATTTAAGTGACAAAAATTTGGTAGCGAGAGTCCCCACTAGATGGTACCACCACGAAATGGCTCTCACATTTGGGGTAGTGTCTAGGAAGGCTTAATTGCCCATGTGCTGCCCATTTGGGAGAAAAGTAATCAATCTAGATATTTGCGCTAATTTTAATTGCGTTAAAAATGTCTTTATGAACCTAGTCAGATTTCTATTTTTCACAAAGAAGTTATTATTTCTCAAGATAAAAAAATTCAGCATTTCAAATGTTCTGAGTTTTTTTAATCTATTTAAATTTAAAAAATACAGAATCAATGTATCCAGAGTAAGCAAACGTATCTATCTTTGTGAACTATCTACTCATGAACCGCTAAATGTAAAAATAGGCCAAAGGTAACAAAAGACGGGAAATAATTTGAGAAATATATTTTGACATTTCAGTTCTCAAATTACAATTGTTTAAAAGATATTAATTAGAAACGTTAAAATCAATAATTGGCCTACCTCTGTATTGTCATTCCATAGTGAAGAGACTCCGACGGGAAGGGAAAATACCTCAGGTCTTTACTCTGTTTTTAAAACTGCCATTATTCCTTCCGTAGCGAAATCAGACAAAAAATTAATAATTTCGGAATCGGATAAACCGCTTACTTAGCCAGCGTACACAGATCATTTTTTAAAGAAGCAAAATAACACTATTCGCATTTTTTGAAATTTTTTCTAAAGTGAATCCACTTTGGCGCATTTATACGGACAAAATATTCCTATCTCTCAACATCATCGTAATATCAAATTTTTTTTTTTTTACGATTTTTTGAAAATTACTCGAAATTTGACTTAAATATGTAATAATTTCGCAGTTTTTGAAAGTAATCGCATGAAACTTTTTCTTCTGTGTCAAACCTTACTATTCGTGTTTTGACCGAAGATTTATTTATAAATTTTGGTTTTTAATTTTTTATGTGTGTGAGTGTGTTTTGTCTAATATTCAGTTTTCGCGACTTTATTTATGCAATTTCATTCTTACATTTTTTTGCTTAAAATTATCGCTGTTTGTTATTGATGTTTAAAATTAAGAAACTTTGTTTTAGAAACTAAGTCATGAAAAAAATTTTAAAACTGCATACATATGCATTTTACTTTCCTTTGAAAAGCCACCAAGGATCCCCATCCCTTTCCGTCTAAAAATACAATGGAAGGGAAAGAAACCCGTCTAATAGAGGAAAGAGGAAGAAATTGGGATTTTTAATGACATAAATATAGAGATCACCAGTAGTGCTGATGTAAAGAGGAGGAGGGGAAATTTCCCTGAGAAAAAGGTTACACACTCGAAAAGGCCGTGCATTCAATTACGTATACAAACTATTTTCATGGGAAAATGAGCTACAACTTTTTTTTCAAAAAATTTAGATGTTGAAAAGAAACATTTAAAAATGTTTTACACATATATGTTACGGTTAAAGAGTATAATTCAGTCATTTCATAGAATAACTAGGTATTTCATGAAATAACTAGACAAGTCAGTTAAAGTATGTAATAAATGAAAAAATTTCCTACTTTACCAGTTATTCTATGAAATAACTAACGATAGACATTAAAAAGGGAAAAATAAACTATATTTCAAAGTTATTTTATAATTTAATTGATCATAAATAGCTAAAATCTCTCAAAAAATTTAACATGGGTTTTCAATTTTAGCGACGAAGCCCCCCCCCCCATCCCTGGCCCACTACCACAGAACAATTTAGACAAAAAGATGTAGCTCGACGAGGAGAACCTATGGTTCGAGTTTCAAAGCAGATACTCAGAAATCCTCACAAAGAGGACGATTTAAAAACAAATTAAAATACTTTAAAAACGTGAAATGGGGATGTGGAAATAGGATTATTGCAATAAAAATATATGAGCAGAAAGCTCATAAGGATATCTGTCGAATCAGGTAAGTACGGATGACCAAGGTGGCCTTGGATTCGAGATATATAGCCCCGTAGGGGGGAGAGGGCAACTGAGGAGGTCGATTTCTCGTATATCTCGTGATATGACGTAATACTATCGAATCTCCAAATATTAAGACCCTAGCTCAATTTCAAAGGAGGTGGGGCAAAATGTTTACCCAACCCCATAGGAATAACATGGGAACATGATATTTTAGTGCTGGAGTCTCTCCTATGCCTACCAAAAGAGGGCTAAGAAAATAAATGGATGGGTCTCACCGAGGTAAACCTGTAGTTCAAATCTCAAAGCAGAGACTCAAATATATTTCAAGATATTAAAGATTAAAAAAAGTTTTAAAAAGTTTAAAACGTTAAAATAAAATACAAGGAATGACCCTATGAGAAAGAAATTTGGTGTGAATGTACAATGGAGTCAGGGGGATCGAATGAGCTAGGTCCGAGCGGACTGAGAGACTTAGGTGTCGAGCTATTGGCAAAAAGGCTATCCAGGGGGGAAACCACCGGGAGGTCGCGTCACAGTGTACCTGAAATAGAACGGTAGTTCATTCGATCCCCCAAATATCAACCCCATATCATCAAAAAAGTGGCACCATAGGTATAATATGGGGATTGATATTTTAGAATGTAAGCCCTTCCCTGCCCCCCTAAAGCAGGTTTTCTGCCATCTCTTGTTCCTAATCGGAAAGAACCGTTTCAAAGAACTTTCGAGTGCCATATTTTAACAATCAAGTAATAGTTATTTTATAGAATACCTAGTTATTCTATGAAATAACGGATTTCACACTTTAACGGTAACATATATATATATATATATATATGAAATGTTTCGCCAAAAAAGGATTTTCACATAATGATTAACTGTTATACTGATTATGTAGTAGTGGAAAAATGATTAATGAAGCTTGGTAGTTTTTATATCTTCAGTTATTTATGCTGCGCTCTCACAAACATATAACATTAATAGCAACACACAAAGTACCCATGGTTTACATGACAAGCACAAAAAACAGCTTAAATCTTCCAAAAATTTCATGCATTTATACAGATGGCCAACAGGAAGCTCTCAAAATATAATTACCTTGAATAGTAATTCTGATTGGTCTTCATCAGTGAATCTTAAACTGTGGTTCGTGGAGTCCTGGAGGTCCCCACGGCTTTTCTAGAGGGTCCACGATGGTCTCTCATGTAATGTTAAGATTTGCCTCTTTTACAGACTCTGAAAAGCCTCGTGAAAAAATTGAAAGAAGTTTCATCCTAAACTCGTTCACTAAATAGCTGCCAATGAAAAAACTCTTCTAGAACATGTATTTCAATCAAAAATATGAATTCTGCGTTTTATTGTTTGCAATTACACATAGCCCTTACCACAACGTAATTTTTTAAATGAATGTTTACTGCTTTCTTAAAGGAAAAAAAATAATTGTTAATAAAAGTTTTTATAAATACCAGAAGCAGTCTTAGGTTTGTTAAGGAGCCTTCAAATCACTCAGCCATGTGTTGGGAGTCAGGGAGGGAAGTTCAAAATCTAGGGGGTCGCTGAATAGGGCGCAGTGATCAAGGTTAGAACATGCAACGGCAATTTTATTTTTTTTTTTTTTTTTTTTTTTTTTTTTTTATATTTTTTAGCGAAGTGGGGAGGAGTAGCGCACAGGATTTTCAAGGTCCGAAGTCCACTATTTTCATATCATGCTCCAATACACCGCCCAACATATTCTTTTGATTTTGTTAATTTTCGGGAATAAAAAACAGTAAAAAATTAATTATTGAACGAATGATTAGCATTAATTAATAAAATTCATTATTAAAAACAAATACTTAATTAAATTTTACGTACTATATACATAAGATTACAATCAATCGAATAGAAATCTAGGGCTTGAGGGGGATCCAGACCCGAGCCCCCCCCCTTGTTTGCGCCACTGGCTCAGGACCATTATTGATTAAAAAGCCATGAAGAGAAAATTAACGCGAATTATTACATATATATATGGTGGTATAAGTTTTCAAAAAAAAAAATTAAACTGAATTTTATTACTCACTAGCATTAATCCTCTTTCGATGAGTTTAATATGTACAAGATAATCGTTTCGGATATTGCAATGGAGAAATATACTGAAACAGATTTGAGAGATGTCACTTAAGCTTCTTCTAAGCATAATATAATTCATGTGCGCAAAAGAAATGCTCTAGCATATTTGTAACTTAGGTATAAGAAAAAATAAATGTTAAAATAATATATTGGGTATTTATTTCTATTTTACATTTTTTAAATGAAGTGCAAAATCCAACTGACTTCAAATTAAATATGACCCATTCTTATACAAGCATGTTAAAAAGGAAACTGAAGAACATATCTTATACGTATCAGGTAACAAAAGATGGTGACTTTGCAACTAGTTTAAAGAATCTGTTTCATTTTTTTTTTTTAAATTCCATTTCGTATGTATAATGATAATACAAACCTTGAGAGATTATTTAATTTTTATACGCATTTTAATCCAATCCATTAAAAAGCACACACGAAGAGTTTCATGGTAATTGTAATAATTTAAGTGGGTGGTGGTGGTTACATATATCATATAGCAAATATTTACCTGAAACTCTTAAACACATATTCTACGATAGCGCTATATAACATATTGCATTTAACTCAAACTGATTCCACTTTTATTCAATAAATGCATCTCTAATCATACATTTGAACACAACGATTTCTTTCGATTTGAGTACCGCCATTCATATTATAGAAACTTTTTTTAGCATGTATTCATGGATTTTTAGCATTAACAAAAAATTTTTTTATCCAGTGGGGCGACGGGCTGGTATCACTCTTTAGTGCGGCGCCATATAGGCGGATACCAATCACCGCAGGTAATTTTGACGCCCAGTATCCTCCACAGAGGGAGGCACATGAGCTCTGACGATGCGAACATATACTAGGATTTAATTTTGCCGAGAGCGCCCAAGCCAAACAGACACTCTAGGGACCTTTTACTTTACATGCCGTATAATCATACGACATGGCCGCTGTCTATTTTCTGCATAACAAAAATCTACCAAATTTGGCCGTTATCGAACCCGCAACCTTAGTTGCAGAAGGTCAGCGACAAACCAACCACGCCACCAACCCGGCGCTTTAACAAATATAAGAATTTATTTATTTATCCAATGGGCTGCGGTTTGGAATTTTTACCATTGCAGACCTAGTACATCCCTAAGAGTTGGTATCACTCTTTAGTGCAGCGCCGTATAGGCGGATACCAATCACCGCAGGTAATTTTGACGCCCAGTTTCCTCCACAGAGGGAGGCACCTGAGCTCTGACGCTGCGAACTTGTACTAGGATTTAATTTTGCCGAGAGCGCCCAAGCCAAACAGACACTTCTAGGGATCTTTTGCATGCCGTATAATCATACGACATGGCCGCTGTCGATTTTCTGCATCACGAAAATCCACCAACTTGGGCCGGGGTCGAACCCGCAACCTTGGGTGCAGAGGGCCAGCGACAAACCAACCACGCCACCCGGCCGGCTTACAAATATAAGAATGAAAAAAAGAAACAAACTTTTAAGTGAAGATGGCGAAATGAGAGTGGCGTAAGCGGCGAAATGAGAATGGAGTAATTTTTACGACCAAATGTAAGCGAAATTATCAAAAACTATGAAGCTCAAATTTCGCATAAAAGCATTCTTCTAATTAATTTGTTATCAATTATTCATTAAACATTTCGTTGTCTTTGTCCTAAATCATCTTTTATTCAACACTGAAAATCACTATCATAAACTATTTTACATAGTGTGTTACAGATAATAAAATTCATTTAAACAATTTTATTGTTAGTGTGCCGCCAAATTCGAAATTGTTAAAAGTGTACCACAACAAAAACTAAGGCTGAAAATCAATGTTGTACGCCAAAGGTTTAGGGTTCAAACTCGGCCCAAATTGGTGGATCTTCATGACGCACGTCCAAGTCGTATGATTATGTGGCATGTTAAAGATCCCTGGAGTGCTGTTTGGTTTGGGTGCTTTCGGCAAAATTAAATTTCTAGTACAGTTTCGCATCGTCAGAGCTCAGGTGCCCCCTCTGGGAAGGAAACTGGGCATCAAAATTACATTGCGGCGATTGGTACTCCATCTATATGGTGCCGCGCTAAAAAGTGATACCAGTTCCTGAGAAATATTCTAGGTCTGCAATAGAAAAAACCAATCCACAGCCCCATTGAAAAAAAAACGATGAAAAACTATACTTAAAGGACTTTTAATTGCAAATCCTACAGCCAGGAAACTTAAATAAACATAAAAGTATTCTTCCGTGTAATTCCCCCCCCCCCCGAATTTGTTATATTCTCTAATATAAAGCGCGAAATAGTCTAAGTGTAAACTAGCATAATCTAATTTAAGGTGAGATTTACACACAAAATTTTTTAATTTAATGATTTTCATAAATTTTTTTGGTTGCCTCCTATGTGTATAAAGTAAAACAAATTTTGTACTCAAAATTTCATAAAAAAAGCTAAGCATTTAGTTTTTTAAGAGAAGAAACTTATGGAGTGATTTTAAAATGCTGCTTCTACAAAAATTAACGTACATATATGTAATTTGATTTACAAGTACATCAAACAATGTGTAACAAAAGTTGGTATGGGTTTTGCGATAACATGATTGGTATTAGTACAATACTTCTTTTTATGAATGCTTATTGAAAATTCCTTAAGAAAATGTGTAAATTCTAAATTCAATTATTTTTTTAAAAATAAGTATTGCTTTGATTGAAAACTGCATACCAACTTTTATTCCCTGTACCAAGAAGCGAAAAATTTTTTTTAAGTATTATGCACAATAGAAAAAAGACTTAGCATTCTAAATGAAGACAAACTAGTTATTTTATCTTTCTGAGATGTCTGTTTAAAGTTTTGATTTGCCACTAGGATGTGAATAAAAACAAACGTAAAAGTTATCACAACTCTACGTTTTTTTTAACTTAGAGCTTTAAAATTTTGTGAGTTTGTACAAAAGAATATAAAAAAATAATTTAGCATAAGAAAAGATTTAATGGAATCGTACTGTGTCCCCTTAATGTTAATTTTCCCCTCTTTATGTTGCAGGATCTTAGCCCACGTCACAACAAGTTAATTGCTCAGTGGGAACAAAGAATTCAAAAGGCTGAAAGTTGAACTACTCTCTTTGATTTAATTTGACTAAGTTTTTTATGTTGTGATGTTGCCAGCGATTCTTCTGCCTTTTCGGGGAGAAAAGCATCTCTTTAGATGACTTAAAAGTGTGTCTCAATACAAGGAACTGAAATTGTTTTTGCCCTGTGGTTACTTTTATACTACAGCTGTCATCTCATTTTATAGTATTCTTTTATTATTGCTAAAATATTCAATATGTATACTTCCTATCTACGCGGAACTATCTATAATATATGTAGAACAAAAAATATGCCTTAAACTAGATAAGAGTTCACTATAATTCAGGTAATTATGTGAAATAAATGTAAAAAAAAAAGGAATTTTGTAACAAAATTGTTGCATTGAGTTGTACATATCAAATGAAATAAAAATTTAGTTTTCGTAGTGCAACGTTGTTTCTTTTAAAACATAATATTCACACATTTTTAATTAAAAATTTATATTTGATTTGTCCTTGCTACTTTTATACATAGTTGTCTACTTTAATATTACTTATAGTCTCTTCCTAGTGTTAGTAGCCACGATTCTAAAGAAATATTTATGGTACACCATAATGGAATCTTTGACTTATTTTTTAAAAAAATTATACAATTAAGAAATATTTTGTGTAAAAAAATCTATTTTTGTATAAGTGTTCCCAAACCATTTGAAGTCAAAAAATTAACTACAAGAATTGAACTTCTAAAATTATGTTCAATTTTGATAGATTTACAACTTAATATGCCAAATGATTAACATATTTATTGTTATCTGTATTTCTTAAAGTTTCAATAACAAATGTATTAATTTGGATCTTTTAAAAAATCCAACAGTTTAAAATTTTTTCGGTGCATTCATTTGCACAAAAATACTTAGTAGATAGAAATGAACTTTTTTCTTTCTAAAATATATTTTTCAGAATATAGAACACACACAAAAAGTTTCACAAGGATATAGCCCTTTTAAAAGGGGAGGAGACATACCCTTACTCTTTCAGTAAAAACCTGAATAATAACAATAAAAATGGCAGATTTTTCATGAATTCTGTTTTAAAATAAATCCTATAATAATTTTCAATTAACTTATAATTGCGACACAAAAAACTAATGTAAGAAAAATTGGGTTTTCTCATATAGAAGCAAGAATATTTAAATAAAACTGCAAAAAATGGTGAAAATTTAGTTACAATAACAGAGTACATTTAAAGAATTACCTTAAAGGCTAACTTTCATAAGTATTTCCAAAGAAAAGACTCAAGTGGTTTTGATGCTCCACAGTGATGGATTTACATCACTCTAAGGGACAGTTTTTTTTCATTAATCAATTGAATAAAAAATACTGTGTGAAGCCCCTCTTCTTTAAATCTAAGTAAAGTACACACAATTTTTATGAAAAGCTTAGCATTAGACTCAAGTTTTTATATTTTGTTGACATGCAAACAAATTTAAACACATCCTTTTTATGTACATCACCATATCTTTTTAGAAAATGAATTTTAAAGCAGAATTACATAATAGGTTACAGGCAACCTCATACTTTCAAACCACAATTCAAATTATAGGGATAATCCCCGAGAGTATCTTTCCATTTTAATTTTTACACTATGTCATGCAAAAATCAAGTAACTTAAAACTAACACTCATCACTTTTTACTTGTGATTTATTTATAATCAATATGTTTTTCGCATTAACAAACCTGATCTCCCTTATATACAACTCAAATGGATGTACTTTTCGCAAGCACACAGTTAGAACACTTCCTTGATGAGATATTATATATATATTTGATAGAAATATTTCCTTAGATTCTATGTAAAATTATACCATATAAAAATTAACTGAATAAATAATACAGCCAAATAATTTTGAATAAACTTAATATTTTCTTGATAGTTCAAAGTATTATAATACTATATATGTGTGTAAAATAAATTAATTCATCAATGGTTACCTTGCTCAATCATTATGTTTCCAAACAAGAAAAAATAACATTATGATTCTAAATAATTTGAAACAGTCACATAATTGCATATGTATTAAAAATACCAATTAAACATTTTTTAAAAAAGAAATAAGCCAACACTTTTATATTGTATCTTTTAAAAAGTGGTTCAAAAAATGCATTTAATTTTTTCCAATGAATATAAGAACTTAATTCAGTTTCAATAAAAAATGGAGATAAGAATTGACTGTATTGGTTGCATCAAAAAGCTGTTTCCCAAAATAAATAACAAATAAAAAGAATTCGAAATATAAGCATAGAAAAAGATTCCATTCTGACTTCAATATTACTATATTTCATTGTGCATCACATTTCTAAAATCAATTTTTATTTCCTAAAATCAATTCCAAGTTTTAGTTTCTTACTTAAGGCTAAACAGTTTCCAATTTTATATATCATATTGAAAAATTCATATTAATTGAATGCATTTAAATTTTTAGGAAAAGTTTTTTAACAAATAAATGTCTGTATCAGAATTGACAAACTAGTAAAAAAACATGAATGTATCAAGGTAAACAGATGAAAGTGAAAAAAAGGTAATGAATCAAAATTACAAACACAGAATATATCCTTAAAATCGATTTTACAAATTATTGTTTAGCATTTCTAGAATGAACTTAACCCTACAGTTAAATGATTCTAACTTTCAAATTTAAATTTAGTTTCAAATGTCTATGCACTCAAAAGGTGATGAAACAAAACATAAAGGAAATGAAGAAAGAAATTATTACCAAGGATTAACATGTGTCTTATTTAATTCTGGTACTCTGAAGTAATTGTATTTTATAAAGTTTCTTTTATAATAAATAAAAAGTTAAATTGAAAAAAAAAACATTCTTATAGTTTTAATTTCAATAACTTTAAGTTTCAATTAATGTCACTTCATAAAATTTATTACTATAAAACTAAAAACACATTTACAATAATATGCAAATTTAAACTCACAGCTTCGTTTTAAAATTAATTATACTTTATACTTATGCTAATAATTTATTTATTCAAGACTGACAACTAGTATTAAAATATCAATGTTTTGGGGTATTTGAAACCAAAATTTATTTAATATCATAGGTTAAAAGACAAGACTGAATATGAATCAGAAAAACGGACAAAATATTAAAAATAAATATTTATTCACACATTATAAAAATGTCTAGAAGAATAAACAATTTTAGTTTCACAATTCTTAGAATAAAAGAAATTTTTACATAGGTCATTAATTACATTATTGTAAACTTGTAAATTAAACAAGATATACATTTTGTACAATAATATATTTTGTGAAAAATGATACATGTACAATCTTCTCACTTTAATGGCACTAAAAATGGAATAATCTGCATTAAAATAAAAACTGCTTTGGCATTTCAGTTTCTTGCAAACAATACTTTCCTAATTAGAGTACCACTTCCCAAATCACAAAAAACAAGGTACAAATTTCTATCAGTTTAAATTTTCAAAACAATTACAATGAATATTTAAACAGAAAGTAAAAATAAATAAACAATAACGATGCACAAATTTCTACTTGTAAAGACAATTACAATCAATGTTTAAATAGAAATATAATTGCTAGCTATTTTTAATATACAACAAAAAATTTCCTTTTACATAATCAACATTTTAAAACAAATATTGAGACCAAATTTTCCTGCATTTCCAAAGTAAATAAGATATTATCCGGGCAATAAACATGTCCAGAGATGAAAGCAACAAGTGTTTACAAACTCCTCAAGCAACAATATTAAAGTTGGGCTACGTAGAATAATTCTGTCCCCAACTTGTTCCAATAAACTAGAAGATTGCTCTCGGATAACTAAACACAATTCCTAGAGAGAAAAAAATATTAGATCTTGTATAAAAATTTTATTTTTATCATAATATTAGATTTAATATTTACAAATAACACCATTTAACTCTTGAATTTAAAACTATTTCAACAAATAATATTGATGTCACACAAATGTACTGCCACAAAATCAAATTCTATTGATATTTATTATGTTTCCATCTCCTAAATGTTAACATAAGTGAACAATCTAAGAAAAGATTACACTGAAATGTGAACAAATAAAATTTTTAATTATAACAAAACTGAATTTTCCATTTATATATCACTAACAATTACATTCATACAAAATTTTATCACATTGTCACCAATGAAATTTTTTAGTTTTAAATATATTTCCCTTCAGAAAAATAAATATTTTCATAAGTATAATTGAAACATGAATACCCACCCTCTGTCTTTCTTTTATAATATTTAACTTTAAAATTTAATTTTCAAATTATTCTTGTATTTATACACACAGTACATGGCATTATTTCCAATTCCTACTAAATTAAGTAGAAATCTCTGATCTCATTCTGACATAAAATTTTTTAAGACAAATTTACTTTTTCAGTAAATATGGATGTTTTATAAATGAACTTCATTTCAATATCATTAATAAAAATAAAATTTAATAATTTATTTTAAGTTAATGATACTGTAAGTAAAACTTAAAATATATTGTTCAAAAAATTTTATATTACTTTTATGTACTACAAAACTAAATATATTAAAAGAAATCTTAAAACTTACAGCTCGATTTGTCTGTGTGTCAATTGTCAACAGCATAAAGGAATCTGGACATTTATTATTTGTTACAACCTAAGCATAAAGAGCATAAATTTAAAAATGATATTATATAATTCAATTTCATTAATTTAAACATATTAACACTACTTATAAATTAGCATTTTTTTTTAAAAAAAGTGAAAATATGAAATGTTGTAACTAATGAAATAAAATAATACATACCACATACAAAGAGGAATTATCGGGTGATATAAATTCACGATGAGAATCAGCATACTTAGCTTTTAGAACTGGTGCCAATGTAGTATACCATGAAATATGCATATTTTTTAAAGGTTCTAGTTTAGAATCAATTGCACCCATCGGCAGATTTGGTACTAATTCCAAAAGTTCAGCAAATTCTACATAAGATGATAAACTATGCTGAAGAGAGAGATAAAGAGGATAAGTGAATAAGTTATTTTATTATATTTGAACTATTAAGAAAATATTAATGCATTAAAAGTAACATTTTTTTTAGTTTTGGAAGTTTTAAAATAAAATATGAAAGGATAAACAAATAAAATTTTATGTACAAAATGATAAATAAATACTATTTTTTACACTGTTAGAAAAAAAATAACTTCAATAATAATAATTTACTGTCAAATGCAATTTCTTTAAAAAAAATTCTTAATAGATTATTCAACAAATTATACTGGTGTGCAAAAATTAAGGACGAGACGGTTTTTTCAATATAACTTTGTACAAAAGCATACCAAATCAACACATTTAATACCGTAAGATCCACAATACGTAAGGACATGAGTAATGTAAGCAACACTTACTAAAAGAGAAATCAGAGGGATAAAAAGAAGCTTTACTGAAAAAGTAGCATGGAGCGCAATGCGACTGAAGGCCGAAACATCCCTGTAATGGGTGTCCAGCAAGAAATATCCGGTCTTTAGTAGGGGATATGATCTCCCCTGACTGCTAGGCAGGTTTCACAGCATCTGCCCATGCTGAGAATGAGGGTGTCAATGAGTTGTTGAGGCATTGCTGCCCATTCGTCTTGCAGCGCAAATCGAAGCTCCGGAATCGTTACTGGTGGTAAGGTACGAGCTGCCAAGCGTCTGCCTAGAAAATCCCATACATGCTCGATGGGATTGAGATCCGGAGATCGTGCCGGCCAATCCATACGTTCAATATCCTCACTCTCTAAGAGCTGTTCGGCAGCTACTGTGCGATGACATGGTGCATTGTCGTCCATGAAAAGGAACTGCGGACCTGTAGCGCCTCTAAAAAGACGCACATATGGAAGAAGAATCTCGTTACAATAACAGGTCCCATAGACTGAACCTGCGTCGAAGATGTGAAGGTCTGTACGACTACCAAGCACGATGCCTCCCCAAACGAGAACACCGCCACCTCCATACCTGTCCCTTTCAATGATGTTCGAGGGATGATAGCGGCTTCCCCGCTCTCTCCAGATGAGTATGTGATGAGAATCGCTACTCAGACTGAATCTGCTCTCATCTGTAAAGAGTACTCGTCCCCATTCATTGTATCTCCAACTCCGGTGTTCCCGGCACCACAGAGAACGCATTCTCCGATGGGCAGGCGTTAGAGGTACACACCGTACAGGGCGTCGTGCAAACAGACCACCACCGTGCAGTCTTCTGGCCACGGTAAAACGCGATATCGGTCGTCCAGTCGCCTGTGTCGTGTGTCTAGCGATTTCTCCCGCTGTCTGCCGCCTGTTTCTTCTGGCCTGTAAGGCAATATATCGGTCATCTGCGGGTGTGGCTGCTCTTGGACGACCACTGCTGAACCCCCGGATAGCTGTTCCTGTAGTTTGAAATTGTCTCCAAAGTCGTGAAACGATGCTGTGAGCAATTCCGAACTCTGCAGCCACACTTGTCACACTGCGACCTTCCTCCAACTTCCCAATGATTCGACCTCGGGTAAAAGCATCCAGATGTCGTCTAACAGATTGATTATTCGCCATTTCTCGCTGAGGCAGCAACTCGGTGTGATTTTAACTGCTATACGGTGTGCAATCTCTTTGCCAGAAATACTAATCTTACACCGACAACATGCTTTACTACTCAGACACTCCCTCATTACGTCTACCTGCATATCTGCGCATGTGCTACCGTACATCACCTCACTTAATCTCCTGATTGGTCTTTCTTTCTGCTCTGCCTCTTCGTTCAGCTGATATGCTAATTTTTCGACTTCGTCCTTAATTTTTGCACACCCGTGTATAATCAATGCATGGCATTTTTCATTGTATGAATAAAACTAAATGAAAAAAAATAAAAAAGAATATAGAAATTTCATATTTAAAAGTTTAACAACAATGTATGGTTTGAAATTAAATGAAAATCAATATTAAGAAAATTGGCCATCCAATCTGATATAACTCGTTAAGAGAAATCTCAAATTATTTATATTAATAATTATTAATTATAATTAACTTTCAAAATCTTAACATGTGCATGGCATACACTGGATATCAAAGCTTTAAAAAGCTATACAAGGAAAAAATTATGATACAAATAAATAATCAATCAATAACAGATAATAATCAATTTATAATCTTTGAAAAATACATTTATGATTTCTAAATTAAAATAAAGAAAGCACATATTTGTTACAAATAAAACTTTATTACTAATAGTAAAGATTTTTAAAAAAAACTATATTTATAGATTTAAAGAGCTGATTAAAAAAATTACTAGGATTAAAGTAATTGAGAAATGTAGACTTGACTGTAATAATACATTTTGTTTCTTGAAATTAAAATTATATGAACAAATAAATAAAAGCATTATACAAATTAAAACAATCAAGGAAGGAAATTAGACTAAAAAACACTATCTTAATTTTGTTCTTTGTGATATAAGCTTTATTAATTGCACTAATAGATAATGTGACTGATATAAAAAACATATTTAATGAATTTTTGGCAAATATTTTAATCATGGAATTTAATTGCAAAAAAATCAGTTAACCTTATTATGAGGATTTTTAACAAAATATAAAAAAGGAAAATATATAATTCTTACATCTTTGCTACTATTTTCTTCTTTTAATGTCCGTGGAAGAAGAGAACTCCATAGAAAATCTCGTCGGCAATGAATTGAAGCTTGCTGAACTACTTCCTTTAAATGAATTCGAGCTGATTCAGCTTGTTGACTTAAAACTTGCTGCATCATAGTTTCTTGACTACTGTAGTATCCTAAATACATAACATCTTCATCACACATGCCTCGAATAAAACTGATTTTCTTGGATCGGGAGCTTCAAAAATAGGCAAAGCAATGTTTCAATGAAAGAACCCACATAGAAACAACAATATAATTATTTTAAATGAAAAAAAATTAATTAGAATTTATTTTGATATAACAATTACAGTAATATATACCATTCACATTTTACATATTTTGAGGATGGAGTTCTATATATTTCACTTAAATCTCATTCAACATATTTTTACTTTAATTCTAATTGCTGAGTAAAATTATCAAAAAATGTAGTTTTTTTTAAAAAAAAAAAAGCTTTTATTTGAAGCAATATTTTTGAATTTGTATAATATCTTAAATCTTACAAATAATACTATGGTGCTATGAGAAATTTTGAATGTTTATACCATAGAATCTAACATATAGAAAGCACCACCAATACTTTTAAGCTGCATTTTTTCAATTTTAAGATATATTTGCTACATACCCTGCATGCCTGAAACTTGAAATACATGTGTGCAATTCTCTTAAGTTTTTAAAGCATTTATGCGAGGTAATATTCTAAGCTTTAGAAAAAAAATAATATATTTCTAGGTACTACGACCCTTTAAATTCACAAGAAACATCACTTTTTTTCAATAAACAGTACTTTGATATATGAAGAAGTTTAATTTTTTTCTAAGCTCATCCCTTTTTTTGTTTTTAAAACTTTCATTTTTGTACCCAGCATATAACATGTACTTGTAAATTTTGATTTTGTTTATTATGTTAAAAGTGCACATTATATGCCGGATTTTATGGTATAAATATTTTGTAATTTAATCATCTGATTCAAACAACTTAATATAAATTTAATTTAGTAATACTTTACAGACTTTTTAATTCTTTACATAGAATTATTTGGTATTATTACAATTCACCTTATAGTTTTGCTATAAGCACTGCATAAGTTTAGTAAATACCAAGCAAATTTTTTTAAAACTAAAATATTCAAATTAAGCACACACACAAAAATCTTGCAGTAAAATTAAATAACTAAAAATATTCACACAATGACATAAAATATCTGAAATTTAGCATACCCTGAATCAGAGGAATGTATTGATTCTTCACCACTTGATTCAAATTTATCTCTCTCAGTTACAATTGATACTGTGCTTGTTTTTCGGGAAGAAAATCCACTTGATGATAAAGCAGAACCATACCTCACAGGTTGAAATGAACCCAAAGTTGTACCAAAATTTGAAAGTTTGGGATAAAGATCTCTTTGACTAGTCAAAATAATATAAAAGTTCAGAATCAAGGAATTGGGTTCTATAGCTACATCTGTTGTATTTTGATTGATAAGAATGCCAACATCAAAACTTCCCATTTGACAGACATCATTTACATCCTTGTAAGAAGCTTTTTGTGCAGATAATTCAATAAGAGCAAATTCTGTGTCCTGAGAAAAAACAAAAATTTATAAGAAATTATTCCTTAATTTTATAATTGAATTAAAAAATTATCATCAAATGATAGTTTTATTAGATTTATATATAACACTTAAGAAATGGTGAGATTTTTTTAAAAAAGTGTTCTAAACTCTAAAAATAAGATGATATAACTGAAAAAAAGGATAACCATGCCATAAACATATAAATTAGAAGACTTAAGCTAAAATAAATTTTAACATTAACTTAACCTAAAAGCTATTTTAAATATATAAAATATACCCAAATATGACGAAACTACCAAAAACAGTTCTGAAAACAGAATATATATGTGTGTATTTATTAAGAAAATGGGAAACTGAATGAAATTAAAAGCCATGTATAACACCTAAGCAATCAATACACATTACAGCAAGGCAGCTACAATAATGTGCAAGAGAGCAGTTCATAAATAAATATGAAACAGTCGTTTACTGAGATAGAAATTACAACATTAACTTAAATTAAAAATCTATTTATAAAACAAATAAAATAAGGTTTAACTTTAATAAGATTACTATAAACAGCTCCAAACAAAATATGGTACTTTCCTATAACACCATCAACCAATTTCATCAAATTAAAAAAAAAACATTACTCAACATAGCAATCTACAGCCAATAGTGAAAAAAAAAACCCTTTCTACAAAATATGTGCAAACACAGGAGCTATTATAATAATGACAACAGCATTAGTGATGTCTTTTGAATTAACAATGTCTTTTGATTTTAAAATTGGTTGATGGTATAATACATAAGTCAAAAATCATAAATCTATCACTCATTGAAATAAAAAAAAAATATCTGAAACATATAAAATAGGCATAACTTAGATTTTAAAAAATCCTTCAAAACTATGCATTTAATCAATTTAATTTAAGATCACTGGAGAAAGATGAATCATTTCCAAAATAATATATACCAGGGAAACTTAAACTGGAAAAGAAATCACACAATTCACTCTAACGTAAGTTAAAGACTATCTAAAGTAGATCATTCAAATCAATTTAACTTAAGAATAAACTTAAAATACAAAATTAACATTAATCAAAGCAAAAAAACTCAATTATCCTTATAAGTGCACAGAGATAAACCAAAAAAGCTAACACTAATGTTAAAATCTATCCTCAAGAGATTAATCAATTAGGGAACTAATTTGATATTAGTACACCAAAGAGTTTTTCCACCAAAAAGTTAAAAGTTTGGAGAGAAAACATTAGACACATTTCACATGTTTGGAGCAATAGCACTAGACTGATTTTGCAAGGTTAGAGCGATAACGTTAGACCAAAGATCTAACAGAATTAATTTAAAAATCATGCCAGAAAAGAGTAGTGTACAAGTATAATTAATTCCCTATTTAGTTTAGCATGACCGAAAAAGTACATTTAATTTATACCAAATTGCATCATATCATATATTAATAGAACTGTAAACATAAATGCGTTGGAGTAAACAGAATATAATCTTATAAATACAAAAATAAATTTCAGTTGTGGAGAGAATAATTTTTTTTAAATGGTTTATTCAAAAAACAATTATAATTCTTTGTCAAAGAACAAATAAAAGAACATGGCAATTAATAAATATAACTTTAGTGAAAAATATATAATAATCCTGAAAAAACTGTGTGTGAAGCATAAATTTTTGCAGAAATATATGGAATATCACAATATTAGAAAAATTGCTCAAAAATTAAATTTTAAGAAAATCTTAAGAGAATTTTGTAAAATAAATATGTAGAAACATTCCCGGAAATTCAAATGTAATGTTGAGTCAATATTTCAGAGCTATGGGTGAAAAAGTTTCAGAGATTTGCATTTTTGAGCAAAAATACATTCACACTTTCACTTACATAGAAGATATTTCTATTTTTTCCATTTACACTTCTTTTATTATTAAGTACCTTTATAATCACTGAAAGTAATAATTAAACTTTCAAAAACTGCATTTATGAATAAATATTGTTAAAAATAATATGGGTTTAAAAGATTATAAGTTTTCCTAGCAAAATATGTATATTATAATTTAAAAAAACTAAAAAACACCCTTTACAGTTAATCAAACTAACTTGTGACTTGCGTAATCTTTTAGTCGCCAAATCTGGAAATGGAATCTGAAATTATTTGCCAGATGTGGGATGGGACCTGAAATTAATCGCTAGATGCAGGATGGGATCTGAAAATGGGAAATCGTTAATCCTGATCAGGACAATGGAACAAAATTATGAAATTATTGCATTGTCGTCAGTCCTGGACAAGTGATCAAAATTTTGAGTAAATCTGAACTTTTAAAGTGGGTAAAAATTGAGTTCAAAGATTCCGTTACAAACAAGTGAAGAGTACTTATAAAAGAGTACTAAAAACAGGTATGAATAATTTTTTAAAAATAGTTCTATAATTCTAAAAAAACTATTTTATTATTTATTGTTTTCCCATTAATCAAGTTTGTTCATCTCAGCATTATGTTTAAGAAATAAAAATGAGATTTTCAAAACTTTGATTAAAGTACTATTTTCAAGCAAACTAGAGTTTTATAAAAAAAAAACTGAATTTTTCTCTGAAAAACTAAATATATAACTTTCCCATTTAAGAACTGGATAAAATTACGGAATTGTTTTATGCAAATAATACTTCCATTCAAAGATACATCACTTAAAGGAATTGAATAAAAATAATCATTAACACAAAAATTTTCATGGGATGAAATTTAATTTAAAAAAAAAGACTGCAAAATTTTTCAGCCAATAAAGAAATTTTACAGAAAAGTTTTAACAAAATAATAATCATAATAAAATGAACTTACTATACTTAAATTGCTGTCTGAAATTATAGGAACCATTCTCAAAACAGTCATTCCATATAATTTATTATGGCTTATTATATAATTATACAGCTGATCTCCTGACATATTTATATCAGATACTGTAAGAGTTCCTAGAAAAAGGAGATACAAATACATTTACAAATATTTCATTTGAGAATTAAAATACAATAAATAAGTAATAGTCCATTACAGGTAATATGTTTAAACAACGATTTCATACTAACCTGAAAAAACTAAGTTACGGGCACCGGTAGGAACTTTTTGATAGTATTTTATAAAATCATCTAAGAAGCTCGTGAGATGGTAGCCATGACGAAAAATTAGCTGCCTTCCAGAAATATAAGAATGTATAGTGCGAAGGTGATAGTCGTAGGTGAAAGAATGTAGATTAATATTCATCTTTACTTTGTCTAATTCATCTAAAAATGCAGCTGTGAACTACAGAGAAGATGAAATTTTAGTATATTTTCAAAGAAAGTAATAAGTTTCAAGGAACAAGAAATAGATATTTAACATTTAAATAAGAATCACTTTTTTCTTTTAAAAAGTTAATGAGCAAATTATTTAGTGCTTTAAAATAGGATTTTTAATAATTTGGTTGTATAACAAAATTAAAATGATGCTTACCAATTAAGATTACTTTGGATCAAAACTTATCCTTAATCAAAGAAATTTTAAATAATAAATTTGAAATAGGCTCTAGGAAAATGTTTTTAAAAGTATGCAGCTTAATTCTTAAAATTAAAATCAATACAAAAACAACATACTTGAGAACTTAAGGTCCTAGAGCTGCATGCAGAGAATCTCAAACATTCTAAAGAATAGAGATGTCCAAATGCATAAGGATCATTCAAACCTAGCTCAAACACAAGAAGTCCTCCAAGCATGCATTTAATCAGATAATTTGGTGATCCACGAGTACTGTTTCGATGACGTGAAAATGAATCAGATCTGGATAATCTATCATCATCACTTGCAATACTGAATCTGCGAGAAGAGATAAAATTAAAATAAAACGTTATATTGGACAAAAATCAATATCTTCAATTTAAACATGTTTAAATTTTATTATTTTCTTTCTATTTAGAAGTGAAGAATAAAAGTAAGAAATTTATCAATACCTAACATTTCAACTAAGCACTTGGATTTTGGTTTTTGAAAATTTATTTAAGCATGAAAATTAAAATAATGACCACAGATTTCAAAATGAATGTTTAACTTTAATAAAAAAAGAACTAATCTATTAAAAAATGTATATTTCATTATAATTTTTTAAATAAAATGCTAGTTTAAATACCAAAAATGAACAGGAAATGAATACAATTATAAATTATTAATTTTTAAGCTGAAAAACATGGCTTTCCCATAAAGATTTTACATTTTCATGTTTTTTTTTTCATTTTCAAGCAATTTCCAAAAGCTATGAAACTAATTGTTGATCATGGGGCTTGCAATTTTGAATTAAGATCAAGTGATGAAATAACAATTTATTTAGTATTTTTAAAAACCTACTTTGTCATATAAAAAATTAAGGACTCAGTAATTTAAAGTGCAAACAACTGTTGATATTTTGAATTAGCTTTCAGAGAAATCAAATTTAAAGCTTTTTATCAAAATTATTGAAGTACAATGTAACTATAATTTCTGATGTTCTTTTGTTTTGACAATGACTGTACAAACAGTATTATTCATATTTTATAAACAGTATCAAGCAATAAGTAGCCCATATTTTTTACTTTTTGAGTTGCTTTTTTTTATTCCTCACCTAAAGGCTGAAAAAAAGTGAAATTTAAAAATATCAAGACAAATGTTACAAAACCAAGACACTTTTTATTTGGAAAGATTTTTTTCCCTCAGAATATTCTCCTTTTAACTTCAATGATTCTTTCAATCCTTTTAAACTTCAGGAGAGAAATTTCCGAAATATTTGTAAGTTTCCTTGACAGATTTGTAAACTTCTTTCACTTTAAGAAAAATACAATGTTCTTACAGTAATTCTGATTTTCATAACAAATTTAATTAAAAACCTTTCAAAGAAAGGCAAAGCAACCAGTTTTAATTATTATAGATGTTAAGAGACTAATAAATTTTTTATTTGCCAGAGAAGTTTTCAATAAACATAGAATAAAAAATACTACAGACAAATTTCTTTTTGGTAGAGTTTGGTTACAGCCTAATAAACTATTTCCATACAAATATTGAAAAAAAAAATGAGCAGTAAATTGCAAAATGGAATGACAGTCTTTTGTTTAACAAAGGGAAAGAGACCAGGCATATACCTCAAAATCTAGAAGCTTGAAAAGCAAAAAAAAATTCAATACATTTCCATAAGAACATACTTTCTAAATGTATTACAACACTTATAACAGCACTTCCATAAATCTTGTTTAGCAGTTCAAGGTGTTCCATAGTGATTTCAAAAGCAATTTTTAATATCTTATACAAGATTTAATAGAAAAGTTTTATTTTTAATTCTAAAATATACATTATAATAAAGGAAATCCATTTACATTGTTATACGTTAATTTCCTCACCATCTATCTAAAATTAATAAAAATAAGCATATTAATAAAAAAGGAATGTTAACACATTTGCTGTCAGTAAAATTGATATATCCATCCTCAGAAGCCGAATTACAAAATAGTGTTTTAACCTTTTCGCTGCATATCCTGCGATTTCCATGAGCAAAGTACACATAGCACTATGCAGCAAGAGGGTTAATGGTTAAAAACATTCCTCACATTTTAGAAATGAAACCTAAAAAAACCTTTTATTTTAATGTTTCACTCTTTTCTTGTAATTCTAATATTTCAGCTTCAGTGAATTTTTTATTTACTTTCCTTTTCTTAGGCTGTGAAGGCCCTGCAATACTTGTAATGTCCGCCATTTTTAAAAACGTATATAAATAAATTGAAACATAAATTTAAAAACGAAGCCAATAAAATATAAAAAATAATGCTTCACTAACATGCCTCAAAAACCTCTTCATTCAATCTCCAAAGCCGCACAAAAAATAAAGTATATAACTTATCATAGTCAATCATCGTCCCAGCATATGAGGTAGCACCATGCTGATGTGCCAGCACGTCAGTGGCAATGAATGTGGAGAAAATACTTTAGGTTTTCATACAGAAATTATCTCATAGAACAGTAGTCTACATTATTTGGTATTTCACCGAGTACAAACAAAGTAATAATACTAATAGCAATAAAAAAGTTACAAAACTATGCATACAGAAATTTATTATTTGTGTACCTTTTATCTGAAGTCTCTGAAGTTTGTAATGAAACAAATCCAACAGTATGTAAGTATTGAATATATTCTTGAAGATAATGATGACAGACAGTGGTATGCCAAGTCTCCTCTGAAGGTGTTTTAGTTCTCATTTTAGGAGAACCCTGATTTGATCCAGGATACCCTGCTGCTCCACTCATGCGTCTTGTACGAGAAGTACTACTTGAAGAAGTAGAGAAATCACTAGTCTTCAAACTGCTACCAGAACTGTGTCGAGACCTCTATGAAACAGAAAATTACAAAAAATTTAAATATGTTTGATAAAAATTATAGAAAGTGTAATGAAGAGGAATTTATGGTTTTACTGGTACCATTTCAGTAGTTTATTTCACAAGGATCAGTAACTCATATTAAAAACAGCTAAATAAAGACAGAAAAATGACATTACAATAGTAATATTAAAAGCAGTTTAAAATTTTTACAAACAAAATAATTTCCTGTAATGAGAAAAGGTATATAAGTAAATGTATTTTCTCACTTACTTAAAGGAAGAAATTTTCTAACAGTATTACAAGTTTCAATGAGATACACATTTTTAGTTACAGTATGTTTTGATTTTATAATTTATATTCCCTACATGAAATTTTAATACCGTATTTCTCTTGTATATGATCAAAAATATTTTAGGAAAATTTTAATGCACAATATTATTTATGCATTTTTTTTACTTTAATTTCTTCAGAACAGAAACAACAACAAAATACTGTTTTTAAATTTATTTACCATTTAATTGAAAAATATATTGTGTATTCCAGAGTATTACATGTATTGAAGTATAATGCACACTTATACTTTTAAGTGGCAATTTTTAAGTTTTAGGTATATTCACTGCCTTTTTTAAGGAAGAAACCTGAAATGTACATGTGCATTGCTTTCAAAATCTAAATATATTGGGAAGGGATAACAAAAGCATGGAATTAAATTAAACCTGATTTAATTAAAAAGTCACTCAGAAAAAAAATGTAGTACATCTAACAATCAAGATGGAACAGAAGATGATTATTTATTTATGGAGTTAATTAGTGAAAAGTAATTGTTCAGCTACATGAGGGCTTTTGGTGACAGACCTTGTAATTTAGAACCATGGTCAAGTGACAAGGATGATACCTGAACTTGCACCCCCTCTCCTAACTACCACACCACACCAATGGGAGATTTGAGCATTTGATTGATTTGATGTACATCACTCCCCTACACAGTGGGTCTTCAGCAGCACTGGGCTTGAACTCATGACATTCCTGCCGTAAGTTCGTTACCCTGGCCACTAGGCTACCACGGCTACGTTTATTTATGGATCAATGATGGTAAAGAGGTGAAACAAATTTTGATGATGCACCTGAAGATACAATGGAAGAAGAAAATGGTGAATTTTCACAAATACATAATTGAAATTATTATGTTTAAAATGTTATTTAGTCAATGTCTAAGTACATGTAAACAATGAAAAATTTTCTGTTTAATAAATTAAAAATACAACAATATTAAAATAAGAAAATACATTCAATACAAAATAATAAATAAAAAAATATACAATTTTTCAATGCATTGTTTCTCTCTTTTTTCAATATAACAACAAAAACAAGCCAAAATACAAAAATATGCTGTGAAATAAAGAGTTAATAAAATTTTTAAAAATGCTATAGAAATAAGTAACAAAATGTTCCCTACACAACTAATTTGAAACAATTTGAATACTTTGGGAGTCATAAATTGGACCATCAATGATGAAAATCACAATTTTGAATGAGAGTCAAATGGTTGAATAAACTTTGATTATATCAGCATTATGTCAAATGAGGATCTTTAAATCCATCTTCACTTGCAGCACATTATTCTGCAAAACTGATTTTTATCTTCAAAAGCAAGACATGGTAGATACTGCTCAAATAACAAAGCTACATAAATAACATTTCATTTAGTTTATTCCAAAAGCTAATAATTTTATTATTAACTGACTTAGAAAAAAATTCAAGAAAAATAACTTACACCACTAACTGCAATTTCAGGAAGTCTTTCAATGGAATTGACAAGTTGATCTAAAGGTTCTAGACCATGATCTCGAATGGGAGCTACTTTATAGCGCCATGGAGGACTAAAAAGTAGAGGTGTTAAACAGTAATGGCTTAGACGAGCCTGTCGTTTCAGTTCACTGAATACTCGATCCTAAAATTGGAAGAATACAATTCACAATGAAAAATTTAAAGATCATTATATAAAATTAATCTTTGATTTTACAGTTAAAATGCTATGAAGAACTTAGATAAAGAATAAGCATAAACTAATTAAGATTTAATCAATCTTATTAGAAAAAGAATTAGCCAATATGAGTAAGATTATATCTGAAGAAATGTAGATTAAAAATGCATGAATTAATTCTTCATTCACAATATTTAAAGATATTCAATATTCTAAAAAATCGCCCCCCCCCAAGAGCTTACTGAATACTCAATCCTAAAATTCAAAAACCACAACTCACAATGAAAGATAATACACAAAACACATTATACAAAAAATCTCTCTTTATTTTACAATTAAAATATTGCATGGTATTTAGCAAAAAGCATAAACTAATTAAAACTATCAATATTCAACTAATCTAAGTGGTGCAACTGTTCATAGAGGGCCAAAGCCTACTGTGAACATCTCAGTTTTCATGACCTAGGGCACTCAGGTGCATGAGCTGATGTTCTTGTCAGGTGGTCAGTCTGACACAAAAGCCTCCAGTGTTTAGTTCCCAACCAAGCTCTTGGTACTCATTTATCCACCCACTGAAGGGATGAAAGGTTGAGTTGACCTTACCCAGCCCAGGGTTTGAAATCTGGACCTGTGGCATGGAAGTGCATTCAATATTCTAAAAATGATTTTTCTTTTCATTCACCGAGATGAAAAATGACTCAGTTAAAAAACATTTTAGTGAAAACTTTAAGAAATTATTTTTAAAAAAGTATATATCTATGAATAGGATCATGTAAGAATACAGAATATATATATTAGAAAAGGGCTAGACTTGAAATCTTTAACATATGCTACTGATTATGTATACATTTCAGTCTGCATAGCTGTAAATATACAAAGCTCAAGCTTTAAAAAAATCTGAAACACTAAAATAAATAATAATAGATATAAAAATCATTTAAATTGCTAAATAAAACCATACATTAAAATGTTCTCTACAGAATGACATGTCATCTAATATTAAAAACTTAAAAGCAAATGAAAATTAAAATAATAAAAACAGAATTAAAAGAATATTTATTTAAGCAAATTCTCCATTAATTTCAGTTTTTAGATTTTTCCCCATATTGCACATTACTACAAAAAATATTTAAAAAGAATATTAGCAAAGGATGACCACTTTCCTAATTTTACCCTTTAGTTCACAATTTGTAATATTTTGAAATAGTGTTTGTGAAACAATTTTAAATAAGTGATTTTATGTTAAAATCAGTAGGTAAATTAAGTTTTTGAAAATCAAGAAAAGCATATGTAACCAAATATTAAATAAATTAGAAAAAAAGTCCAAGAAATCTAAATTAGCTAAAAGTACTATTCACATAAACAGTTTCTAAGCTCATTTAAATATTACTAAGTAGTTTCAGTGCAAGTTTTGCTTATATGTTTGAAAAACATACAGAAGGCCATTCACAGTTTATGGAAACAATTTTGTAATTCATTTTCTCATTTGCATTTTGAGATAAAACATCGGCAACTTCAGAATAATCATCTGCTAAGGTTTTCTTTTGATTGGAAAGTAAAATGAAAGATTTATTTTTAAAATGGTTCATAAAAATGGTATATGGCTCGAAGGTTACATAATTATGCTTTCCAAGGAGAAATATTCACATCAACAAATTAAAAAGAGGTGTAAAAATCTCAGTTGTTGCATTTCAATCAAAGGTATTTAAAATATATTATATTTAAAATTAAAAAAGCATCTAGAAGGAAGAAAAAATGAAAACATGCCCACAAAACTTCATCCTAAGACTGTCCAAATGCAGGCAACTATCAAGAAAGTAAAGTCTCTGAACCTAAAAGGAAATCCGCCAACTCAAAGATTCATTCCATCGAAACTAGGAATGTCTACCAGCACTGTAATTAAAATCATTCATAAAGTTTTCATGTTAAAAAAGATGTTTAAATCTAAAGTTCGTCTCCTTTAAAACATATTGCTGAAAAAAAAGCAAATCATAAAAAATTATATAAAAAGTACCTAGCTGCTGAGAAATGGAAGTTTGTGGTAACACTCAATAAAACATGGCTATATTTAAGTGACAGCAATAAAAGAAGATTAATTTTTCTATAGCACCACTGATGGGAATGACTGTACCAAATGGCTTCATCAGTGCATAAAAAAGTTCCCAAAGAGATTCATGATGAATGGCAAATTAAAAATGAAAAAAAGTCTCAAGGAAAGCCAAAATTAATTCCCTCTACTACCAGCAGAATATTTTAGAAACAATTTTCGAAATTTCACCTTTATAAGTAAAGAACATTGATGAAGTTGAGCTTCAGATGGACAAGGCATCTAGTCACACAACTAAGTCAACTGCCACTTATTTAGCAAAGAAAGAATGAGAAACAGGAATAAAGTGCAACCCATTTGATGAAATACATGCTAAATCACCCTAGGATTCTGCAATGAACTTTAGCACTTTCAGTTTAGAAAAACCAGCCCTTTGAGAACGGCATCCCAGAACACTGAACAGATTTTGGAAAACTTTTCAAGTGGAATGCTGTAAAATTTGCATATGACAGTACTAAGAAAACAATTATTTTCATGAGAGATTTGAGCTAGAGCTATTGTCAGGAATCATGACTATCGGATAGAAACAAACTTCCACAAAAAGTAAGGTATTTATTGATAAAAATTAATCATCAAAATCGCTTCTATAAAGCGTGAACAACCTTCAGTACATGTAGAAAATATATAGCATTTTCCTTAATTTTATGTATAATAACCCGCTAAATAGAATTTTTATGTTACATAAATATTATAATCATTGAATGATACCTAGAACACAAAATGCTTAATTAGTTATGGTAATATGTACATTAAAAACAAATATCTTTCAGTTAGAAATTCAAATTAAATATTTTAATGAATAGGATTTTATTAACAAATAAAATTTTTAATGGCAATTTTTAATATAAATAAAAAGTATGCAATTTTCAATAAATTTTTATGAACTTTGTAGTTGTTGGTGATTAAATCAATGGTATCAGTGATACAACTAAATTATTGGTTGAATTGAACAACCATTTAGCTACTTTAAAAAACAAAAGAAAATTTTGCCCAATCTAAATAAATCTGTATTTGCGCACAACATTTTTTTTCTTCTTTTTTTGCAAAAAAATAGGGTTAGTTTATGATAATTGTTATTCATAAAAAGAAAGTAAGAGCTGTATGATTTGAAAATGTACCAAATAGATATACCATATTTACTTGAATTTAGGCCCCATTTTTATTCCAATGTTAATGTTACTGAAAATTGGGTGCAGCTTAGAATCTAAGGGGAAAAAAATTGTTGGATGGGGCAATCACAGCAATTAAAGGTTCACATATGTATTTAAAAGTTTATAATATTGGTCAAATAACTAATTATTCACTTTTTCTTGGTTCTCCTTTAAAATTTATTTTAATTTAGTAAAATTGGATAACTATAAATCATTTTACACAAAAACTAGGGAATATGGGGTGTGTAATTTACAATCGATGGTGACTTAGAATTGAAAAAATACACAGTATCAATTTTACTCAAGTTAATAATAATAATGGCAATTTAAATACATGAACACTGATTAGCTGAAAATGTAAACAAATAAAAAAGGAAAACTGTGAAATTAATTACTTACAAATGGATAATTAACATTAGATCCCCTAGTCTGCCACATGTTATAAAGAAGTTGCATATCTACATATAAAAAAAAACCATTATATTTGTTAGGCTAAATTCTAGTGTATGAAAATGCACAATAATTTTATAAGTGTGTGAGATAGTTTTTCTTACTTCTCTAATAATTCAAAACTGAAATATTGAATTAAAGAAATCATTACACCTTTTCCAACAATGAATAAATAAAAAAATTTGTTTAATATGTTTGTTCATCACACAATTTTCACTAGTTAAAAAAAAAAAGGGATTTCTTGAAACAAAATTTTAACTAACCTCTTCTTTGAGGAGCAATAGCTTCTAGATAATGAGCACCATGAGCCATTACTGGATCTTTAATGTTGGTACTTGGACTCAAATGAAATGGTGTTCGAGGACGAATATTTTTTAAACTTTTTACAATGTAATTGGACCTTAGGTTTGCTGATGATGATTTAGAAGAACTGTTAATAAGATTTGAACTTTCCTTAGAAGAAATAAAAGCATGATAACGGACAAGTTGCTCTACATAACCAAGAGTAGACTGTACAGGTTCATCAACTGTCCCTTTTAGAACCTAATAAAGGAGGAAGAGGGGGGAATGAAAATGTATATATTATTTAAAAAATAAAATTTTCTTGAACACTATTTTTATGAAGATGAACTAGTGTACATGAGACATAGGAATCAGATACAAAAAGCAATAAGCCAGCTATTTTTACATATACATATGTATAAAATATTTTATTTAAAATTAAAGCGATGCAAGACTTATAGTTCTTTCTGTTTTAATTTGGAATAAATTTTTTTGCAAAACAAATGTATGAAATTAAATGTAATGTGCATGTTAAGAGATTTATAAGCTATACCTTCCATTTTTTAAATTTATAAATTTAAATGGAAAATATAGAATGATATTCATTAATACATGAAGTACATTTAAATTATATAAATTGATACACAATAGTCTAATGCAGCAATGTAAATAAAAAGAAACTAATAATTGAATAAAAAATGATCAATTATGGACACAAACAAATATAAGTTATTCACTTTTTATAACACAGTAGTTTTTTTTTCATAAAAACAACATACATTCAAATTAAAAAAGGCAAAAAGCACACATTCAAACTTGAAAAAGTTCTAACCACATGTAAGCATCTCTAAGACAATTTAGTTACATATACACATGCATACATGTAAGTGTAATGGTCCAATGACGATGCTATAAGTGCTCTCAGCTTATCTTATGCTAATGGCATATACATCTTGCTGAAGTTAAATGACTGATAACATTTTCTTATTATAATATTCATTTGATTATATAAGTACTATTAGTACCTTTGCATGCTTATGCTCTGTTGCATAAAAGATTCATACCATTGTGATTTGAAGTACATAGCTTTCAATTTTTGTTTCTCTGTAATGAATATGCAGTTTATACTTTAGATGAATTTATTGAGTTTCAATTCTTTAGTATATTTTTAGATAGAAATATTAATTATTCTTGCCAGCAAATGAACAACACATACACACAATATATAATCAAACTTATCTATTTCCCAACACATTATAAAAATATACTTATGATTAGCACAAATATAATCATAATAAAAATAGATATAATAAAATATTAGTAAAAGTTAAAAAAGTGCATCATATTAATTTATGAAAGATTAAATAAAAATACAAACACTGCTTTTAGATTCTTTGCTACTTTTTTCATCAGAACGATGAAGTACTTCAAGACCTTGAAATAAACCAAGCTTCTGGAGAATAATGTTATTCAACAATGAATTTCTGTGATGATGCCATTTATTTAATCTTGTTATGCTTTCCATTACATTTTGAGTCAGATCTTGAGCCCAATTATAAAGATACACAGTCATCTAAAATAATAATAATAATCAAATGAACAATTACCACAAAAAAAAATATTTCAGCAAAAATCATATTTTTTAACAGCATGAAAATTCTTAATTTAAACATTAAATTGATTTTATAAATTCAGACATTTTAAATAATTCAGATAAACTTAATAAATACACAAATAAAGGTATCAAAAATAAAATCCTCAAATATTTTTCAAATTTTGAAACACTCATGAAAGTATACTTTTTTAAAAGTTTAGCATAGCTTTAACATAATTAAGTTTTTGACAACTAATGATAAAAACATCTTTAAAATAATATTTACTACAACAGTCCTTTTTATAAACAAATTAGTTATTCATATATTTTTTTAAAAATTGATGTATATACACATCTTTTTGAATAAATGTTGAGAAACGTCAAGCTTTGAAATAGCATGAGGGCCATTGCCTAATTTTGAAACACAGCCAAATGACCTCAGCTTTGGCACCACATTCTCTCAATTTCCACATCATACAAATTGATGACTTTGAGCCTTGGCAAATTTAGCATGAGCCTCTCTTCACGGCTTGCCTTTAGTGGCAACAGGACTTGAACCTCCACCTCAATAACAACAATACTGGTCATAAAACCTGATCTTTTCATGAATACATAAACATGTATTCTTTTGAGACTAAAGCAAATTAAAATGCTAAAGATGATTTTCTTCCTTATATTCATTTTGAATAAAATTACTCATATACTTTTCAGCATAGAAGATGAATTTATTTCATCTATTTCAATTATAATCACTATATTGGTTCTCATAATCATAGGCAGCAATTATTTTATTTTAATAATAAAAATTACATGTATTCACAATATTTATAAATTTTTACCATTTTTCTTCATGATGAAATAAAAATCCAGTCAAAAAATAATTTTGTAGAAGCTCATAATTATAAAGATAGTACAGTTTTTAAGCATTTTTTTTAACTGCTATTATTTTGGATACTCTTTGTGAAGTTTTCTTTCACACTGATACAATGTGACATTCTGTGTGACATACTTTGAATGAAATGAATAAATTGATACTAAAAGTCGCATGTATAAGATTTGTGGATACTTCTCAGCAGTCATTGTAGACATAAGAACTAAATTTGCTTTGTCATTAGCTGATCTTCAAGAATATCAAAGATCTGTCTAAAAATATATGTTCCATCAGAGATCATGCTAATAACAGTTAAAACTATTTGGTCCATCTAAACTAAAAAGTTTTTTTTTATCTGAAAATATAACATTTTTCCAGTGTGTATTGCCTACAGCCCTTTAGTCCAATTTCTCTTCATATCATTTTATGCCTTTCAGTTAACACTGTTTCTTTTTAAAAAATTCATTCTGACATACTTTATGAAAATATAATAACTTTAAACATGTGTAACAGTTGGACTTTAAACTTTTCCATCAAAATTACACAAGCACTTTTAAGAAACTTTTTTTACAAAACAGTGAAACAGATAACACATCACCGATCTCTGTGAGACAGCTTTGATTTCACAACAGATCTCTTCAGCGCCAAACTATCAATTCTAAGTTTGATTACATATCAAACACAGCAGTTTTAGATCTTCAAATTTCTCTAGCTATGTATGGCATATTCACATTCCACTTCTATAAAATCATATTTTTTCACATTTCAAATTCTGTAAACTCTTCTGGTTTGAGACTATAACTAATCTACATTCGAGATAATTTTGAAATATTAGAACCAGGTTAGATGAACAGTTTGAAAATTTGCAAATGAATCTAAAACTATTTCTTTTTAAAACAAATAAAACAAAATTCTAATTGTACTTATAATTACACACATCTAAAAATTCTGGAAAAAAATTTTTGATTTCTTTTTTTTCAATTTTGTTTTATATTTTTAAAAAATAATAAGCTATGTTTTGAAAATTGCAACATTCATGTTTTGCATAATCTCATCCACAAGTATTTTTAGCTCAGTTTTTCTAGAGTATTGATTGAGCTTATAAATATGAGAAGGAGTGCATAATAATAGTTAATAATACTATTATGTATTAATCTACTTATAAACTACAAATAACAGTAAGATTTTTCAACAATTTGCGTTTGAACAAATATCTTAGTTTTCTTTCATTTAAGAAATAATACATTCTAATTATAAATAAACAAATATTATTAGTCAAAACATATAATGAAATTAGAAGGAAATGAGAAGGCTGATTTCCAGGTCAGAAATGACTTAATCAGCCAATTGCTTACATATCCCCTCAATAAACTGGACATTTCCTTTAAGCAGAATAAGTTTAGTTACATATCTAGAAAACTCTACAAATCCATCAGTGGTAGTTTGCTACTTCATCTGGAAGAATGCTAGCCTTTTTGGAAGGTTTTCTAATGGCTTACAAAGGAGCATATATTCATGAATATCTGCAAGATTTTTTTTACATGCATCTAGTAAGATCACCCATCCTACTTAAGTGATGGACTTTCCCAACAGAAAGAGTATGGAACTTGGATTTAGTAAAGGCTCAAGTTAGATCAGAGAGATTCAAAATATATTATAGAATAAATGAAATAATAATTGGAAAAAAAAACTGTAGCATACTGACCTTTTTATCTTCAACATAAAGTAAGAAAAGCCTTTGCCTTGGAACAAATACTGGAGAAGTAGAACTTTGAGTGTCCATAGAGCGTGCTGTTTTTAAATTAGGACTACTAGAGGTGAAGGAAGTGTTTGATTTATTAATAAAAGTTGGGGAACTAGGAATTGATTCTGGATAGATTTCAATATTTTGATGATCACACATATGAGTCAAATGTTTTTGATAAGATTTGACACCTACAAGAACAAAATTGTTATTACTACATAAGAGAAACATGCATTTTAAAAAATAGTAACTAATTAGCATTAACTATAAGCTTAGTTTGGAATTCAAATACATCAGTAGCATACACAGATTTCTTTTATGGGATGAGAGGGTTATATTTTAAAATGCACTTTGATAATGGTGACAAAATGAGTAACCTCTATATTAAAATTTAAAAAAAAACGGTTGATTTATGGGGGCGGGTGTATGAACACCCTTTCCCCACAAAATGCACCTGTATATGCCACTGAAATACATCATACAATAATGCTCAAAAAAGAAATAAGCTTCATCAATTTAAATTTACAAATAAACTTCAAAACATTGTGATGTTTTTTTCTTTTGCTTACATAGCAGATGTCAGAAAAACTTATATAAAAAATATTATGTAAATATTAGTTTTGCCTTTTCAGGTTTTGTGTAAACAGTCATGACTCTTGATATAGTGGTCCTTGAAACATTCACAATGTAGCGACTTTGAACATAGATGATCTAGCAGGGGCAATTTTAATGATCATGCATCTTTGCAAGTAGGAAAAAATGTTTGGATGTGAACAGAATTTCTTCATACAACTGTTACAGACAAAATGCTCAACTGATACCTTCCCTTTCACAGTCACTAGATGGCAAATTGTTGTGACACATAGTGTGGCTGTATTCGACAGCCAAAGTATGACACACTTCAAAATGAGTGGATCCTATTATCTTCTTCTGCTTCTTCAATTGATACAACAGCCCTAGGTGGACCAAGGCCTTTGCAAGAACCATCTTCTATTCCTATCTCTACTTAGCAAGTTATACAATTAGTCACTCTTAAAATTATCCTCCACACAATCAGGGTCTACTCCTAATGTTAGTTCCAACAGGTTTGTAATTGAAAATTTTGAATGTAAAGGATGAGAGGTTCATACGACAGAAGTGGCTGACAAATCACAAATGGCCAATCTTGATGGATTTAATGACATTTGTTTCCTTAAATAGCATATATAATTCAAAATTATGTCATTGTTTCCCCAATCTATTCTCATTCACAGCACCTAAGATATATCTAAGAACTTTTTGCTCAATGATGGATAGCTGCCCAGTCTGTGATTTAGTCCAAGTCCAAGTTTCAGATCCATAGGTAAATACAGGTCTGATGATTGTTTTATATAGAGTAATTTTTATTCTATAGCTATATATAAAGAGGCACCTTATTTGAATTCAACTGTTCTTACCTTCAGAAGAAATTTCATGGAATTTCATAAAATCATCAAGCCCCATGTATGATCTCCATTGCTTTTCATTTCTTCCCATCATAATTAGTTCTCGAGTTGAACTAGGTCTGCTTTCTTCATTTAGATTTGCATTTCTCTGAATAAATATGAAATATGTAATCAAACTGAAGGAATTTAAACATATCTTCCGATATCAAAAGGGATATCAATACAAACAAGAGTGTAAGTTAGATAATAAAATTAATCTTATAATTATTATTTTTCTTCATTTTAGTAATATGCATTATTTGTAGTTTTTCACATAAATGTGCAAGGTCAAAAATATTGCATGAAAACCTACTTAAATAGTAATTAATTGCAAAACTTAAGCAAGAAGGTCATTTTTCTGCACACAGTAGTTGTAGGAAAAGCTTTTTTTTAAATCATAAAATGGAAAACCAACTCAGTAGAAAGCTGATGATACACAAGTAACATTCCATCAAAAATGACATGAAGGTATGCAAAACATATACATCAGAGTGCATAATGCAACATTAAAAGGAGGCAAAGGAAGCTGCCTTTTTAGACAGTCATTGCATGTGGAAATGAGATAGTCAGTGTAATGCAGTTAGAAGAAATGATCAGGATAACTTTAGTAGTAGTAGTAGTATGATTAATAAGCTTTTTTTCTGAGTGTTATCCAAGAGTTTGGAATTGATAAAACTGTTGCATCACAAACTTGGAAAGCTAAAGGACAGGTACAGCAATAAGAAAGTTTGGTGGCATGGTCATACAAGGAAAACAAGAACTGGCCAATATATGGTCATGCAAGTGAAAAGAGATCAAAACTAGAGAACAGGCAACCGTGTTCAGCAGTAGCATATCCAAGGACAACTTCTGGTTTACTGAGGACAGATGCCTTGATAAAGAAGGTCTATTTGTTCTGAATAATACAAGCATCTCACCACTGGTGGTACTTTTTACAGTGGTACCCATATCAAGACTGGATATTTCTTCAATGAAGAAACTTCCTCCTTACCAATCGGAGATTCAGCCTGACAAATGATTAATGTGAGAAGAGAGTAGAATCACCCTTTCATCTCGCTATCATTTAAAGAGAAAATTGGTGTGGACACAATGTCTAGGGAGGCATTAAGATTAACGGGTGGAGCACCACACTTTTGATAGAGATTCATTTACCAGAGATCACATAACAGTTATGAAGTTAGAGTCATGTCATGACTGATTACTCTTTCATGTGCGTCTGCACAGAGATACAATTGGTCAATTTTGTTATTAAGAACAATAAGGTAAAGCACACAGGTTTCATTTTATTTATGAGTATCTAGAGAGTAATATCTGTAGAATTGACTGGTTAGCAAGCTCCCCCAATCTAAATCTCATAGAACATGAACGGGATGCTTGGTGGCATAATCACATCCTCCAAAGAGCATACACAACTGACACAAATGCTTTATCGGAATGAGGACTCTTTCTATAAGAACTGCTGGCATTGAATATGAGCAGATGATGTGACACAGCCATTGCAGTTAGGGGAGGTCATATCTCTATCTCTATATAATGAACTAAGGAATTTTAGTTCATTTAGGGGGTGGGTAAGACAGTGTTTTATAACGTCACTGTTCTGTCAATAAAGCCATTTTCTGCTTTCATATCTCCTTCCAGTTGATGTTTCATCGAATTATGTCAAAAATAGAGAAGTCAATTAAGTTTTTTGCTAACTAATATAGTATAAATTAATTAATGTATTAAAAGAATATTATTCCAAATAAATTGTAACAAAGCATAAAAGAAGACAACTATAAATTTTTATAGAAAAATGAATTGGAAACCATAATGGGTTTAGCCTTTTAGCTGTAGATGCAATAACAATTAGGCTCTTCCCAATTGTTCCATCGTAAAGAAAACTAGAAACACATTAAAAGACTATAGAAAAAAAATAATAAAAGAAAATGTTTATTCTTATTAAAGTATTATGAAATTGCATTAAAAAAATTATGATATTTGTGGGAGGGGAAAACATTTAGTTGAATTCCTAAATTTTTAAGAATGTCTATATTTGCCAGTATTATTAGTGGAAAAGGTTTGCATTTGAGTGATTGAATTCTGAAAGTTGTTACACATTTGAAAAACATTTCTGGGACAGTTTTGAATGAACTCGTCATTTTGAGGTTTGAACTTGCATCATTTTTTAAGTTTGAAAAGATAACTTTGTTTATAAAGAACAGTAAGATATTTGTGATTATTTTTAGGACCTCCAGATTTTTTGATATTAAGAAAATTTAAGCTCTACATAAATTTTATTATTTTTCAATATGCTGGAAGTATTGGCTCTTAACTGGTGTTGCAAAAATTAAAATTAGATGAAGAACATACTCATCTATCTAATAATATTGAATAAGATTTTGTTTCACTGAAAAAGTACTGATTTGCATCAAGTAAGAGGAATACATAAATATATCTTTTTCTGATGCTTATCTATAAAAAGATTCCTTTGCTTTTTGAATAAAAGTACTAACTGAACCATTTTATCTAACCAATGAATATGTGGTATGAATTAGTCTATTTAAAAGAGATCCTTTCATAAAAATTATTGCTTTTATCCATATTTACAGTAATCTTCTTTTTAGTTATCAAAAATTTGAACTACTAAGATAATTTTGTTGATTCTTTGCAGTGAGGCCGGTGTTGATTTCTTGAGAATCCTGAAAAAATCCTGAAATTAGAACAGCGGAAAAATCATAAGTGAAGATGTAGAAGTACAGGCTAAGTGGATATCTTTGTGCATATCTGCATGTATTTATCCAATTCTCAGAATGCATCTTTATTTTTGATCTTGATGAATCAATCTGTTTTTGGAGAAATGAATCAGAAAGGTGATGATATAACTGTGAAAATTTAGTTAAATTAGCTAAATAGTAATCCAACACATCAGATTTTATCCAATGTTTTGTAGACATTGTAGAAGATCCCAATGATGCTCAATTGGTAATTATTAAAGGAAATGATGATGACTGTTTTTTCCTCCAAATACAACAAATCCATGGAAAATTACAATTAGGAATAGGAAACAAAAGAGAAATCTCTTATTTTGAAAAAGCAAGAAAATACAGTTTTCAGTTTCCATACATTTATTCATATTTGTTCATCTTTTACTTTTATCTGTAAATTTATTCATTAATCCTTTATGTAAAGTACATAAATAAACTATTACAAATTATTTTACAAATTTAAAATTAAGACAAGTAATTTGAAATTTAAAAAAAAATATATTAAAAAATAAAATCTACAAACTATTTTATAGAAATAAAACTATGAATAAATTATTTAGAAGTATTCAAAGAAACACAGCATTTTTATACACTAGAAGATGAGAAACAGAATAAATAAGAAAAAGGTGAGAAACATTTTAAAACAAAAAAATAACTTACTTCTATTAGATCATATGGCACAAATTCCACATCACCAGCAAGAGAATCAGCAATTTTTATGTATACTTTTGGAGTCAAATCTCTCAGAAAATATTTTATGACTTTTATAACTTCCTTCAATATAAAATTTACACTATGCCTTGAAGGTAATAACTGGACATTTTTTGCAAGGTTAGAGCATCCTATAAAAATAAAATAAGCTGCTGAAATTTATGAATGAAACATTATTAATGAAAAATATTGTTGCAATTTAAAATGCACACAAATATTTTGTTATAATTATACAATAAGTATTTCCTTCATTCCTCAGTTTGCAAATATTTATAATAGCTTATCTGGAGCCTGTAAATGGTGTAAAAGTAATATTGCACCAGTCTTTCAAATTCTAGCTTCTACTTCTAATAAACTAAAAAATTAACAGAGGAAAAAGCTAAAAACCTTACAATTAATGTCACTAGGGGAAAGAAAATAATAAGAACAATTTTTTCTAATGTTCTTCAAGTTTGCAGTTTTACGATAGGAAAATAGTGAAAATATGAGTTTATCATTCATTTTTTATGTAATGTCGGAAAATAACTCATACTCCCAGTTTTTGCTAGCTCAATTTTAAATATTTGTTGCAAGCCTTTATTTTTCAATTTATCTCTAATAAATTTCATAAAATATCTGCCAAAAGTGTACTTTATCAAAAAAAAATTGCACAGCTAGTTGAAGTTTTCTGAAAAAGGATTAAAAGTAAATAAGTGAATTATCTGAAACAAATGCACCTTTTAATAGTAAGTTTATTCCTTCAAAATCATTTAATTTTGACCTTGATACAGAAACTACAAATGAAGCAACAACTTTAATACATTTAAAGCAGAGATGGCATCCAAATCCAAAATTCTCATTTGGATGAAAATATTGATGATTTTACCACAAAATGTTTTAAAACAACATAGTGGAATTACTTCTATATGCATGATTTATGTTCATTTGAATATATATAATTGTTCCTAAAATATTGAAACAGTTAAAAAAATATCAAAAAACTATTAGAAGTTGAAGCTTATAAGCTTAAATAAACTTTAATATAAAAAAAAACTATTTATATATTAATGAAGTTTATATGCTCTTGAGCTTTCAACAGCAAGAAAATTTAAATTTTATTCATTGTACTTCTAGTTGTTAAACTGAGGCATCAAAATGAAGCTCAATATTTATAAAGAATAAACGAAAACAAAAAATGAAACTGATGGGAAATCATCTAATTTCCTAATATCTGATATTTAAAATCAACACATTCTTCATATATATAAACCCAATCTTATTTCCAGTGATTTTACAATTATGATGCTGTTATAATGATAACTTTATAAATTGGTTTAAGAAACCAAAAACATTTTACAGTTATTTCTCAGAAAATTTCATTGTTGAACTTATTTAACTAATTAATAAACTTAACTTATAAACAAACCAACAAACATTAATAAACGTATGTGAACAAAATCCTGAAGTACAGCAGATTTAGAAACATAATATAAACAAAAAGGCTTAAAAATGAGACACTTTAAAAACCATGTTTAAAGTTTGACTGAGCCATTTCAAAATTAAGGGTAGAATTTTAAAGATAAATAAGATTTTTCCCTTCTAATGAATTTGTAAAAATGAAGTTTATTTAAAATTATTAGTTTCTGTTAGTTTCTAATTGGAACTACATGTTAATGAATGCAAACTGAACAAAATCAGTTTATAATTTAATATTTAAAAAAACGGAGACAAATGAACCAGTAGAAAGAATTCAATAATTTTAACCATTATCTAATTTAAGAACCATGCAAATTTAAAAAAAAAAGATATTTCAAAATGCTGATACTTATAATTTAATTTGTAAGTCATATTTCAAATGGCAAGAGAATATTTTGTAAAAATATAGTCAACTGATTTTGATTAATACGCTTTTATAAGTTTCACTTGTATGTAATGGAATCTTTGAATTCGATTTTTACCCACTTTAAAAGGTATGATTAATTCGAAAATTTGCACACTTGTCAAGGACCGATGACACTACAATAATTTCATAATTTTGTTCCATTGTCCTTATCAGGATCGTCAGGAATAACGATTATCAGATTTGGCAACAATTCCATATACAACTTCCAGATTTGGCGACAATTCCATATACCATTTTCAAATTTGGCGACTAATTCCATACACCCTTTTCAGATTTGGCAGCTAATTTCATATACCCTTTCCAGATTTGGCAACTAATTCCAGATTTAGCAACTAAAAGAATACGGTGTAACCCTAAAAGCCAGTGTTTTTAATTTAAAGCAAACTATAAGATACACTTGTGGTTTTCAGAAATAAAACAAAAAAAAAAAGTGTTCTATATGTGAGAAAGTGGAGGGTGGGTGTGTGTTAGCAATTTCTTACCATAATATAAACATTTTTCTGAAAATGAAAATAAAAAAAAGGCTCATGCATGTGGGAAAAAAAAAATTTATGTTCTAACTGCTAAATATTTTTATTTTTATAAAGCAATACGTTTAGAAGTGATGATACGAATTAACATTATAGCAATACTTTTAAAAGGGGATAATATGATTGACACTTAATATTACCATGTTTTTATTAACTCGCTTTCTAGAATGTCTGTCCGGGTGGAATTTTGTAATTTTGCGTGACTTTTTGATGAGTTAGAGACTTGAAATTTGGATCATATCTCAAAAGTGAATGACCATGCATAAAAATGTGAAAAAAGAAGGAAAAAAAACAAAAAGGAGGAATTTTATACTTTTTAGTCCATTATAAAACATGGTACATTAAATTTTTTTAAATTCGAACTTTTTCTTCTTAACACACTTTTATTTGTTTGACCTGTTCAAAAGAAATGGAATCTAATATAATGATACGGGACTCCTCCGAGGCCCCATAAATGGAAAGAATAAATACACTTCAGACCCTTTATTGATATCCATTGAAGAGCAAGACTAATTCCTGCAACCACGTAATTCCAGCTTCAAATATCAAGCTCAAAGATAAATTAAACAATGAATAAATGATAATTTAAAAAACTAAGAAACATGCTTTTATAGTAGATCAAACTAAAAATGAAAAATAACTTATAGTTTTAAAAAAAAAACTATAAAACATGCTTTTACACTGAATTGAACTAAAAAGTAAAAAAATAATTCTTAATATAAGAATAAATTGATTAACAAAAAAATTAATGCAATTGAGGTAAAAGCGTGGGGTGCTTTGGGGATATTTTCACACTAACTCAGCATTTCAGAACAGAAGTTAGAAACTATAACAATAGATATATTTATAGAACACCCCACGCTTTTGCCCAATGACATTAATTTTCTTGTTAATCATTTATTTTTATATTAGAATTTTTTTTTTTACTTTTTAGTTTGATTCAGTATAAAAGCATGCTTTTTAGTTTTTTTTTACTTTGTAATACAAATTATCTTTAAAATTGTTACTGCCATCCATGTAGAACTGAACAAACAAGCAAACAAAACAAAAGCAAAAAAAGAAAGAAAAAAGGAAACATTTTATCTAAATTTATGTTTATTTAAATGTTAACTAAAGAATTACACAGTGAATACATGAGTTTAGATTTTAAAAGGAAAAAAAAAGTTATATTATAACCACTATTTATAATATTAACATTAATAGACTTATTCTAATGGGGAGGGGAAATGTTTTGAAGTTAAATGTACAATGTTTAATTTTTTTTTTTTTTAAAAATTCTATTTAAATGATATAAATAACAAATATAAATTTTAAATTTGTGTCCTTAGATGAAGACACAAACAGATTTACGAACAATTTCTGGATGCATTATATCAGAATACTCTTCTTTTTTTCTTTAAAAAAATTACAATTAAGGATTTTAATATTTAGTTAATAGCTTTTATTCTTTTTATAGTTTAAATGTTACTAATTCTAATGCTTTTTACATATTTATGAAAGTCTACAAAAATTATTAATTTAATTAATTATCAATTTACTGCATATCTATATATATAAAGGAGAAAAGCGACTCACTCACTGACTGACTGACTGATTGACCGACTGACTGACTGACTAATCACGAAATCTCTGGAACTATTCAACATACAGACTTGAAATTTGGTAGACATGTTCCTTTGATAGAGTAGACACCAGCTAAGAAAGGATTTTCCGAAATTCGAAACGCAAGGGGCGTTACGGGGGTTAAGGGCTTTAATAATAATTGTTTCCATGTTTAAATTACTTGATGTACAATCTTGAAATTGGGTAAGCGGATTCCTTTCAGAGAGTAGAGATCCTCTACAAAATGAGTTTGCTGAAAATCGACCCCCAAGTGGCGTTGCAGGGGCTTAGGGGGCGTTATAGATAATTATTTCCATTTTTAAACTATTTGACGCACTATCTTTAAATTTGATATATATAGATTCCTTTCGTAGAATAATGATCAGTTACAAAACGGGTTTTTGTGAAAACAGACTTCTAAGTGGCGTTGCGGGGGATTAAGGGGCGTAATAGATAAATATATCCGTTTTAAACTTCTTCACCTACCTGCTTGAAAATTGGTAGGTAAGTTTCTTTCCTGGAGTAAATATCCGCTACAAAATGGGTTTTGGGAAAATTGACCCCCAAGGGTGTTACGGGGTCGGGGGGTTTAAGGGGCGTTATAAATTCCTATTTTTAAGTTATTAGACGTACAGTCTTGAAACTTAGTAAGCAGATTCCTCTCATAGGGTAGAGATACGCTAAAAATGGGTTTCGTGAAAATTGCCCCCAAGTGGCGTTGAGGGGACTTAAGGGGCGTTATAGATAATTATTTCCATTTTTAAACTATTAGACGCACAGTCTTTATATTTGATAAAGAGATTTCTTTCATAGAGTAGAGATCAGCTATAAGAAGGTTTTGTGAAAACAGACCTCTAAGTGGCGTTGCAGGGGAATAAGTGGCGTAAGAGATAAATATTTTCGTTTTTTAAACTATTTGACCTACCTGCTTGAAAATTGGTAGGAATGTTTCTTTCATGGAGGAAATATCCGCTACAAAACGGGTTTGGAGAAAATTGACCCCCAAGGGGTGTTGCAGGGGGTTAAGTGCAGATATAAATAATTATTTCTCTTTTTAAACTATTAGACTCACAGTCTTGAAATTTGGTTAGCAGATTCCTCTCATAGGATAGAAATACACTGCAAAATGTGTTTTGTGAAAATCGACCCCTAGGTGGTGTTGCGGGGGTTCAAGGGGCGTTATTGATAATTTTTTTTACATTTTTAATTAATTGGACACACAGTCTTCAAATTTTGATAAGCAGATTCCTTTCATAGAGTGCAATTCCCTTACAAAATGGGTTTTGTGAAAACAGACCCAGAAGTGGCGTTGCGGGGGCTCAAGTGGCGTTATAGACAATTATCCCCATTTTTAAACTGTTAGACGTACAGTCTTGAAATTTGATAAGCAGATTCCTTTCGTAAAGTAGAGAACCGCTACAAAATGGGTTTCGCGAATATCAACTACCAAGTTTAATTTCGGGAGATTAAGAGGCGTAATCGATAAATATTTCCATTTTTAAACTACTTGATCATCCTGCTTGAAAATTGGTAGGCATGTTCCTTTCATGAAATAGAGTTCCTCTAACAAAGAGTAAAATTAAAATTGACCCCTAAAGATGTTTGCGAGGGGTCAAGAGGAGTTACAGAAACAAATTCCTGTTTTTAATTGTTAGACCCATATACTTGAAAATTTTTAAGCATGTTTTTTTTGTTGAATAGGGATCTACTAAGAATAAATTTTAAGCAAATCAAGTTCTGGGGGGTTGCAGGGGGTTACTGGGACGTATTGACAAAAAAAATTACTTTTTTCGAGCTACAAGGACTATAATAATGAAATTTGGTTTGCGTTTTTCTTTTGTTGAATTGAAATCCGCTAAGAGCGGTAATTTTGGAAAACGGCTCTCAACGGGATTACGGGGATATTGATAGTAAAACTTTTTTTTTTTTTTTTCTGTTAGATTTAGACTTGAAATTTGGCTTGCATGTTCAATTTACGGAGTAGAGATCCACCGAAAATTGGTTTTGCGGAAATCCACTTGGTTTTTGAGTTACAAAAGAGCAAACATCATTCTATGCTTCAATTTTAGAGATTTTTAGAAAATACAAATTAGATAAGTTCTGCTCTTTTTTTTTATCAACAGGTGACAGTTACAGGTATAAGTATATTTTTCAATTCAATCGAATTCTTAATGCTAGGACTTAGATATCAATAATTTATACATATATATAAGCAGTAAAAATTTATAAAACATCATGAAATACCCAGCGAAGCGGGCGGGTAACAGCTAGTATATATATATTGGTAATCTAAAGTATGCATAGAATGTGAAGGATGCATGAAGTTTTACAATATAACTTTTATATCATATTACTGCAATCTGATTTTGAAAATAATAAATAAATATAATTTAATACTTCCCTTACAAGTTTTAGAATATTCTAGTTAAAATTTACTTTAATCGAACATTATATGGCGGTGCTTGCTATATGTCTATCTTTTGGTACATAAATTAAAAATTTCTCATAGCACCATAGTATTATATGTGTAAAGTTTAAGATATTATTCAAATTAAAAAATATTGCTTCAAATAAGTCTTTTTTTCAAAAAAACTATATTTTTTAGAATTTTACTCAACAATTAGAATTAAAGTAAAAATATGTTGAATGAGACTTATGTAAAGAATACAGAATTCCATCCTCAAAAGATGTAAAATGTGAATAGTATATATTACTGTAAATGTTATATCAAAATAAATCCAAACTAAATTTTTTTTCATTTAAAAAAAAATTATGTTGAGTTATTTCTATGCGGGTTTTTTTATTGAAACATTGCTTTGCCTACTTTTTGAAGCTCCCGATTCAAGAAAATCAGTTTTATTCAAAGCATGTGTGATGAAAATGTTATGTACTTAGGATACTACAGTAGTCAAGAAACTATGATGCAGCAAGCTTTAAGTCAACAGGCTGAATCAGCTCGAAAGGAAGTAGTTCAGCAAGCTTTAATTCATTGCCGATGAGATTTTCTATGGAGTTCTCTTCTATAATTATTATAATATTGTATATAATATTTTATTTTTATAATATATATAACTTCATATTTAAAAAATATTTGTAACTAATTTTATATAAAATATAATTGAATATTTATTATAATATATTCATATAAATATACATATTAACAAATATATAATTATTAATAAATGTTCACAAAAATATATTATATAAATAAAATATGATATACAATATTATAATAACACCTAAAATATATTATAATAATTATTTATAAAAAACTTATTTTATAATCATATAAAGTATTTGATGTCATTTTAAATAAATTTATTTAATTGTAAAAATAATTAAATGAATTTGAAACAGAAAAATCATTCGCATGTCTCAAACTGAAGCCTGTGGCATCGTAAACAGTTACCTTACTGACCACACTGCTGCATTGTTGGTAGAAATTCAAACTTAATTGTATAAAATCTAAGCATGAATTTCGAAGGCTATTTTCTCCGAATTGACTGCCCGTTCGGCAGAATTACATTGAGGGTTGAACATCCTAAAGGAGTACTACTACTGCACAAAGCCTCGTCCCGAAATGAATTTCCATATTCTTGCCCTCCTCTTGTAAGTTTGATTAATTAATAATACACATCATAGCATTATTAGCTACATTGTAATAATTAAATTAAAATTCCAGATCAAAAGCATACCTAATTTATCTCCAAATTCCAAAAAAGGCTTCATAGAAGAATGGAACATCACATTGAGATTTCTTTTTTCACTTTTGGATGATGATGATGAAGGAACTGTGAGTTGAGAACTTGGATGAGAAGCTTGTGAACTGAACTCTGGTTTTGCAGATTGAGGTTTATTTCCAAACTTATCAGGGGGAAAAAAGCCATATAATTCATTAAAGAAAATTAATGGTGAAAATTACATCATTTCTTGGAATAAAAAATAAAGGCAACTAAACAAATGGAAATGCTGATATGTCTCAGTAAAAATAAAATTTTGCAGCAACAAGGAAAAGTAAAGTATCTAAATATTGAATAATTCTAGAAAAATAATACATCAGTAAAATCAGATAACATATATATCAGTTATTTCAATCATACTAAAAGTCCCTAAAGAGAAAATTTGCATATATACACATATCACATAGCAAAACTTGATGTGCAGTAACTGTTTAAAATATTTTCATTTGCACGATACTGAACGGAATTATAACCTTTCACATAGCACACACACATGCAAATAAATAAAAACATAATTTTCATTACAGTGACAAATGCCTTCTATCTGAGCAAAAGATATATGGTGATAAAAGTAATTGTTATAAATTGTAATTAAAATACACTACCACACAAATAACAATTCTAAGATATTGCATTTCAACTATCTCCAATTGCTTGCATCTAATTGTGATAGCTTGTGATTTTTGATATTCACCAAGTTGCCATTATTTATTTTATAGGGTTTATATAAAAATATATTTTCCCCAAACTCTTAAAATCCTGAGTTTTAATAAAATCAATTTATATTTAAGTGCTGTGAAATATAAAAAAACACTAAGTTAACATAAAAAAACATTAAATATTATCTAAGTAACACACATATTTATATCAATGTTTCTTTGAGTCTAAAACTGCACTTTTTACTATTTGACTAGACAAGATTAATTTATTTCCCCTGCTGGTATGCTTTATTTTGTTTTAATTCTTCATCAAAGCAATTTTTATATTGAACATTTTAAAAAATAGATTTCCTTGTTCTATGCTAATTTTTTCTCCAATTTAATTCACAAATTCGTTCAATAGGATTTATATAAGAAAATAACAGAATTTTTATAAAAGTTTGGAGTAATAACAACCATAAATCAATTTAAAGAAATATTTTAGGATCATTATCTTACTAAGACTAAAATACACATTGCAATTTCTTTTCAAAAGTTATTTTTAAATTTCAATTTAAAATATTCATGTACTTAAACTGAGTAACTATGTTCCTGATAAAAATTATACTAACCAAATCAAAAGTTCAAAATTATATTTAATCTATTATGCCAATTAACAGTCTCCCAACAAAACTTCAGATGGATTTTAATTTTTGATCTTTCCATCAAATAGTATTTCTTTCCATTATGATAAAACTTTGTTTAACATAATGTAGTTTAATGTAATGCAAAATTTTCTTTTCCATGTTAATGAACAAAAATGTTTGATATAAAGAATTTCCTTTATCCATTGTATAAACTCTTTATGGGTAATTTGAAAGCTTCAAGATAAAATTTTAATGGATTCCTTGAATTAAACTGCAAAAATTACAGAAAAACATAAAAAAATATCACTTTTGTGATTTTTTACACACCATCTTTTCTGACTTCTTGGTTAATAGCCTGAGACATATATTCTCGATTCCAATGAATCTTCAAATAAATTTCCACAGTTTTATAGATATATAAACATTCTTTGCATAACTTTTCAACTAAATGCTGCATTAAATTTTTAAAGAGTTCTATGTAAGAAAGTACTGTTATATACAATACTTTTCAGTTATTTAATTTCAAAATATTTTGATGAAAAACTAGTAGTGAGAGAGAGAGAATATTAACGTTGCACTGATTAGCAACACGAGGGCTTTTGGCGACGGACGCGTAATTTTGAACCATGGTCAAGTGACACGGACGACACCTGAGCTGGCACCCCCTCTCCTAACTACCACACCAATGGGAGGACGTTTGAGCTCTCGCAGATTTAACGTGCATCGCTCCCCTACACGGCGGATCTTTAGTGGTACTAGGATCGAACTCATGACACGCTAGCCATGATCTGATGCTTAGACCACTCGGCCACAAACTAGTAGTGAAGACAGAAGAGATTAGTTAAACAATATTTTTTATATATGTTGTCCTGGAAAATGCTGACACTTTCCAACCATATAACATTAAATGGGCTGTTTAATGGCAATTCACGGTTTACCTAGTAGCATGCAGTGTGATTCGAAAACTTCTATACTTAGTACATATATACATTGGTCTCTTACCATTAACTTCTTTTTACATAAAACAAAATTCTAAACCAATGTCATCCTAGCAATGACATTTGTTCTTTTTTACATTCATGCTACAGATCTGCAATATATTATCTTATCAGCAATCTGAATCTGATAAAAATGGTTCATCATTAAAAAGACAAGAGTCATAAAGCTATTTATCTACGAATACAGTTGAGAACAAAGGAACATTGTGCAAAACCCAGCACTTGCGCATGTATACTGAAACAAATTAATAATAAAATTCAAGTAAAAAAATTCAGATTTCTGAAAGCGGTCTTGTAACAAATATTGAGGAAATTCAAGAAGCTACAAAAGAGCTACTTTAAACTTTTGTTTAATGTTCTCTAGTAATATAAAAATGCGAAGATTTATTTCTATTATAAATTTATACTGATTCCTTTGGATGTTGATTCTTACCCCATCATACCAACAATTGAAATAATTCTGAACGATTTTACAATATTCTATTGCCCCTTGTGTAAATGCTATAGTTATATGAGACAGTATGACATACACTGTAAGAGCTGTGTGTGGTGATGCATATTTGATTTCTAAAATTTTAAATGTAGAAATTTTTTAATATTTTGTACATGAATGTGCTTGTATTTATAAACTAAATGTTGTCTAATAAAAGACTTTAAACTCAGGTCAGCCTGGCAGATACAATTAAATTCAGACATTTCTTTTATAGATAATTTTCAAGTCCTTTTGCCTCTTAATTATTGAATTTTAGATGTTACAAGGGTCTAGAGATCAAGCCAAGATATACTACAAATATGTGTATGCATGTTAACAAGTGTGTTTATTGAATGTGTTTTGATTGCCAAATATGAAATTTATTAACTGCAATCTATATGTCTCAATTTTGAACTATATATATATACAACTTTTATAAAAGATCTGGCTTTCAAACAAAAGAATTTTTGAACATTAAATGTCTAAATTTTCAAATAAATATTAAAGAAGTGATTTCAAATTTTTGAATTATAGAAATATTTATCAATTTTTAAGAGAATTTTCTATTGAAGATATGATGGAAAGGACAGTGAAAGAGGAAATTTAACTCTACCTTTTTTTTCTTGGCAACTGATTTAATTTAAAATGAAAAAAGTTTTTTGCATACTTAAAAAAATTAAAATGAACATAATTATTAGTTATTAATCATTTGTAATTATTTGTATTCATTAATAGTTAAATTATATGATTCTTATTTGCCTAATATTAACTTTTAGCAAAAAATATGTTTTGAAATTAATTTTCTTGCTAATGAGAAATATTTTCTGGTAACAGAGATGATAGAATTTTAGTTAGTTAAAGTGATGTAAATAAAATTTTGGTTTGGAAGATAGTTTGAAGTAATATTTGACATTTTTACCCCCACTTCCACTAAACTGACTTGCACTCACTGCAAATAATATAAAATTAAAACAGTGAACGATTCTGACACCTGAAACTTCAGTAATATTTTTCAAAAAACATTTAAATTTCATATTAAATAAAAAAATATTGTCAAAATTATCGCTGCTTCTAGCACTACTAATTTGAATGAAAATAATCTGGAACATTCTTAAACTGAAAATGAATATAGAGAAAAGTTAATAAAATTATTACATCAAATTCTGTTCAAAATTTAATACTATGGCAGCATAAGGATAGTAAAAAAAATGTAGTATAGTAGCAAAAATAGTTAATCATTACATATATTAAAATCATGTCCATATTTCTAGAAATTACCAAGAAATCAAAGGTTTGTTTTGAGAAAAATCAAGTAAATCACTTTAGAATTACAACACACACACATGAATCTGAATAAAAAAGAAAATAATTTATTTAAATTAAAGGAAAATCTGCACACAAAAAGTTTCCACTTAAAACTTTCTGCTTTTGAAATAAGCATTTTTTTTTAAAAAAGAAAGTAAGAAAATTGTACTTTATTATTATAATCACAAAATTCAATATATTTTGAAATTATTATTCACCAAGATTTTCTCAAACTAGAATGATTTGATAGATTTCAATATATACAATGGACAGGTTAATATGGGGAAGTGCTCAGTGAAGTAGCAAACACAAGATCTTATACTGCTATTGTTTAACAAAGATTGAAGGCATAATAATTTGGAAATGTTTTTAAGTATCTGATAAGAATAATTCAATTTTTAGTATGAACACTATCACTTAATATATACTTAAAATTTAAAACATGTTAAATAATGTTGTCATTTAAATATATATATATATATATATATATATAGTTTATATTGATAAAGTGCCTGGAAATTTTGCCTTCATTTGTAAATACTATTGTAGTTTAATGCTCAACAAACATTTTGAAAATAATACAGCTTTTATTAGGTCATCAATTTCTGATAGAGAAATAATCGAATTTTGGCTTTTCATAAACAATTAAAAATACAAATTAATAATAATTTTAAATTTCCACATGTATTTCTTACTCCTAAATTTCATAAAGATCCAGTTAAGTTTAGAACAGTTAATAATGGTTTTAAAACATATATCAGCAAATCAGGCAAAATTCTACATGAAATGTTACAAGATACAATAAATAATCTAAAAACTTCAGCCACTCTTAAAAATAGTACAGAACTTATTGCACAAATTAAAGATAAAAAGATATTTTCAGTATTTAGTTTAGATATTGAATATCTTTTTAACTCAATTAATATTGATGATATGATAAAAACACTTGTAAAATTACATAAAGATAATTTGTTTAAAAATGTCAAATATGATAGATTTGGTTCTCTACTTAGGTTAGTTCTAAAAGAGAATTATGTTTATCATAATGGTAATTATTTATCAACAGATTAAAGGTCTACCACAAGGTGGCCCAGCTAGCAACTGTCTTGCCAATTTATATTTATATTATTTTGAAAATAGCTTCACAGACAACTTAGAATATTACCCTCTTTTTTTGTTATATAGATGATATAATCATTTTTGGCAAGCAAGACAACTTTAAACCTAATATTATATTTTATCCACAATATCTTAATTTAATACAGACAAATAGTAACAATTATGAAGCAAATTTTCTTGATGTAGAAATTAAATTAAAAGATAATAAAATAGTTACTAATATTTATGATAAACGAGAAGACTTTAATTTCAATATTATAAAAGTACCGCATTGGGAGAGTAATGTGCATGTATCTATATTCAGAAATATTGTTATTAATTGCACACTATGCAATAAATTTCTAGTTTCAAATAAATCAGAAAAAATAAAAAACTATAAACATTTTACTAAATACTGTTTACTTCAAAACTACCTAATTAATTTTATTAATAGATATTTAAATAAAGAAATTCTATATAGTAATGATTAAATTTCCATAGTTTTAACAGGTTAATATTATAGATTTATTATTCTTCCTAGATAGTTTTAAATACCCCAATTTCTAGTTTTAGATAAAATTACTTTTTTTAAAATTTATTATAACTTTTAAATCATATTATCTTAAGAGTCTCTAAGATAATGGTAGTATGTTTACAATTCTTATACTTTTGCTAAGTGCTATTTTCAGCCATTGCTTTGTTTTGAAATTGTATTTGGATCCAGAATCTGGCAATAACTTGTTTATTGTACTCGAATTTAGCGCGGGCTCTGCATTTCTGTATGCAATTTTTAGGTAAGTTACCTTTTTCTCATAATGGATTTAGATTTCCTATCCATTATTTCCAATTGGTTTTTGCTCGGTATTATTAACAGAAAGGGGGAAGGTTGGCTGGCCAAAAAACATGTTCAACCCCACTTTTATACAGAGAAAAAATTTTTAAGAGGAATTTTTTTGTATACAAGCTGTCCTAAGTCAGCAATGTTGATAATACTGTAGCATCCATTCTTTTATATTTTTATATTTTACTCTGTTATTTCAATTTTTCATATCTCCTTTTAAATTCTGTTGTCTGGTTATCTAGCAATTGCTATTCTTTTAAGTATTAATCATGTTAATTCATCTCTGTCTTGTAAAGAAATTTTGATTATATATATACAATGATAATAAGATACCATACTTAACATTCCTTTATATTTATATAAAAAAAACATACAGAGAAAAATTGGAACATCATACAAAGAAACATTTCTTAAAAAGAATGGGAAAAAAAGTAAAATTTAAGTTTTCAGGTTTTTGGCTAAATATGAAAGATTCTATTACCACAAATTAGTAATTACTATTATAAGTGACTCTATTTTGATAGATGAAACTTCTTTCATTTTCAGAATAAATATTTTAAAAAAAATGATTTAATGTCTTTTACAACATAAATATTAGAAAGTGCCTAAATAATATACATAAGAAAAATTATTTAAGTCGGCCTTTAAATTAATGAATAATAAAAATGCAAGTGCCTGAAAACAAATGCAAGTCTTAAAAATATAGTACAATGCTAACATTAATAGTGCACTGATACAACATATGGTTAAAAAAATTATGATGATCTTTCAACAACAATAATTCATCAAAATCTAGAGATGCTTGGGTTTTAAAATAGAGGAAATGAAAAACTTCAGTCAATTTATAGAATTCGGACATTTTACAGTTCAACTACAAGTTATTTTAAAATAATTGCTTACTTTACTTCAAACATTAAAAACTAATAATTTAACCATTAGATTAAAACTATGAAAACATATTTCCTCCTTTATATGGGACTACTACTTTTCTATGCACAATTCTTTTGGTTTTTATATAACAATCTAATTATATAAAAGGTTCATTTGACACTTACATTGAAAGCAGAAATATCTTTTAAGAGTGGCGATGAAGAATGAGCTTTTGTGGCAATATCAGGAACAGAAGATGACATTTCTTTCGTAGAATGTAATTTAATAGATGAATGTAGATCTTTCATTTGCAAACTGGACTCCATGTTAACAAGACCACTTCGTCTCACTAAAAAGCACAATGAAATTTTATTTTACACCACCATATAATGTGCACCTTTTTTTTGCATTGTACATCATTTGTTTGATGTATTATTCCAAGCCTTAGAAAGAATAATATATTTCTAGAGCTACAACCCTTTGAGTTCATAAGGAATATCATTATTTTTAAATAAACAGTATTTCTATATATCTAGAGGTCTAACTATTTTATGTTCATCTTTTTTTTATTTGTAAAGTTCTAATTTTTATACCCAGTGTACAACAAGTATTTGTAAATCTTGATCTTATTTTTGAAAAGTGCCCATTGTATGATGGATTTTATGGTAATTATAATGCATAAAAATAAAATGTTTAAAGATTAAAGAACAAAATACAATAAAATCTAAAACAAAAATTAGTTAATACTGAATAAGAATGAAAAATAATTATTTATGTCCTTTTTCTCACAATTTTAAATATAACTTTTAACTAAGGAAGAAAAAATAAATATTCATTGTTAAAAACTTTTAATAAACAAATTTTTTCATAGAAAAAACTTTTAAATTTTGATTTTACACAAATATTCACATCACTTTTTTAAGTTTACCAAACAATCTACATATTGAAACATTTTTATGAATACAGAGCATTATCATCTGAACAAGATAAAATTATTAAATTATAATATAGTATCACATTTAATCATTATTTCAACATCAGTTAAAAGCTTTTTAGTCATTTGAGCTTCAATTTCAGCAAAGATAGATATGAGCCTGTCTTTAATTGCTGAATATTTGCTGTTTTGTAGCAGATTTGTCAGACTATCCCATGTCAGAATTCCAGCTTCTATTCAGCTCACAATGTAGTCGTATTTGATTTGATCTACCATTAGTGAGGTAAATCAAAATTGTACTTTTAATTGAAGAAACCATATTTTTGGATCTGGTTTCCATAACGCAGAAGTTTGATACTACCCCTAGCACTAAATTCTGAAGAGTTGTTTTTCTTCTCCCCTTCCATTTTCTTGACAAATATTTGAGTCCAGTTGCCCCAATGAAGCATTAATAAGTTTACTGTTTATAACTTCCTTTTAGCAGTTTAGATGTAAACATTGAGGAAATTATTTGCAGGTTAAATAGAATAACATTTATTAACTCTTTTTATCCAATTCTTATCTTCAATTGCTGCTATTTCAAAAAAAAAAAAATTACATGCAAAATATTTTGAGTTTATGTGTTGCCAATCAACACAATAAATGTAATTTTCTACCACTACTACACCAAAATATGTACCTTCATTAAAGTTTTAACGAATGTGTTTTAAAAAGCAACACATATCCCTGAGCAGAATACGAATTTTTTTTTATGAATGTGATTTTTATGAAAGTAGCCAAATTCATGTAGAAAATTAAATTGAAAAAATAAAAAAAAAATTACATTAATTTTTAATGCAATTTTCATTGATTTTTTAAAATTGATAACACTTTACAAAGTATATACTCCCATTAATATTATTTAAAATTTTACTTACAGGCACTTAAAACAATTATAAGATAACACATATTCTGTGAATCCTCTTATCCACAGTTATAAAATTTATTTTGATCTCCTTTACACATATAAATGAAAAGATTTTAAAAAAGGTATCCATAAAAACAATACAAAATGTTTTAATTAATATTTAAACATTTATTTTTTACAAATTTTCCATTTTGAAAAATTAATTAGGCATAGATACCACATTTATTTTAATAAATTAGTTATGATCATGAAATGGAAATACTAATCTCACATGACCAAGTAATGCCTTTTAGAATTTTTTTTTCAAAATTCCAATTAATTTTCCAAATAATTTCAGTAAAGTGAGAGTTATATTTATGCAAGCACTATAAAGCTGTACTAGGGCTACTGGCAATGGACCTCACAATTTTGAACCAAGGTCAAATGACAAGGATAACACCTGAGTTTGCACTTTCCTCTACTAGTTTCCACACTACACCAACACAGAACATTTGACTTTTGACAGATTTAATATGTAATGGCCCCCTCTACATGGCAGATCTTCAGTGGCACAAGGTTCAAACTTATGATACCCCAGCTACATGTCCATTATTTTTACCACTAGGCTATTGCGGCCACTCAATAGCCTCAGAGTCAACTTCTTGGTTACCTCTGCAGTGCTACAAGATGATTTTTATTGCTATGTTAATAAATTAAATAATACTTAGTTTAAACAATTTACAGCATTCTTATACTTTTAGGATTTTTTAAAAAGAGTTGGATATACCATTAAATAATAATTAAATACCTTTAGAATTTGATTTATTGAATAATAAACTTTTACAGAATATTACTTGGTTTTTTCAAAGAATTTCTTTCAACATACTTCGAATAGGTGTAGTAGGTTCACTGTAACAAGATGAATCATCTAGGTAAGAAGCTTCTGATGTTGGTGATGTAAGAGCTCGGTACTCCAACAAAAGATCCCATAAAGCATGATGAATTGCATTTTTCAGTTGTACCTCTAGATATTCTACATTATCTTTTCCCACGTGCCAAAGCTGAAATCTAACTAAAGCAACTGGACCTATAAGAGAAAAACACAGAATAAAATAGCACATAATTCAATAGTTATCAAATAAAAAAAACTAAAAATTATAAACCAAAGAATTAAAAAATTAAGACATTGAACATATTTTGTAGTGAAGTGTAAAATCAATGAAATAAATTCAAAAAACTACATTATGAACCAACATTTTAAAATGAAATAAATATGATTCTATAAAACTATTCATTGTTTCTAGATATGGGATATTAATTCTCTTGGAAAATGCAGACCAAAACACACACAAAAAACTGATTCTCATTTAAATATATTATAAATATAAATTAGAATTTTAATATTGCAGGTTTAATAAGCCTAGTAACTAACTAAACAAGAGATAACATGGAATTTTTTTCATCATTCAATTTTTAAGATTTTACTAAAAATTAAGCCGATTAAAATATATTTTTTTCTTGAAAAATAAGCTAGTAAAATTCTTATAACTGAAATAAAATCTTCAAGCTTTTCATGCTAATTGAGATACTACACACACAACAGATTATTATTAAATACTTAAATTAATTTTGTACAAGTTAAAGAAAAATCATAGAGTTTAACGAAAGAAAAGAAAGCAATATTCGTATGATGAGTTGAAGTATAAAAAACTAATTAAATTAGAAAAAAAGTGAAAACTATTTTATCACAAGTTTTACATGGGATTAAAAAATAAATAATAACAAACCTGGTGTGCGCTCATTTTTGGCATTGTAAAATGAAGTAGCAGTAAGATCAACATATTCGCTTTCAAACAATCCATCTTGATAAGCAAATGGATTTGGAGGTAAAAATTCTAAGGTCTGAAATGGTTTCCTCTGGCCAGTTATCAAAGATAAAATAACACATGTTATTCCTGTATGAGGGGGAAAAAATGCATCAATACTATTTTACATGCAGTACTTATAATGATATTACTAAAATAAAGCTTTTAAAAATAATACAATAGAATATTTCATTGTGCAAGGTCTTCCAAGAGAAACTTTAATGTAATCACCCATTTTTCATTTTTTTGGGAGGGAGGGGGATTTTTATGACATGTGGCAGCGCAACAAGCAATGTATATCTTATTATAAATAACTTTCAATAATTCAACACAATCATATTAATATAAACATTTTGTACAAAGTATGTTTGCACTGCTTAAAATTAGTATTAAAACATTTAAAAATTGCACCCAGATCAATCCTAACTACTTTTCATAGCATATCCACTTCTGAACTGCAAAAACTTCCCATTTCAATAATTATTGAAAACTTATATGCAACTATTCAAATTTGAAAATAAAAGATGAAATTTGTATTTCCTTCACAAATACATACTTAACAATTATTTTCAAATTTAATAACAATCAAGATAAAATTAAAAATTATTGCAGTCACAGTATAAAATGAATCAATTAAACAGAGTATAAAGCATTAAGAATATAGAATAAAATGATCCAAATAGTTATAAAAGCAATAACCTTTGCCACCAGGACGACCTAATGTTTGCTGTGGATGATATATGAATATATCATTGTCATCGGTTTGAGACCATTCCTGAGAATCATCCCAATAAACCTAAAAAATATATGCATATTTAATTCTACAAAATAATCTCCATGATAAATCATAAAAGAAAAATTTATGTGATAAAAATTTATATTTTTCAAAAATGTAAAAAATTTCTGAATTACATTCAACTTATAATAAATCTTATTTTTTGTCATTCTGTAAAACTTTTTTCTTTTACACTTTTGGAACTTGAAATTTTATTTTCAAATTAAAATAATATTCTAAATTAATTAATTATAAATTAAGTTTATGATTTAGTACTTTACACCTTACCTAAAAATATATTAAAATAATATAAAAATTAATCTCTTTTAAAAAATGCTTTTTGTTGAACATAATTAAAAATTGCAAATCTAAAACAAGTATAATACTATTTCAGTGAAAATGAAAGAAAGAAAATCTCAATGGCAAAAGTAAATTATCTCAACATATACAAATTCATTCACTGCAATTAGAATATCCTTAAAAGTCATTTTAAGTACACAAATAATTATTTTCAGAATCTAAAAGTATTTCATAATTTTCAAATAAATTTATGTAATAATAATTTATGAAACGAACACATAAATGATCTTCTGAATTTTCTAATAAGAATTTTCGTATTTAACCAATTCGGATATAATTAATATCATAATTTAGCATATGATCATTAAGCATTTGTTTTGTGAATACTTAAACATCAGTCAATTATAAAAAAAAATCCAAAATCCAAAAAGGAATTTATTTTTTGAAAGTAAAATTGCATATGATATATTAGCTGGTTTTACATTTTATGTACGAATATTAAATATATGTAAATATCTTAAGACATATACTTACTTTAAAATGTGTTTCTTTTTTACTATCAGTATATTTAGGAGTATACAGAAAATGTAATAAATTTTGGCGCAAGTAAATATGAATAGCATGAGCATAACCCAAGAGTTTGACTGGTAATGTAAAAAATAATTCATGAGCAGGAGGATTGTTTGTATTCTGAATAAACTAAAGTAAAAAGAAAAAAATTATTATTTATTGTGAACAAAGCAGTTATTACATGATTTAAATGATTGGTATAAAAAAATTTCATAAAAATGAAATAATAGAAGAATAAAAATGAGAGAGAGAGAGAGACATAGGGAGAGAACATACAGATCACTCTTGTAAAAAATATTTTTAAATTAAAAAATTTGTATTTCATTGTGGATGAACGATTTAATATTTTCAAGTGCTTCTTTTTTAAATGGTTGTTTTTGAACTAATAGTTAGATATCAGAATATAAAATTTAATAAGCCATATGATTATTTAATTAATAATATTGATATTGAAAAAAATTGGAATGGTATACTTTCTAAGAATCAATAATCATAATAAATTTTAGAAATATCAATGTACAAAAAAATAATTTAAAAAAAGCTCAGTAATGTCTGGTTTAAGTTATTAAAGGCTTTTTTTTAAAGGAAGAAAGGCTACATTATATTGATTTAGAAAAAAGCAGATTTTTTCTATGTCCAAATTTTAGTTTTATGTTTTAATTTATCTACAAAAAAGTTATTTGGTGCACAATTTTTGAAAAACACTTTAAGACATATAGAAAAAATAAGAGTAATGTAAATTCAATACCTGGACATCTTCGGGAGTAAGCATACATTGAGGGTTTCGACAAAACATCATATTGATTTGATCCAAAACACCTTCATTTAATCTATTCTGAAGCACTTGTACCAAATCTTTTTTAATGTCAGTGCCTAGAGAAATTACAGAAATCAATATTTTATAAAATGCAGGGAAAAAATCATTCTAACAATATTTTAGAAAAAAATGTCATGCAAAGAATTTATATTTGAATTTTGCATCTTTATTAAATACACATACATACAAGAAAGTGAATTTAATTTTAAAAAAATTATCTTTAATTTGTAAAGAGTTACACTTACCAACTTCTCCTATTCCATGAACATACATGGCAACACATTTCAGGTGCTTTCTTGAAGTAGATGAAGTGGAAATGGAATCTTGTCGATAACTATCAGATGCCCCAGAATTCACACGAGGACGAAACTCCTTTAAGAAGTGAATCAGTTTGAAATCTTGCACAATACTTCAACAATTTTTGTTCAAAGTAATATATACATACTTTTAAGAACATTTAATATAAACACACTGACAGAAAAAAAATCCCAACACCAAGAAAAGTTATTGTAAAGTAATGAAATTTGGACAAAGCAGCTGTCTAGTTAACATGTTTAATTGATTAAATTTTCAACATCACAGGTAATTTAAGCTCAAGAAAATGCATTTCAAATGTGAAATGTTGTTACACTAATATCTGGTGTAGCCTCCAGAATTTTAAATGCAAGCCTGCATACATTGTGTCATGCAGGTGTCGAATGTCACTTTGTGGTATGTGGTACACTTGTGTCAACACTGGGATGGTCTGCGCTGGCTATGGATGATGCTGGAGTTGGTGTCCAATGATATACCACATATGTTCAATTGAAGACAAATTAGGTGATCTCTAAGGCCACAGTAACATATCAACACTCAGTAGAGCACATTGTGTTACAACAGTGGTGAGAGGGCGAGCGTTATCCTGTTGGAAAACTCCCTCTTTGAATGTTGTTCATGAATAGCAGTACTATACGTTGAATTACCAGACTGACATACAAATTTACAGTCAGTATGTTTGGGATAACCACAAGAATATTCCTGATGTCATAGGAAATTGTTCCCCAGATCATGATTCCAGGTGTAGGTTCAGTGTCTAGGCAGCAGACAGTTTGGTTGCAGGTGTTCCCCTGGCCTCCTTCTGACTAACACACAGCTATCAATTGCACCAAGGCAGAACCTGCTTTTATCAGAAAATCCAATAGATCTCCCCTCTGTCAGGGCACCTGGCTCACAGTTGTCCTTGAAGTAACCAATTTCTATCAGTTCATTTGTCACTGTGATACCAACTGCAGCTCTAATTTCTGCCGCAGACACAGTATGATGCACCACAGCCATACTTGAATATGGCAATCTTCTTCATTACTGCTCCTAACAATCATGTATAGTGGATACATTCTGACCAAGTCTTTCTGCAATATCATGGTAAGAAAATCCACCTTCTTGTAGTCCTATTACACAACCTCATTCTTACATGATGAGCTGTTGAAAATGGCTTCTTTCTCTTAAAGGCATTGGTTTCTTTGTTAACATAAACTCAATTGATTGAATTTCACAGACAAATAACAAACCCAAACTTTACAGCACACATTTAAAGCAACCATGATTTGCAAGTTCTAAGTGATGCTACTAGCACCACACTTAAGCACAAGGTGCAAAAATTAAATCAATGTCATCTTAGAGATGTATAACCCCTTAACGATCGGATAATTTTAAAGAAAATGGTCCTAAAAGTGCCTAATTTCTTTTATTCAAGAAAATTATATAAAACTAAGTATATGTTCATTATATGTATTCATTTTTAATTTTTGGATTAATTTTTAGCTTGAAATACGAAATTTAATTTTTTAAGCAAAGCAAACAATTAGGGTTACAAACATTGAATGTTGGTTTTCGAACAAAGAGAAAAAATTTTAAAAAACATGTTTTAAACATTAAATGAAAATTTTATTACATTTATGCATAATATAAATAAAAATTAGTAATTTTTTTGTGTGATAAATTTCAAAACATGAGATGCAAACATCACAAGCTGGACAGTAGTACCGAGTTTCATTTCTGCATCTCTTAGTGTTTTCATCTCTTTTGGAATAACAAACTTTGCATTCTCTCGATGGTTGCCTCTTCTTAGCAGTTGGAGGTATTTGTCTAATAAAATGTCTTTTAATCAAATGGTTGGGGTTATTCTCCAAATTGGGCCAGCCTCTTTTTGCAGTGGTTTCTGATATAGAATACTTTTCAATAAGTTCATCTACTAAAGATAAATGAACATCAAATGTGATTTTTTGCCTCCTTGTTTTTTATAAATAAGGTACTAGTTCAAAATAGTTTTATCTAACAATTTAAAAATATTTTCTTATAGTACTTCTAACCTCATTTTCGAGCAATAGTGTAATCTCCAATTAATTGGTCTACAATGTCTACTGCTCCCATATTTTTATTGTAGTCAGTGACAAAAAAGTACTAAATGTACAACCCAATTTACTTTCTGACTCTAACTGTATAATGTATACAATACTAAAAAAATTGTTTTCTTCTATCAGAGTTTTTTTCCCCGGGGCTTTTATCCATGTGTTTTCACAAAGAGCGTAACTTAGTACTTGACCTAAGATTACAAAACTGTATCGTTAATATATATGTTTGTTGTGCTGACATATAGTTAAAAAAATTAAATAATTATTACTAAACACGTTACAAATAATTTGGTACCGCCATCTTGTGTGTAGATTAAGAAAAAACAATATTCCAGGCTTAAGAAATAGATTGTTTCAAGCTTTTATGGCAAGTTACTTTTCAAAACTCCAGCCCGGATATGTCACAGGCACGAGAAATAGAGAGGGAAATTTCACCCTGTGAATTTGATGGGAGCAAGAAGCAAGGGGATAAACACGTCTAATAAACTTCATTTATCCATCACAAGTCTTTCTTGGTGTTGGGATGTTTTTTCCAGCAGTGTATATATGTTTTTAAGAAACCTATATAAAACTGAAGAATTAATGAAATCATACTTACAAGGTCAATCTCACAATCATTTACAGCTCCTCTTGTTGGTAAGCTTTGCATTGAACTATAACGATCTAAACAGAAAATATATACAGACTGACTAAAGTTTATATTTTATTCAAAGAATAACATCTTGCTAATAATGCACTAGAGTAAATTAGTATGAGATTTTTTATACAATCAAATATGCATTATAACTTTTCAGCAGAAAAAAGAAGCTATAGCCTTTAAAATAATTTATTTCAGTTTCTCATACAAAATAATTAGTTTACAAATCAGCTAATTCATTTTAATTTTAAATTCTTATACATCATGTGAAAATAACATTTTTTTTATATTTATGGTGTGACACACCTTCATGGTGCTTCAATTAGTAGTTTCATTCCAAAATTTGAAGTATTCACAAAAGTTATTTTGATTACTGTAGAACATAGGTTCTCAATGTGGGCGTTTGAGGCTTTCAGGGGGGCATTGAGATGGCATGGAGGGGCTTGGACAAATTAACCAAAAAAGACTAAAAAAACATGCTGATTATGTACTAACAAAAGTAAACTTTAATACTGTTTATCTTATGTTGATTGTATGTATTTAAATCATTCCATATCACATGTACGAAAATTCAGATATTTCAGTAGTACAGGAAGTGGATGAAAAACTTAAGATTACATTACATTCAGACGTACATTAAATTGAATGATATAGTGCATTTTAATTTCTGTAGTGCATGTGTTGTCTTTGTCTGTGAGCAGTACGAAACATGTTTCGTCCACTGCATTTCATTATGTATATAATCCAAGAAACATAATTAAATATGTTAACCAGGAATTAATGTGGTTCTTTAAAGGCTAAAACTCTCAATTTATATTTATTTTGAAAGCAATAGTTTATTATGAATTACTTTGTATCATCTAAACCCCTGCCTGCCTTTATAACAGGTAATATAAAAATCTTTTATTCCATTCTTTTAAATGAAGAAGAAATTCAGTAGCATTTCAATTCCAACAATATATCCTACCTATGACTAAAATATATAATATTACACATTTAAATATATTTGTGGCAATAGATATTTCAGATTCTCAAGTAAAAAAACTAGGACTTCAGAAAAAAAATTAAATTAAAAAATATATATTCTTTTAGAAATAGGATATTTTTAAAAACTTAACACTTGTTTTCACCGTGTATTATGTACACTCTTATTTCTCTAGAGTGGGGGTGGTATAGAAATATTCACTAGAAAAGGGGGCGATATCGAAATATTTATTAGAAAAGGGGGCGCCAGTTTAAAAAAGATTGGGGACCTATGCTGTAGAATATACATACCTTTCTAAGTATAATAAAAATGTCAAGGGAAATTTATAATTTATTACATTAAAGTTTAAAATTCTATTTAATATAAATGTATAGAGTAAACACATCACATTAGGGTACACTTTACAGCAAATTTTTTTTTGTTTCACATGAAATTATTCCTTACTTATTTTACATTGTAATTCATTCAATAGTAATAAATTTTGTAATGCATGCCACATATTAATTTTACACCAAAAGACAACATGTGTCAAAAATAAGATTATTTCATACAGATTGTAAGATTATAACATCATTTTTTTTTACAAAAAACCTACAATATAACTATTTAAATAACAAAACCATAGGCCGTGGGTAGCCTAGTGGTTAGGGCATTGGACTCCAGACCGGAGGGCCTGGGTTCGATACCTGATGCCACTAAATACCACCGAGTATACACGGAGTACGTGCTCGTTAAATCAGTGGGTCCGAAAGTCTTGTGGGAGGTCGCAGCAGAAACCATGAGTGCAGGGGGCTGGAGAATATTTCCCTCCCCTTCAGTTCCATGCCAAAATTGTGGAGGTGGAGATAGGTGGTGTCGCCATCTATCGTTGAGAAGTCCAACCTGTCTCACAGGCAATGGCAACTTTCATTCCTTCCCACAGGGAAGGACACAACAACAACAACAATAACAAACTAATGAATCAAACTGTTTATAACATATTTCAAAATAATTTATTTTTCCTTATTGTTCAAAATATAACTTATATAAGAAACTAAAACTTACCAACTAAAGATATATCATCACCATTCCTCTGATGATCAACATCGCAATATTCTTCAAACAATCTAAATGAATTTTTAATAAATATGTTACAAAACTAAATATATAATTAAATAGTAAAAGTTATAATTAAAATCAACTAATTATCAACCTCCTAATATTAGACTTTGCGATTTTGGGGCAAAAATTAGACATTAAAACTCTGTCTCACTTTGTATTCCCTTCTCAGTGTCACTCATTCATGCAGCAAAAAAATTCTAAACTTTTCAATCAATTATAAAAAAAATTGGATAATAAACTACTAATGTATTGGCCCATCAACTAAGTTGACAAATATACAAAAAAAAAAAAATTGGTGAACCAAAGAGCTATGAGAGCATTGGGGCTGCGTTATTCCAAGAGACTGATAGCCAGAAGCATCTCATCACCTAGTAAATATCTGTCCAGACCAGAGAAAAATTGTGTGACCAGTAAGGAACGGCTTGCTATTGTACAAGCCATGGAGGACTTTCATCCCTTACCTCTATGGTTGAAGGCTCCTGCTTTGAACATATCATGCCTGATTGGATCTGGCAACAGAATTTTAAATATTCAGAAGGCCAAATAGCCAGGTGGATACAAAGACTGGAAGAATGTGACATGGAAATTCACCACAGAAAAGGATTAGCACATGAAAATGCAGATATCCTTTCAAGAAGACCCTGTCCTGAGAACTGTAAATACTGATCAAGGGTTTAAAAGAAATTTGGCATGATAGATCCTGTAGTCTGCCAAGTTATGACCTTATCAACATCAGGATTATATCCCTGGAGTGAGGAGAGTGTCCAGAAAGATCAATTGGTTAATCCTGAAATCAAACCAGTCGCCAGACCCCAACCAGTCACTAAATCAAACCAGATTCCTCAGATAGAAAGCCCAGCTGGCAAGAAATTGCTCTTTCCATCCAAGAACAAACTGCTACTGGGCTCTTGGGGATTCTTTCCATCTGAGAAATGGTGTCTTTTATCGCAAATGGGAGTCTGACAATAGATAAGCATACAGGTGACAATTAATTCTCCCAAAGCCAAGAGTATCGACAGTTTTTAAGGGGCTTCATTGCAGTCCAAATGGAGGTCATTTTGGAGATATTTTGGTCTGAGAGAGCTTCAACTGGAATAATGAGTGAAGTGACAGAGAAATGGTGTTGCAACATCTTCACTAAGTGGTCTGAAGCTTATTCTATTCCTGACCAAGAAGCCTGACTGTTGCAGAGGTTCTAGTGGAATACTCTCAAGATAAGGAGCTCCTTTACAACTGCATTCTGATCAAGGGCGAAACTTTGATTCTGCAGTTTACAAGAGACTGTGTGAGATACTCGGGTTTGACGAAACTGCTTTACATTCTTAGTCAGATAGCAAGGTAGAGAGATTCAAGCACAGACCATTCTGAACAGCCTCTCCCTCCTGGTATTCAGTTATCCACCGGACTGGGACAAGAAATTGTCTATTCCTGCTTGTCTACAGGAATGCAGTTCATGACACCACTGGCTATTCCCCATCCCAAATAATGCTCTATGGACATGATCTTTGTCTACCTGCATATCTGCTGTTTAGCCAGAGTCCAGATGCTCCTTTGGCACCTGAGGAGTATGTCAAGAAATTCCAGGCATGAATGGAGGAGATGCATCATCTGGCCAGGGATAGAATCGGCATGGCTTCACAGAAGACCCAATACAAGACAAGAGCAACTGGACACAACTTTCACGATGGTGACAAAGTGTGGTTGTGGAATCCAAAGCATTGCAAAGGACTCTCTGCAAAGCTGCTGACCAACTGAGAAGGTCCTTATACAGTCCTAAAAAGACTGAATGACGTCATGGTATGGATTCAGAAATCACAACACTCAGAAATAAAAGTAATACACATTTTAACTGACTAGCCCCAAACCTTGACCAAGGCAATTAAAATTCTTAAGTTTAGAGCATGATCAATAACTATTTTGTAAATAGTGTAAATTATTTCTCTTTCCTAACTCCTTAGTTTTATTTCAGTGTTGTAATTTATTTTTGTATTTGTTTAATGTATTTTGAATTTATTTTATTTGAATGTGCTGTTGGGTATTTGATACTTTATATTAGGATTTCACTGCCCAGAACATGCTGTCGTTGAGGAGGGGGCAGTGTTATGAATTTTGTGTAATGAATGCTGAAAATAGCGTAAATAATTTGGATGTGTAATACATTAAAATTATTTTCTATCGTATTTTTTTATGCTAAAATTGTGATAGTCGCAAGCAACACCGTTCTTTACATTATAATGGCGATTCAATGCAAACTTGGCAAAATATTGGCATCATTTTTAGCAACCATTTTAGCAAATTGGTGATCATGTTGGCGGCAATTTTTTGCGAGTAGGCAGCCATATGGAAATCACTGTAGAAATCTAATAACATCATGATCTATGACATTAAGCAGATCTGGAAAAAGATCTGCGCAATCTATAAGTAGGAGAAGCTCACTGAAACTCAGTGAGTATTACTTTGGTTGTTGAAGAAGACAAGAGGTTACTTGTGAATAATCTTTAATGTACTTAAATTTTAGGCATAGCTGTGTTTGAGCACTGTAGAAGGTGTGAAAATCTACTGGGATTTATTAAGTGAATCTCAGTGCTGTATCCTGTATTTCAAGGATTGTTTTTCAACAATAAATTTTCATTGCTTCAGAAGAATCATTTGCTCTTTAAGATTGATAGCAAAAAAATCTCAAAGCCTGATCTCAATAACAATATACCAAATAAATATTTTAATTTAAAAACAATGATAAACAAATAGCTACATAATACAATAAGTAGTATATAGACAATTATTTAAGTTTATTCAATAATGATAAAATAATTTAATCTGACAATTTTACTTTATGTTAAATTTAACCATTTAAGTTTAATTACCACCACCAATTTTAAAATTAGTCAAGTAACAACAGATGAAAATGTATTTCTAAATCACTACAGCAAAATATACAACAGTAATTAAATTCAAGGCATTAAAGATTTTTTATTAATTCTCACAGGTACTTTCACTTGAATAGCTAAATCATCTATGCTATTTTTAATAGAAGAAACAAGAATTAATGTTAAAAGAAATCACATTCAAGTGATAAGATCGGTAATTGAGTTGGCACCTCTTTTTGTGACTTTGAACCACAATGTGTTTAACTATTCTATGTGAAGCTTTACAATTTTCAGTGTAAGCCAGAAAGGCACTATATTACTGAAAGATAAATGCAGGGGAAAAAATTTAATTTGAAGAAAATATTTAAAAAAAATTTATTAGAATAATATACCTTTAAAACTGGGTAAACTGCTGCTAGTAAAAGTAGGAGTTAAATGTAGCATAAACAAAACTGTACAGCAAACATTTGATGAAACAATTAAATCATTGGTAGTTAAAAATAAAGTAGCAAACAAATCTTAGCAGCCTTTTTGATGGCTAAGAAAAAAACTTTTCTCAACAGATACTATCTCTGTATTAAATACAAATTTGAATATTTTTTTTAAAAAAAAGTTTAAACAATTACATCAAAATTTGAAAGAAAATGTCATTGATGGCTTAAAAAAAATGTTCCAAATAGATAAGAATAGAATATACAATCTTTGTTATTTGAATATTTAAGAAATTTCAAACAATTAAGGTTGAAAAAATTAATTCTAGTCTATCAGAAGTTATGAATGTAAAACACAATACAAATGATAAAATATATTTATAAAATTAATAAAAAAGATATACAGATGTAACAATATAGAAATAACTTTACCTAATGTAAAAAACACGCCCAGAACTTTCTTGATAAACGAACATGTTTTCTCGATTATTCACTGAAAATGTATTTAAAACAGAACGAAGTGCTTGCATACCTAAAGAAATATAAATTCCTTAAATTTTCAAACATGCAATAAAAACATTATTTATATGTAAAAATATTTCTAAGCATAAACTGAGAATTTGTGGAGCTATTCTAAATCTAAAGCAAAGGGTTTGGTTTATATATAATTCTGCTATTCTTGGAAAAAATGTAGTTTAAGAAAAGCGATATTTCAACATTTTCCATTAGCCCTGCATAATCAATTTTAATCATATAACTCATAATCCATATAATTCTAAAAGAAAAAAAAAGGTCTCATAAATTCTTTTAAGTCAGTATCTGAATTTTTCCAATTACTTCCCAAAATTCATATTCAATCATTGGGATGTCCAAATGAATAACATTCAGCAAGTTTTCCCAGCAGGTTAAATTTCTTTTCTTGCTCACTTTAAAAAAAAGTGGCATAGAAAATATGAATATTGAGTATAATGTACAACAAACAAACAAATGAATGCAAAAAAATCGTGTTCCCTTTAGATAGAGTTACCAGACATAATATTATTGTTGACATCAGGTGTTTTACTTTACAGCAATTTGATTGGAAAATATTCCCCCATTTTATGTAACTTGGCAATATTTTCTATCTCATAGTGGCAAATCTGAAAATTCAGGACCCCCCCCCCTTCTGATTTGGCTTATACATAAGTTTTGAATTTTGAGTAATTTTTGGAAGAAAAAATGCACTCTCAGCTGATACACAAATCAGCTTACATTCGAAAATATATGGGTAAGTGCATTAAACCTTCTAAAAATATTAATACTAATTTACCTGTTACATACACATAAAAATTTCTTTTTATTTCAAGGGAAAAAAAAGAAATATTTTTGGAAAGTTTTCAAATCTATATCTTGATACAAATATTAAAACAGAATGAAATAAATAATAAAAAGATGCAAAAAAGCACAAATAGTTTTAAATACACTGCTGGTCACCGTAAATACAACACCAAGAAAGACAAGAGATAGCACAACAAAATTTATTTTGTAGATAACATGTTGACCAAGTATCAAATGATTAATTTTATAGACTTCTGTGAAGTGTGGTTCCTGCCAGAATCAGTAGCCAGAGTAGCCGCCATTGTTGGAGATCACCGCTGCCACATAACTCGGCATTGATTCAAAGAGACTTTGGATGGTTCTTGGGATACAGCAGACCAAGCAGCTTCCACACGTTGACAAAGTTGATCTGGTGTGGCAGCTGGGGATGTAATCTGGGTCAATCGTTGAGCAACCATGGACCACATGTTTTCTATCGGCGAAAGATCTGGAGAGCGAGCTGGCCAGGGAAGCAATTCAATTTGGTGATTGACGAAGAACCTTTGGACAATGCGTGCCACGTGTGGTCGCGCATTATCCTGTTGAAATATGGCTGTGGCCAAGCCCTGAAGGTAAGGAAGGACAACTGGCTCCAACACCTCGGAGATGTAGCGCTGGCTGTTTAAAGTACCGGCAATGCATACTAGAGGAGTGCGAGAGTGATATCCAATACCGCCCCATACCATAATACCCGGTGCAGGACCAGTGTGGTGGTGCATAATGCAGCTGTTCAGCATCCTCTCTCCACGGTGTCTCCAGACTCGAATCTGGTCATCGTTGTGTTGCAAACAGATGCGTGACTCGTCAGTAAAGACAACTTCATTCCATTCCGCGGCCCACATCCTTCTTTCATCGCACCATTGGCGGCAGAGATGTCTGTGGTTCTGCGTCAAGGGTAGACCAAGCAATGGACGTCTTGCGGACATACCACTCTGCTGTAAACGGCGTCGAATGGTACACAGAAACACTGAATGATGCGTTACAGACTCATTGTGCTGTGCTATGGTTCGTGATGTGACTGAGCGATCCGTCACTGCCATGCACACAATTCGCCTGTCCTCACGTGAAGTGGTGCACTGAGGTGGATGCGATTGACCACGTCGGTCCATTGTACCCTCCTGCATCCAACGGTCACATATCCGCATTACAGTTTTTTCGTTTCGTTCAACACGACTACCGATTTCCCTGAAAGATAATCCACAATCTCGGTAGGCCACTATCCTTCCATTGTCGAACTCGGATACTTGATCAAAAGCTGATCGCTGTTTTCTACGAGACATAACTGATCGTTTTTGAAAAAACCACAAGAAAAACTCAATTGCCGAACTTGAAATCGTCGAAATCTCCAAGCCTTAAATAGCGCTTTGAGGTGGCACCACAGGTGTGTGTCTGCACTGAAATTCTAATCATTAGCATATCTCACCTCCACTAATGCATGTTGTAAATTTCACGTTATATGCATGCTTCCTTCAGGGTTTTGCATTTACAGTGGCCAGCAGTGTACATAGAAACAGCGGGGAAAATAACATGAAAATCAATGTTTACTTACCACAGGACTTGTGGCTTCCAGTGGAACTAACAGCCAAACGATGATGCAACCTAAAATGTGTTACCCAAACAATTGGGCATCCAAAAGTACCCGGATCAAACTTAAGGGTTGCTGCTAGACATTTTTCTTGAACTTCTAGTATATAATCAGGATCTGGAGGAAAGTGAAATATTTTTTAAAAGAAAGTATTTTAAATATAATAATGAAATAGTTCTAATAATGAAATTGTAAATGTAACTTCAAAAATTCTTTATTACTGCTCACCATTCAAATCTGTTAAGGATTAAAAACCTTTTGAGGATATATATTCAAAACACAATTTACTTATTCAGATTACTATTTTAAAGTTAAAGACATTTCACATAACATTAATAGAAACATATATCATGACTAATAATACCACTACATATCTATCAAAATATAGTGCATTTCATGGTTTAAATCAATTAATGTAAATAATTCTATATCAATTCAGAAAACTTGATTAACAGCCTATTTAATTTGATTCTTCATTCTTGCTTTTGTGAACATTATGAAATGGAAAATTCAGTTTTTATAAATTACCTTGAAAGTATAAAATATATTGATATTTACCATCACTTGATATTGTACGATTTGGATCACTTCCTTTCCATAAATCTTCATTTTCTTCAGGAACAAGAAGTCTATCACACATGCGTACGTCCCATAATGACTTGAGTAAAAGAATCTAAAAAATCAATTAAAAAATCAAAAATAACTGAAAACTAATATTAGTTAAAAAAATACCTTAAGCAAACATTTCATAATTTAAAAGTTGTCATTTAAAATAACTAGGGGTGGCAGTACCTCTGTCTGACCCCTATTGTACAAATTTACAACTGTTCATACTCATTTCTCAAATAGTAAAACTGTAATTTATGTGTATTATGCAGTTAAAATTTTCAACTAATCCCTAAGTTTAAAAATTTGTCTTTTGTCCTCCATTTGTTCTTTGTTTGCAACATTCGTTCTTGCCGCTCCTTTTCAGTTAAATTCAATTTTTTACAACTCATTTTTACTAACTATACCTTATGAAAAATGAATTTATTACAGCATCACAAAAAACTTTTTTGAAAGAAAAGGTAATTTTGTATGCAAATATATGCATACCATAAAAAGTCTGAAGTAAATGGAAATAAGTTCATCATCACTCAACTTAAATACCTATTTTTTTAATTACAGCGAAGCACTAAAGTAACTAAATAGGGTTGAAAAAATTAACAATGATAAATTTTTTTATAATATATTTATTCCACGGTGTATTGTTAACATAAACTGTGAACACTATTTTTAAATCATTCTACTCAAATTTCAAACTAATAAAAACTGATTCTACTTGCGTATTATCATCATCGCAGCCAAATTTGTGTCACACGAATCACATCATTTTCCTCCAAAATATCTGATAGTTTTTTTTTCTCCAAATAAAACATGTAAGGATCATTTTGTTGTTTTGATACAGTGTAATTCCAGTGACACAAATTTTGCTGCAGAGATGCTAATATGCAACTACCAAACTGATTTTAAAAAGGGAAAAGAAAGAGAGTAGTATTTTTTAGTACTTTACTTTTATAAACATAAGTATGGAAATTGCATAAATTATAACTTAAAAATTAATGTGAATTCAATTTAAAAATTTTAAAGATTTTGAACTTAGGTATTCAATTTATAGAAGTAAAACAAATTGACATGTCAATTTTAGAAACGTTTAAAATTTCTTTTCGAACTCATATATTGAGAATATCTAATAACAATATTAAAATGTTTCATGCCTTAAAGAAAAATTTAAATGCAAGAAATGAATTATCCAAAAAAATCACATATTAAAACTATAACAGGAATATATAAAACACATCACACCACATACATTTCTATTACGATATATGTACAATATTAAACAGACATTTTTAATAACCTTTGCAATTTATAACTAGCTGGTTAAAACTGATATCAATATTAATGACTCAAACATAATTAGGAATATTAATGTGCTAGAGAACATAAATTATTTCTTTAAAAGCATTTTTCATCACAAAATCCAACATTTTTTTTTACAAAATTAGGTAGAAAAATGATCTAAATGGCCTATGTGATCTAAGTAATTTCTTTTGAAGGAATGTAATAATTAGTTCCAGAAAAATGTTTATTAAGAAAAATTTTACTCTCAAATCTCTTGAGATATTCAATATCAAAGAAATTCATTTTTAAAAGCTCCTATTAATTTTCAAACAAATTTTACAAAAAATATATATATATATATATATATTATGATAATTTTAAAATAAGAAATCAGAAGTGCAAAAAAAGATTGGTCAACAAAATATAACCAAAATTAGTTATGAGAGAGTTGTACTAATTTGTCTAGTAGCCATGAGTATTGCGAAACTTATTAGGGGTGTCCTATTATTTTTCAATAACTTTAAAATCACAAATAAGCCAAAAAAATATTTAACCTGATTAACTTCCTTGCATATTTTTGCAACAATTGTAGCAACTTCATCCAACACAGTTTTGCAATGAATAAGTTCAGGATCATCTTCTGCACAATTTCTGTAAATAAAATGCTGGAAGTTCATTTTCACATTTTATATGACTTCATTTTTTTCTCATTACTAACAAAACATACAGTGTGATTTGTTACCAGACCAACAAACTGGTAGGGTGTATGGGGGTACAGAGATGACTTGGAATCACGTAGAAATACAGGGTTGAAAATGCCATAGCTGTAAGCTATGGTGCAAAGAAGCAGAGAAAAAGAGCAGAAGCATCAATACATTAATGAGACAGAAAAATGTTCTTCTTCAGACGACTTCTGGCAGTAATTTCGAGCATCTGTTGGAGTACAAGCTTTTAATTAAATGCTTTCTGTCCTTTTAATGTATTGTTATTTCTGTTTTTTTTTCCCCTGATTCTTTGCACCATAGTTCATAACTGCGGCATTTGTGACCCTGAATTCTAGCATGATTCTGAGTCATCTATGTATCCTCTAAACACCTTACTAGCTTGTCGGTTCGGTAGTGAATCACCCTGTATTTAATGTAAAATATTTATACACCAAGTAGGGCAAATACACAAAAAACCAAACTTGAAAAGATTGAAAATTAAAGCTCAGTCCTTTTTTGAAAAATAAACAAAGTTATTTGAAACAAAAATTACAATTAAAATATTTAAAAATGAATCTCAAGAAATAAACATTTTACTTTATAATTAACATTTATAATATATTAAAATTTATCTGAGAAAAAAACAGTACAAAAACATGAGCAATTAAAACTAATGAGAATGTCTATATGAGCATATGGGAGAAGTATGAACCTCATGTGAAAATAGATAATCACTTCCTCCTCACAAATATTCATTATTAGCCAAAATCGAGGAAGTACAGGTCTCCGGGTATCTAAAGAATTAATAAAGTCAAAATCACTTCCACTATCACTACTATCTCCATCATATCCTGAAACAAAAAATATATATTTATTACAATTCTATAAAAAATTCATTCTAAATTTTAAAACAATGGTAAGGATTTTATAATGTCAATTGCAACTGATTGGACTAAATATGTTTGAATAAAACATTTAAATTTTAAAATATTTTTATTAAAATTTTTCATAATGTGTATTGGTTAAGTATTTTTGTAGGTATTGCCTTCCTTAAGGAAGTTCAACTATTTGTTCATCAACTATTAGGAAGGAAATTCTAGAAATTAGTTCAAAGCACTTATTTTTAAAGTTTAGAAAATATTTTTAAGAACATTTAGAAAATTAAAATATTATTAACTCATAAATGGAATAAGGTATAAGAATTATTTTACAAACACAAATTTTCACCCCCCCCCCTTCTCCATTTCTCGATGATAAAATCTCCATGTAGAAATCTAAAATTAAACATAAGCTATGCAATCTATCTTTTAAAATTCTTTTGTATTTGTATGATGAATTGGGTTAATCAAGAAGTTGTAGATTTATTAGTAGAGAATGTGAGTCAGTTAGGTGGAATCCGTGGTAAATATGAGACAAATATCAATTAGGAATATCTGACAAAACCAACATTTTATTTATAGCACATTAACGAACTGAAATTCTATTCTATTCCCAGAAAACATTTTACATTAGCCATAGAATAAATTACAAAGTAAATCGTCTGCTAAAAAAATAATATTTGGCAAACAAGCATTATATTATTAAAATATTAATACATACAAAACTAATAATTAATAAATAATCGATCAATTAATTAATAATTAGGTTCATTTTAATTATATTTTTAAATTGCAGAAAAAATTTTCCATTTTAAATTTAATCAGTTGCCAAGAAAAAGGTAGGAGTTAAATATCCTCCACAAAAACCATTATTGTTCTGTGAACAGGATATTTAATATCAGATGATATTAACAATACATTGAGTAATTACAATGATCAAATTTTAAAAATAAATGTCTTATATGAGCTATAATTTGCAAATACTTTACATATATCAATAATAAGAAGACCTTTCATTAAATTAGATCAGGCATGTCAAACTCATTTGATATCATGGGCCACATGAGCTATTTTATTTTAAGGTGAGGGCCGCATGTTTTCAATGTTCAAAAAATTAATAAAGCAGAGTTTTAGAATGATTATATTCTATATTTATAAAACTTAATGTATTATAATTATACATACATAATAGTTTAATATTTCATTTTATTTTTCAGATTGTGTTTCATAGAAAAATAAAAATAAGAATTATAATACGAAATTACAATTTAATATTACTTTTACAGAACATATTTAACATCTTTTTTCCCCCTCAAAAAAAATCATCCAAATTTAGGTTATCATATTGAACTGATGTAATTTTTAAAAAATGATGATAAATGTTGATCATTTTATCTTGACCTTTTTGAATTTTTCATATTTTTCATTAAAGGAAAAAGTTTCTCGCATAAATAAATACTTCCAATCATAGCCACTGATTATACGCGTAACAAATGAAAACATTTTAAGAAACCTATCAACAGATGAATAAGTACAAAAACCTAGATTTTCAATTTTCAAACATTTTTGCTTCATCAAAGAATCGCAACAGATTTCAATTAATTTAATTTGTAAGATTTCATCAACAATTTCATTATCGATAGATAGAGGTGAAGTTAAGAAACGAAATTGTAATTCAAAATTTTTAAAATCGGAAAATGTTTGATCGAATTCCATTTTTAATAATTTAATTTAGTGAGAATATTCTGTAAATTTAAATTTAAGTGATTTAATCAATAGATTTTGAAAGCTTTCGAAGTGAGACAAGTTTTCTCTTTCTGTTTGTAATAATTTTTGTTTGAAACATATTTTTTTCAAATAGCATTGTAACTAAAGGATTTTTACCTTGAAGCTTAAGTTAAGTTGACTAGTAATATCAACTGAGAAAGCTAGGAGCTTTACCCAATGTTCATCTTTTAACTCAGCAAATTCATATTTTTTTTTGTTTCCAAGAAAATAATGATTTCAATCAGCAATTTAAAAAATTTTCTTAACACTTTATGACTCGAAATCCATTGAACTCTTGTAGAATAAGTTTGACCAATACATTCACATTCTGTATTTTCCAGAAATGAAGCAAATCAACGATGCTAAAGTCTACATGCTCGAATATAGTTTACAATTTTGCTAACTATTTTAAAACATGTCCAATATCTAAATAATGCCCAAGAATAGTACTTACTATGGAATAATACAATGAAAATGTTTAAAATTATTTTTACCATGCTGTTTGCTTGTTTCTTTTAATTTTGCAACTCGTTAGTAATACTGGTCATGGTAAATGCATTATCAGTTGCAAAACAAACCAACTTTTCCATGGAACACTTCATCAAAAGTTTAAAAAATTCATCAAAAATATGTATTATGCATAATACATGACTGGACTCTTCTATAATTCTCAACTATTTCATAATCTCTGCTGGTTAAAGAATTTCGACTTACAATTTATTTATTTTTTTATTTGTGCTGGACATGAAACCGTTTCTTTCCTTTTCCCCCTCAAATCTAAGTTGTCATCGATTTTAAGCTGCACCCCAAATTCTCAACAAATTTTTGTAAAAAATGAAAAATAATATAAAATGGTTTATCGATATCAAATTTTACGAAATTAAATAAATTTAAAATGAGAACTAATAAGAAAGGAATAATTAGTTGTTTTATCAGTATTATAGACTATTAATTACATACATGAACCCGAAATTGCTGTAAGTATCCCATCCAACAATTTTTCTCTTCGATTCTAAACGGCACCCGATTTTCAATAGCATTACCATTGGAAAAAAAGTGCGGCTTCGAATCCAACAAATACGGTTATTCTTAATTAAGCTTACGCTTAACGGTTAAGCTTCAATTAAGCATTCACTAATAAATTATTTTTAAGTAAATGGTTTCAATTTGTGCTTGTGATTAAAAGTGACAATATATAACTAGTTTTTACAGCAGTTGTATTGTCCTCAACAAATTTAGGGGGCCACGGTAGCCTAGTTGTCAAGGTAACGGACTCGATTCATATGAATTCGAGCCTTGTACCGCTGAAGACCCACCATGCAGAGGAGACAGATGCACGTTAAATGTTAAGGTGAAATGTCTCCCATTGGTGCGGTGTGGAAGTTAGGAGAAGGGGTGCCAGCTCAGGTTTCGTCCTCACCTTTGACCATGATCCGCTGCTAAATGCCCTCGAGTCGTTGAACAGTGTGACGTTTATCTCACTCTCATTCACTCACTCAACAAATTTAAACAATACTTTTCTCCTTTCATTTTTGAAGATTTTATTTCAATTCCGGCAAATCGTCTTCACAAAGTTTCGCAACATTTTGTTTATAATTCGTTTTCTGATTTGTGTTTTAGTGCCTTTTAAAATTATATTCCTTAGCAACTGAATTACAGTTTTTGCATATCAGGCAAAATATTTTATTCTTGTTTTCAACATCGAAATATTGCAGTTCCCATTTTTTTCGAAAATTATGATGTTCATCTTCAGTTCATCTTTTATTACTCTGTTCTTGACGTTTGATCATATTTTTATTAAATGCCTTTTTAGTTCAATATGAATAAAAACCAAAATCTACGTTCATTCACAAACGATTGAGTAAACACTGCACTTTTTGTCTTGGTCATCTTGGGGGTTTTAAATTTTAAAAAATAAATCTTCAACTTCCGCTGACGTCAAGCTATTCGCCTCTCGTTGATTCGACACTTTAAGGAGAAATAAAGGTAGCACACACGATGAATCGTAGGGCGATCTATAGCAAATAATATTTTTAATGCATTTAAGAATGTAATAAAAATTCATTTTTCATAGTAAAATTAAATGAAAAAATGTAATAAAATATTAAAAATAATTTTTATTCAAAGGCTATATTTATTATTAAAAAGGATTTTTTTAGAAAAAGAATAGATAGTAGGTTAATATATCATAAATTTTTAAAAGAGGTTTACCAGAAATAAATTTCAAAATGAAAAAACCCTTAAAAATTGATATTTATAATTTTGTAAAATGTCTTCGCGGGCCGCAACCTATGTATTGGCGGGCCGCGTGTTTGACATGCCTGAATTAGATGAATGAGTTTTGCAATATCAAAATATTATAATATTTTTTATGTCCTTTACTATTCTCAACATATTCAAGATATTTTTAGATTTTAATAAATAGCATAGTAAATTTCAACAGCAAAAATACAAATAAAAATTATTTTATTGATTACAAATATTAGATATTTATATTTACAAAAGCAACAAATTTTATAAGCTAAATATCTTTTTCTCTTTGAAAATACTAAATTTTTCCAGTAAGAAACTTAATAGAAGATTTAAATATACAAACATTCATGACTTTGAGAAATTTATTAAGTATTCAACTCTGAAAAATTTCCAACAGTCAAAATTAAGCATTTTTTTCTAGCAGTAAAACTCCTTAGAACGTCTTTTGCAAAGATCAAATTCTCTAATTTTCATCCATTACAAAATAAATGGTGTGAATTCATCTCCTAGGCACAGCAGAAATACATATCTTCTATTCTTCATATATTCATAAAAATTAATTAGACACTTTCATGGAAACTTAATTATAAGGTATATGTATAAATGCATTCTATTAAGAAAATTTATTATTCAAAATCAAATAATAATGCTTACCATCTTCTGTATTACTGCAAAGAAATTTTCTATATTCAGTATCTTTGTCTGCAGTAGGATCATCAGAATCAGATGTTTTAAGCCTACCAGATAAGAAAAGATTTGATGCTTGATTCTGAGATTTTATTTCTAAAGAAGCATCAGGAGAGGATTCCTCTACAGCTGTATTTGTTTGACACTACAAAAAAAAAGGAATAAAATAACACATATCTAGTTAAGTTTTTCAAATGAAAAAACATACAACTTGATTATTTCAATTTAATTAAAAAAAAATTGAGAATATAATGAATATTTGATAGATAGATAAAATAGATAAAAAATTTGAATAGATAAAAAAACACTATTCAATTATTTTACTAATTTAACAGCAATACAAAATCATATGCAAAGATATGTCACAAATGAAAACTAAACATTTCCTTCGATGTAAGGACATTCAGTAAAACAGAAGTTTTAAACAAAGCCTTTATCATAGATTTTTTTTTTGAAAAAAAAAACCCTTAACACCTAATAAAGGTATTAAATTTTACAGGCCATTTTTTAACCTTGTAAAATAAAATAAAAATTCAAAAACCTAATCAAATAATTTTAAAAAATATAAGAAATTTTTCCTCAAGTTAAATTAGCAGGGACACAGTCACTAGTATAATGAACATTTAACAACACAAAATAGACTTTTGACTAAAATTTGGCAATAATGGCAAAAATAAATAAAAACAAAAAGAAACAGATAGTCATTTTTGTTCCTTAATGCGATATAAACAAAATTCAGAAACTAGAAGATAATACATTCATGGAGAAAAAAATCAGCGCACCAAGAAATAATTGTGGCATCGTAACAAAATTTGGCATGAAGGTACATGTCAGGGAGATACACGCAAATGATTAGAAATACAGCGTGATTGCACATTACGTATAGCCGGTAGAGGACGTTTAACGTTGTTCTCCGTGGAGTATAAAACAGGTAACCAAAGCTTGTTTGAGTGTGCTGAATCGTTTACAAAGGAATAGCTGAGGTAGACATGCCATTCGAAAACAATATGAGTAGCTGTCGCAGTTTGAGAGGAGAATCAATGGTATAATGAAAGCTGGGTGGTCAGCTAAGCGAGTAGCTCATCAATTAGGCCCCTCTGAATGTGTTGTGAGGAGGTGTTGGGACCAGTGGATCCAAGAGATATCATTTACAAGAAGACCAGGCCTAGGATGTTGTCAAGAAGACCACCACATCGTAAGAAATGCACGAATACAGCCAACTGCTTCATCGGCCACCATCCAGGCACAGGTAGCACCTTCACTAGGGATCCCTGTGTCTTCTCGAACCATATGAAGGTGCCTGGCTAAAGGACATTTGGGATCGCAGCGCCCATTACGTGTACTGCCCTTGACATCCACCTATCAACGCCTCCGTTTGGAATGGTGCCCAGCACGAGGAAACTAGACTGCAGCGGAATGGAACCGGGTCGTCTTTGGCAATGAATCCAGATTCAATCTCAGCAGTGATGACAATTGTGTGTGTGTGTGGAGACCCCATGGTGAGCGCCTCAATCCTGCCTTTGCTTTACAGCAACACATCGCTCCCACAGCTAATGCGATGGAATGGGGTACCATTGCCTACAATACATGGTCACCCCTAGTATTGATCCATGGCACCATGACAGCCCAGCGGTATGTCCATAACATCCTACAACCACATGCCAATCATGTGTTTGCAATCATGCAACGGCTCCCAGGAGCCATTTTTCAACAGGACAATGGTTAGCCTCACGGCAAGGGTGTCACAAGACTGTCTCCGCACTGTTACTACCATTCCTTGGCCTACACGATCCCCAGATTTGTCTCCAATCTGGGATCATTTGAGATGGCGAGTTGGGCATCCTACGAGTTTGAACAAACTAGAGGCAAGGTTACAGCAAATATGGAACGAAATGTCTCAAGACATCATACAGAGCTTGTATGCCTCAATGCCCGATCATATTGCATCGTATATTCGCGCTAGAGGGGATTCAACAAGGTATTAAATACTCTGTTCTTTTGCCTTTTTCTCTGAAATAAAGGATCCTTTATCTTAGATTTTCTAATCATTTACTTATATCAAAGTAGTCATTACGTATGTAAAATTTCGTTTCATTTTGATGACTCTTTCTTGGTGCACTAATTTTTTTTGTGTATAGAGTATATGAGTATAGAGATATAGAGACATGTATATTCATAATCTCTTGTAAGCGTAGTAGTAATTCCTTCCAATCCTAATAATAGAAGGCAAAAAGAAAGTGGAGGTAGGGACTCAAAAAGAGTAAAAATTGAAAAATTGAAATCTATTGTTTCAACAGGAAGAGAACTTTTTATTATAACATTACATACTTAAGAAACATTTACATAAGTGAAAAAAAACATTGTTTTCTAATAAAGAAGTTAAGAAAAATCATTTTTTAAAATTTCTAATGGGCTGTGGATTGGTGTTTTACCTTTGCAGACCTAGTACACTCACCGGAAGTAAGTATCTCTTTTTAGTGTGGCATCATACGGGTGAATACCAATAGCCGCAGGTAATTCTGACACCCAGTTTCCTCCCTAGAGGGAGGCACCTGAGCTCTGATGATGCAAATCTGTACAAGGATTTAATTTTGTCAAGAGCACCCAAGCCAAGCTGACCCTCTAGGGATCCTTTGCATGCTGTATAATCATGACATAGCTGCTGTCGATTTTCTGCATCATGAAAATCCATTAATTTGGGCTGGGGTCGAATCCACAACCTTGGGTGCAGAAGCCCGGTGACAAACCAACCACACCACCCAGCTTGCAGTTACGAAAAATTATAGACTAAATAAACATATCCTTACATTAAGAGAAAATTAAAACTTTCAAAAACTTTATTAGATGACTTAATCATTTATTTTTTTGTAAAGAATAAATCAATGAATTTATTTCATATTCAGAAAAGAAGAAACTGAAAGAGAACACTAAATTATTTTTTGACTAATCTACATATCAAAAGATTTTAAGTCTGCTCTCTCCATAAACAAATGTAATACATATAATGCAAAAATTACGTTTAGACAATTATTAAAAGTTTTGAGAGGATAAAAAAACTCTACTTAAATTTCATGCCAATATGTTATCTATAATAAGTGGAATGGAAAAATAATCATTTTAAATTTACTTCATAAAAAAATGTGTCCCATCATTATACTTAAAAGACATAAAGTAGAACGTCGTTTATCTGAATTAATTGGGACTGGACACTGTTCAGATAACCGAAAATCGAAAGCGATCCATGCAATATATGATACTGGACACTATACAAATATTGAAAATCATCACATGCAGGAAATGTGCTTGAAGAAAAAGCCAAAAAGGTGCAAAACGTCGCAATTTTACATTGATTGTAGAAAATAATCACTTATTTTTCGCTGTACCATTGTACACCATCGTTTTTCTACTGCAAGATCTGATTCTCTTCAGCAGCAGTAGTTGAGTAAGACAGCACTCTGATTGTTGTTTGTACCACTCTATAGCTGTCTCAAATGCAGAAAATGCATCAGTATTTGATGAACCCTTGCTACTTTCGTTGTCCTCGTCTTCATCCGTTTCATCGTCGACAGGGTCGGATTCTTCTTGCATGGAAGTCACTATCTCGTCATTATTTAGCATTTGAAATCCCCAGTCTTCTGCATCGCATGTTATCCAGGTTTCTACATTAACAAAACTCAACAAAAGAGCACATATACACCCCCTCACAAACTGACCTAATATTCCACGCAGATGTTTACCAAATCACACAACTGAAATTTCCCAAATATCCCTCACCCTGAGTTTTCCAGTCACTTTTGGCCTCACAGGAAACAAATGTTTAACATTGCACTGTTTGAAAACGTATCCGGACTTCGGTTAGAATATTTGACATTTCGGATAATAAACGTTCGGATAAACAACGTTCTACTGTAACTCTAAGATAACTAGGGCATTCCCAATAAATAAATTACACAATTTTATAATAATTATTATCTTTTTTAATTTATACAAAACTATGAAAAAAATTTATTGAATCGGTTCATTTTGCAAAAATTTATTATACTGGCTCTTTGATGAAAATCTCATTTTTATCACTGGGAGCACATTTAACTTTATTTCATTAAAATATTTTCTTGATATTATTTCCTCACCAAACAATGATAAGCCAATAGAAGCAAAAATATTAGTTCTTAATTATTTATCTATGAAAATGCATAAAATCTTTTATTTAGAATATTATACATCATGATATTTTCTAAACTATAGCCATTTTTAAACAACAAGAATGATATTCAAACAACTGCTACTAATGAAACCTGATCATCAGTGTCATATTGAGGTCCATGAAATTCATCGTGGCAGGGAGCTAGTTTTATGTCTGTTATTAGTCATAGTTTTGAACACCATGCAGGTAACAGTACAATTTGGTTTCGTTCCACCCCAATTTTGTGAGAGAATACCTTGAGGGATGGTCAGGGGCCTCCCACCTCTCTTCCCCTTCCACCAAGTTCACAAGAGGACTTGCAACTTGATGATTACTTAGAGTGTTCCATGCTGCAAAGGCACAATACATTTACAAACACCCATGTCCTCTCCGAGATTCAAACCCAAGCCCCACAGCACAGCAGTCTGTATCACTAACCACTACACCAGATGGACGGCTGAGATATTCTAAAATTACTTAATGAAAATAACAACAACCTAGTATAAAAAGGCTTCTCTAAACAAGAATTTAAAACATATTATCAATAAAAGTAAAAGAAACACAATGTACAAAACACAATATTTACTTCTGAATTTTCCTCTCCTTCAGCTAGTGTCTGATCCTTTTTATTTGTCTCACTATCTGCACTAGCCTGTTTACAACTTGAACACTTAGAAACATTACTTGACTTATCCTTTTTTCTTTCAGTTTCCCAAAGTGATGAATTTATTTGCCTCTTACAAGTATGAATACATCCAATTTTCTTAATAGAAGATTTCTTAAACTTTGCTTTTGGTCTACAATCTTCAGTACCATCCTCAGTTTCTGAATCATCGTCTGGTTGCAAAAGCTGGAATTTTTTATCACGAATTAAACTAAAGACTTCATTTTCAATCTCACTTCCTCGACGATCCTGACTTACTGAAAAATCTATATCTGGAAAAACAGGTGTATCTTTAATTTCTTCCACAATTCGTTTCAATTCAGTGCCATCATCAGAATGTGGAATTCCCTTCAGTATATTGAATTGTGCAATACCAAGTGTTGTTTCAAAACTTGGCTTCTGTTCTGAATCTGTGTCAATTGTCAAATAATAGCATCCATTAACTTCTTCCAGACGATATCCAATTGGAGACATTCTTTTAAAAGCCTATAAAAATAAAACACTAATGATATTGTAATGAAGAATAATACATAACAAAAACTACATTATCATTTATAAAATTTTCTAAAAATTTAGCTAACATAGTTATTATTCCTAATTTCTAGAAGAATAGTATTTGTTTAAATATGCAACAACAAAATTATTTTAGAACATTTATAATTTATGTATTTTCAAACGTAATTATATTTTCAATATGGATCATATTAAAATTTGAAATAGAAATCTTTTCAAAATTAAGCAAAAATAGTAGTTCTTAAGATACATTATTTTCATATGCTAATTTTCATACTATATAGGAAAAGTTAAGCCATCTACTACTTTTATACCTTAAATAAATTCTTGTATTAATTTATTTTTTATTAGATAATCACTGATAAATTCATCAAATATTATCTAGTAAAAGTATTTTATCATCAAACTGCTTTAAAATATGCACACAAATTCTATCCTAATTTATAATTCATTAAATTTATATTTTCTAAAACAATTTAATACAATTATTACACTCATTTCTCTTTTACAAACCATATATTTTTAATCTCAAAATATACAAAACTGTAGGCAAGCAAAAATTATGTAAAAAGACTATAAATAATTGCTTTAATTGGATTAAGGGTTTTATTTGTAAAGTTTCATGCATGTCCAGAATATATTTAAATTAATGAAGGAAGGTGCAAAAGTATTTTACACTAGCTTTTACCCGCGGCTTCGCTCGCGTTGATGTCTTTAAATAACTGTCAAAGTCGTAATCATTATCATTAGAAAGTAAATAATATACTAAGGCAATTTTTTTTATTGCTTGACTGGAAACAATAAAACTTAAAAATTCTAAAATTGAGCTTAGTTTAAAAAAACTGAAAACGTAATTTATTATATTAACAACAAAAATTCAATAACTTAGGCTATTAATATTTTTAAAAATCGAAATATCTACAATTAATAAATAATTCCTCTTTAAAGAGCTCAAAACAGAATATTATTCTAAGATGCTACTGTATATCATTTTTTATGTTCTTCCGTCAGTTGCAAATATGTGAAGATTTGGGCATTGGACACACCGATCAGACTACATTTAGTTGGTCATGGGAAAAACATTGCTTTTCCAAATGAACCCTTTCTACCTGAAATGTTAGCTTTGTTAATAGCAATAGTAAAACTGGAAATTGAACTTGTTTAAATTGAAACGGTAGGTCAGTGGGGATACTTGGAATTCGAGGTATGATAACATTATCCCTTTTCATGACATATGTTAAAATATTGGCATCAAGTATATTCTGCATCAGTTTTGTGATCCAAAGCCTCGTTCCTTTACATAGCCGAAGAGCATTGAGATTTTGCATAAGTATAACTGGTATATTTAGTTTTAATTGAAGTTTATGTGAGGGTACCCCCGTAAGTTCAAGAGAATTTAAGAACTCAGTGGGATATGAAGTACTTTGTTCTTTATCCATGATTGTATTCATTGATAAATATTTTTCACCCCCATTCCTCCCCCGCACATCGTTTAAATTTTCAATGTAGATTTTATGGACAATGTCATTGTTAGGAGTCAATATTAATCTTGCCTGCAACCACTGATCCCAATTTAAATTTTGTTGCAAGCTCGGGTAAATTTAAGCATCATTATCATTTCTTCTACATTACAAAATTCTCTGAAAGTAAAATATAACCTCCAGCATTTTCGTCCAAACATCCATTACCGATTTTTAATTGCGTCTCTGCATAATGTTCCGAATCTACGTCATTATGAAGATACACTCGCATATTCGTTTTCAGAATGAATTTTTCAACTTTTGCTCATAAGCTTGATGATTTAATAGAGACTGATTTCATCTGCCAGTGTACCCCCTCTGGATTACAGGGAGAGTTTTTCAAAATTCACCAGCCAATATATAATAAAGCTACCATTCCTACTATAATATCTGTACTATCTCGTAAATCCTGAAGAGTCCGATTTAAAGCTTCTATAGCTTTCTTGTGAGACATAGTACTTTCATCCCACACTAAAAGCTTACATTGTGGAAGCATCCAGCCTTGAGAGCTATTTTTTTTGAAATTTCAGATGAGTGAATCTTCAAATGCAAGATTAAGCGATAATTAAAAAATGGAATGTGCTGTGCGACCTTTGGTCAGTACAATCGTGGCTATACCAGAAGAAGCCATAGCAACTGCTATCTTCTGGGTTTTTCTGATGGTCATTAGTAATAAGTTTAGCAAAAATGTTTTTCCTGTTCCTCCAGGGGCTTCGAGAAAAAAAGAGTGCACCACTGATGGATTCTGCTTTGCGTAACACTTGTTGAAAAACGTGACTTTGTTCTGGAGTTAATTGAGGGGTAAATTCTGTTACTTGATGCTGCAATGCTATAAAATCATAGTTTAATTCTCAAGCAATTTCATTATCGATGCTATTTCCGTCGACACGTCTAGGACTAATCATTCCAAAATGATGTAGCTTCTTCCCAACCATTCTGAAAACCTTTTTTGCGTTTCGTTGTAGATATGTTCATTGAAAGACATATTTGCTTGTACTTGCTGCAATCGTCTCAAAATATCTTCCGCCATATAGTCTTTGTACTTATTCCAAAAGGTTTGAGGATTAGAAAGACCGAAGATGAAATAAGTATTACGTAAAGCTCCCTAATTTTATTCGGCGAGTGACATTGTATGGCTTCCTCCATAGTAATATCTAGTATATCTTAAAAGTAATACCACCATGTAAAATATCTAGGTTCAGTATAAGTAAAACATTTTGCGCCAAATAGGAATATTGTATAATTAAGTTTAAAAAAATTCAAAGTAATAAATTTTCGATAAATCAAAAATTTTATGAAACTGTCAATTAATATTACCATAGAATTTTCAATATAACGTGCGTAATTCGCTAAAACTTTATTTCGTTTTCCTCTTTAAAAAGTGGGAGAAAATTTGCATTCAAATATCTGGGATTGTTGGAATAGAGAATTTCTTAGCCAACTTGGCGATATTTCTCAAAGTTTGAGTTTGACATTTAACAAACATAACATTAGACGCTTAATAAAAAAACCATTTAAACAATTGCTTTATGTAAAGATGCTAAATTACACTATGTTTAAGTGATTTGTTACAAATGTGAGAAAAATTTTATTAAAATTTCCATTATTGACCAAATGCATAATATTGCGCCAACTTGGCGGGGATTAAGCAACGTTCCACGGTTTTACCCGCATATTTCCCATTCCCGTTGAAATCTGGAGATAAAATATACCTCAAGTTACTCGCTGATAATGTAGCTTTTTATTGGTGAAAGAATTTTTAAAATCAGACGAGCCATTTCCGAGATTAGCCGGAACAGACCGACAGACCGACAAAAATTTTAAAAATTAATTTTTTGATGTAAGTACCATATATACCTTTAAATGCATTTAGTAAAAAGCTGCTAATTTGAAATTACAAACAGATACTTCAATTTTATTTATTTGTATAGATTTTGTATATTATATGAGGTATACAGTTGTAACTTGAGAAAACTATTATTCTTTGATTACAAATATTTTTTTTTATTTTTCTTCAACATGCAGGACAAATGAGGCTATTTACACTTTTGAATTAATGAAGCTATTTATAAAAGATAACTAATTATTTGAGCACATACTCCATAAAGAAAAAATATTATACAGTTCTTTTCTTAGCATAAAATGTAAACTTAGAATATTCCAAAAACTTATTTTACTGAAATTCTGTTGCCAGATTCAAAGAGAATAAGCAAATGAAAAACAAATATTAAATAATATAAAACAGGAAATGTCGAACTTATTAGGAGTGGCAACATACTACCACCTTTTGTATTGCAAGCACAGCTGAATGCAATACAAAATAATAACAATAAAATAGAAAATTTAAATTGCCTGTTTTAAGCAAAGGACAAATGATATATAATATAGTGCCAACAATAAAGTGAAAAATATAAGTATAGTAAAATTCGAATTGATAGTCTATAGCATTAGGTACTATTTACAGTAGTCTACAAGTTCAAAAGTTTTCTGAGAACTATTTGTCGTCCGCAATGGATTTGTTCCACGAGCTGTGAAACCTCTGCTACCGGGTTGGGAGCTCTGGAGTTTGAGTCATCCGAAACGTATGTAAGAGATCTTTCATTAAAGACAACATCTCCTGCCCATAACAATGTGAGTATCTCATCATTTGTCCCACAAGCTTTGCCAAGGCACTTTCATAGAATCTGCTTGATATTGTGAATCATCCTCTCCCACCAAACCATGGTGCTGAAGGTGAACTAAAATGCCACTTGATCTTTTCCTTTAATTTGGATAATTGTTCTCTTTGTACTTTGCCAATGGCAGCAAAACCTGCTCTCTGTATTTTTTCACTTGTTAGTTCTGATATGATCTGTGAGGTTTTCTTCTTAGCATTGTTCCCTTATTCCTTTAGTGAAAAAGGATTTTCGTTGTGTAAATCTAGACAAGGTAATGTGCAAAGTCTCCGGCCACAAATCAAGCATTTCACACTACTGTGACACCTTTTTACAATATGATGAGGTTTAACCCCTTCTCTGTCGGCGTCGCATCTCATACGTTTGGCAATTTCGTGGCCGTATAGTCGGCATCGCATGTCATGCGACGAAGGAAAAAATTGCATCACTGAAATTGAATTGGTCGCTACGCAGACGCCTCTGTGAATTCTGCAATTATTTTTTGTATTTCCGAATATTTCTAAGAGTTGGCGCACTTAGTACTACTTTTTTCACAATTTTCCAAGCAAGATTTCCCGCTCGAACCAAAACAGAATGTTTTTGTACTTTCTATAAATTCGCTCTCGCTAGTGTAATTTTTACACGTCAAAATTGCTTTTATGATGGATTCGGAGAGTGAGTCTGAGGACAGTGAATTTAATATTTCTAATTCGGAAGATGATAGCTCTGATTTATCAACTGATGATATTTTTTCTGAGTCTAGTGAACCTGAAGATGATGATATAAGCTCAGCGAGGATGTGGGTAGAAGAGAAAACAGTGTGTCCTGCTACTCCTCGTTTTGATTTTACAGAAAACCCTGGAATATTGGTAAACTTTAGTGATGATAATTTGATTCAATATTTTGAGTATTTTTTCGATGGTTTTATGTTCCAGCTGATAGTGGAGGAAACTAATGTATATGCTGAACAATTCTTTCATTCCCAGAAATCTAAAATGCCTTCAAAGCAGCGGGAATGGCGTGCAACTTGTAAGGAAGAGGTCAGAATTTTATTGTGCATTTGGATCATGCAGGGCATAGCAAAAAAGCCAGTTCAACAGTGGTATTAGTCAAATGATGAAAAATTGTTTACTCCTTTCTTCCGAAATTTTTTTCACATAATTTTAATAGTTTTTTTATGTACATATTTTTTGTGTTACTTTTATTTCTCAAATATTAACCTCAAAGCAATAACATAAATATAGTATCAGAGTATATTTTCTTAAGCCTAAATCTTGATGCATTGCAGTGAAAACTGGAGATCAGTAGACGAGATATAATGCATTGGACAACCTGTAAGTCTAGAAAAAACTGCTTTCTGACAAAAAAAAATCGCATTTTTAAATTTAGACTAGAGTACATATTAAATTTCAGCAATAAAAAATGTTTTTTTTTTGGACTGGAAATTCGAAAAAAAATCCGACAGAGAAGGGGTTAAAGCAAACAAGGCAGCATCTCTGATGCATAACTTCTGATTTTCAGTCTTCGTAACTCTTCTTTGACATTTTTTGACAATCCTGACTTGAATGAGGACGGTCACAAAATATACAACTTATTTTCCCTGCAAGTATGTTTTCTACTAGTGTAGTAGCAGTAGATTCATCTTGTTAAACTTGTTTATGGGACTCCTTTTGATTCATACTACTTTCAAACGCATTTTCTTCTAAAGCATGATGTTCTTCTCCCTCTACTTCATGACATAAGAAAGTCATCAAATTTTCGAGAACGTTTTCCTTTTCAAGGGCTAGATCTTCTAGGATTTCAATGTTGAATCTATGTCCTTCCACGGCTATTCCAAGCATTTAAGATTTCAGCTGGGAGAAATGTTTCCACAACAGGATACAGCATTGCAGCATAATTTGATGTTGTCACATTTAATGTTTCTAACACTTGTAAATAGGAACCAAGTTTATCGTGTAAATCAGTTAACTTTATGGTTGGATTTAATATTCACTAAAGCCAAGGGATCCTGAATATAAACTTCAATCAGTAAATCTTTTCTTCCAAATTGAGACCTTAAATGATCATTAACCTTTAAATAGTTTGCTATAGAAGGAGGATAACTTTCAGCAATATCATGTGCTTTAGTTTTTCGTTTTAACGAAGAAAGTAGGTATTGGAACTTTTGGACTCTTTGGAACTTGGATATGTAATGAAACTTGAATGGACTTTTTATATTCAAACTACATTTATTCAATAATCTAATGCAGAAATCAACCAATAAGTTCGCTTAAGAGATATATTTAAAGCAGCTGTACTTAATATTTGTTTGCCCGAGCCACAGATATTTGATAATTATTTATTATCATATGGATCATAGTAGGGATTAATGAAGGAAACACTACGCATACAAGTATTTTTTCCCCTTAAGTGCCTTCGGCATGTATATTCGTCTTCTTCAACCGATGGGTAGGGTACCCCAGGCGTATATATCCGTCCTTTCAAAATACGATTCTTCAGTAAAACTATTCCGAAGCCATTGGAATGCAATAAAATGACCCTCACATTTTTTTTTGTTTGAGTAGGATTTATTTCTTTCAGAGAAAAATTTGCTTATTTGAGCCTTTAATCTGTAATGCATTACATTCCCCCCTTACCCCCAATATATAATATATGCGTGCCTATCTGAAAATGGTGGCACTGAGGAACGAATAGCGTCACCTTTAATCGGCTGTTAAGGGGTTAAACAAAATATCTAATGAGATCATTGACATTGGAAACTCTTTTTAAAAATCTAATTTACATCAGGCTTTTAACTGATGCATGCTTTTCTAAACTTCTAAACATGTCATGCAAATAAAAATCAAAGAGCGTGTATATATATTATTTGCATATTTTTTTCTGGGATACGATGATTCACGAACATATGCTAATGCGAACAACGTAAAAAACAATTTTCAACAAACTTTCACAAAGTCTTACATTGTTCAGGTTTACGAAAATTTGGCAAATTCTTTTCCTGCCTTCTTGAAAAACAAATTCACCTTGAGATTTTCTTTCTCTATCAAATAATTGCTCATATAACTATGCATAGTTACATTCCAATGCAACTAAGGTTGTCTTACGAGCAAGAGCATATTTTTGTCGATTTCTCTTAAATCCTGAAATCTATTTTAAATTGTGTGGATAGTGCAGCTACATAACTTAAAGTGGCTGTATAATTATTTTTTGAGAAATATCAATACAAAAAATTATGAACATTCTTTTTCATAATTGGAAATTTGCGCAATATTTTCTTATCAATAAATATTTTATTTTTCTACGAAAGCATACATTTGATTTGCATTCTATGAAAAATTAATTTATCTCCACACTGTAAACCCTATTCAAACTATTCAGCATCTCTATAAAATTGCAGAAAAAGAGCTAAAAATCCCACCATTTATCAATTTTAGTTCATTAAATTTTATAGACTGTTAACAATACTATTTCATTTTGCCAGAAAAAAAAATTCAAAAGTTTTCCTCACCGACGACGTATAAGAAATAACGTCGCTATATTGACTTCAAAATTCTTGCAAAAGACTTGATCTTTCCCTGGTTAAATTATCTGTTTGGACATAATTCAATATGATATGTGAGGTTTTCATGACAGTTTCCATAGCAAGATTAAAAACATATGCAACCAAGGAATTCTCAGAGAATAATGTAGTAAAATGCTATTTTAGATTTTTATCAAATTATATTTCTATTCCAGCAGAAGAATAAATTCATTTTCAGATTCCGTTATTGAAAGGTGTTCATCAATACACACACAATATAAGCTCTTTACATCTATATAGATCTACTGTAGTTAAATAAAACAACTCCAAGTTAATCCACCCCTCTTATTTGACCCTACTCTGGAAGAAATGTCAAAAAAATTCATTTTATTGATTTTTATTCGATGCATTATTTAACAAAAGCCGATCATTGTAGTTTTTCTGAAGTATCTGTAAATGAATCAAAAGCCAAGATAAAATACTGGTAGTTTTCTTAAGTTTTCCTATATGTTATCACAAATACTCTTAGAAATTACATCAACATATATAACGAAGTTAGAATCTGAGAGCTGGACTTTTTTTGGAAATTATATTTGTTAACTGAATATATCGAACTATACATTACAAGCATTTACGAAACACTCCTACACAATTCCTGCACGCGCACGCGACAAGATGGTTCCATACGTTTATTATAAATATATCAATTTTTAAGTTGCCTTTGCTAACATAAATCTTGTAACAATAACACCAGCAACGTTTTGTTGCTGTTGCAAAGATTTTATTAAGGTATTCGAACACGTTCTGAGTACTTTTTAAAACAATAGCATATTAAAACATTACAAATGTTTTTTTAGAAATCATTACTATAAATACTAAAATTTAACTAACTTTATTTTAGAAAAGTATCTAAATTTTACAAAAATCCCAATTTTAAGCGAAATTTCAGTTTGACAAAACTTTTGACAAACTTCAAAGCAATTTCAGAAAAAAAGTAATAAAATAAAATCAGAAAAAACATTCCTAAAACAAATTAGAACGATTTATCAATAGAATGTTCTAAAAATTAAATGTTTTATTAACCCTCTGAGTGGTTGAGGCTCTAATTGAAACTCATTCAAAAGCGGTCTATTTTTTCAAAGCTGGCGGTAGCGAAACGGTTCTTGTTTACTTTTGTGAACTGCTTCGAAAATGCACCACAGTTTTTTGCCTTCTCCCCTTTAAGATATGGGAGGTCTACAAGCGCTTTTGTAGGGGACGAATTTATTGCTTTTTCGGTTTGTGTGTTGTTGGAAAGGGGAGATTTCTCATTCATAGCTGTTGCCTTGGGATGAATGTGGAATCCACATCACAGTGAACAGAAACCATCCAATTTGTTGAACCATAGTAACAAGCAAATAAAGGATAAAAAATAAAGATTTACAGAAATGGCGAGTTAAAAGTTGAAAAATATTTTTAATAAGCGAAAGAAAATTAATTTTTCTCCTATTACTTTTTAAAACTTAAAAAATTTTTAAAAAACATTTTGATTTTGGTATTACGATTTGAGCAAGACAGAAGCAATCTGTAATCATTGTTGAATATCAGATTAAGAAAACATACAAGCCCATTTTCCTGTTTTTTCTTCTTTTTTTAAAAAAAAAATTATGAGGTAAAAAAGTAAAAGTGATCACCTTTTTTAAAAAACAAAATGAGAATAAATGTAGTATCATTATATACCAGTGATTCCCAAAAGGGGTCTATGGCGACCTGCAAGAGGTCCACGCGAGTAAAAAAATAATTTTGGGGTTCATGAGGTGTAAATGGGGGTCTATGATCGTGGTTCTCATTAAACCAGATCATGACGTTAACCTTTAAAAAAATTTGATCCAGTGGGAACCAGATTTTACCAATTTAACATTTACTAAATTTAGTGAGGTTAGTTTAACAACATAAAAGGTGATTACCATACTAACTAGGTGACAACATAAACTTTATTAATACAAGGAGTATTTCAGCATTTCTTTCCAAAATTAAGCTAAAGAAGTATAACATTGAGCTCACGAATTTTATCAATTTGTCACAGTCTGTCAGGACATTTTAACCTACGTTTAACATTTAAATACCCTTACTCAGATTTTGAAACTAAGTTTGAGATCGTTTTTTATAGTAATACAGCAGTAGACCATGATTTCAAATAGTCACTTTGAAAAAAAAATGCGTCATATTGCAATAGGAACCGATTAAAATAGGTCCTAATGAAGATCTTATAGAAACGGATGTCAGTAATTTTGGCTTTAAAAAGACATGCCTGATATTTGTCACAAATTATGGAATATCATGAGAAAGTTTTTAAATGTGTTTTTTCTTGTGAGAGGGAGTTTCACTGAGTTTGCCAATCTCAAAAACAAAAAAAAAAAAAAGAAAGGAAAAGAAAGAAAGAAGTGGGCACTTACGAAAAAGGAAGGGTAGGGCTAAACTTGACAAGATTGATATTAAATGATGAAAATTTGTTATTGAAACACCAAGATTCATCCCTCTCTTTAAAAGCATTTGTTCAATTATTTTGTTTTAATTTTAATTCATTGCATGCGCTTCTTAAGTTTTGAACGCAGAACTATACTTCATTACAGTTAGAAATTTAATTTTTTGAAAATAGTAGCACCAACTATCAAAAAGACATTTAAGTTGATAAATTTACAAAAATTTAATATTAGGTAGGCAGGGGTCTACACGAAACCGAAAAACATGGCAAGGGGTCTATGAGACAAAAAAAGTTTGGGAACCTCTGTTATATAGGAAGAAGTTTGTACAATAAGACTGCACTTTCTGCATTTTATTATATTTTTAATTTAAAATAACACAAAAGAGATTTTTATGAGAGTAAAATAATACCCACTACATCAGCATTTTATTATATTTTTAATTTAAAATAACACAAAAGAGATTTTTATGAGAGTAAAATAATACCCACTACGTCAGCATTTGTGTCGAAACCACATAAAATACTTTCAATCAATAATTTTAATAAAGAAATATATTTTTCTTAAATGCATTAAATGCAAAAGTGTTTCTTTCCATTTTCTATTCAAATTTAATTTTTCATCTCTCCGTTCCTTTAGTATTACATCCTTTAAATGCATATTCGCATATATCAATAAATGGGAAATTGTCATCCGTAACTATATCTTTCAATTCAGTCATTGCAAAGATGCATTACTGATTAAAATTTTGTCTTTTACAAACAGTACACTTAAAACAATTTACATAAGCAAAATTAACTGACAATTAATAATATGAGAAATTTTATAAGCAATTTTAACATTTGGAGATGTATCCTTAATTTCAGGATTAGAACCTTACAAATTGTTATTTTTTTCTTAAATATTAACAGTATAAATTCTTCCTCCTCATAACTCATTCTATATTGCAAGAAAACCATACCTTTTGCTTTTGAAATGCTATTATATTAAAAATTTGGGGTAGTTTTGTAAAAAAAACTACACATGTGGAAAAAACGGATTCTAATTTTTGGTTTTTAAATAATTTTCTTTTAAGTGTCGAAAATTTTTCCAAATTTAAGGTATAAGCCTAAAAATAAATAAAAATTTTTTTTTGTGGCCCATACATTTGGAAAGCTTGCTCCAAATGAACTGGACTCTCTCTCCTCTCATTTTAGGGTATTTTCAAACTGCAGAAAAAGCCTAGGATCTAGGCTAGATCTTAGACAAAGCATATATTCCAGAAGATCTGAAAACCAATTAGGTTTTAAGAAATTTTAAGTTTTCTGAGATTTGATTTTAGTTTTGATTTCACTTTAAAGTATTTTTACAATTCTAAATTAAATTAATTGAAAATATTTTTGAACACAAGCCACTTTTTCGTGTGAAATGAGTATTAACTGCAATTTTAATTTCTAAAATCATTTCTGTTTGTTTATGTTTTGAAGTTTTTAGGTTCTCTCACATTTACTTAATTAAGATTGATTTAATGACCAATATATTTATTTTACACATAATTTATATAATTTTTACATAATTTAAAAGCTTTTTACTTTTGCTTATATTTGAGTGTGAAAATTACAGCAGCATAAAATACGATCTCGTTCGAATTATCTCGAGTGTGCATATTTGGAACTGTTTAGCGCACTCGAATTAACTCAAGCGCTCACGTTAAGGGTTTACATTGCATTATAAATCCACACGGTTGCTAGTGATGACTAACCACGTAATTGTGAAACGTGTTTAAGTGACGAGGACGACGCCTAACCTGATAACTCCCTCTCCGAACTTCCACACCCTGCCAAAGTGAAGACTTTGAGCCTCGACTGATTTAACGTGCATCACAGCTCTTCTTCAGAGCTAGGCTTTAGTGGCACCAGGGCTTGAACACTGAACACGAGTTCATGATCATGACCACCATGCTACCGTGACCACAAAAGAAAATAGCATTTTTGAAAGAAAGGTACTGGGGAAGTACATTTAGGAATAATTTTAAAACTTAAAGAAAAAGCAAAACATCAACATTTATCTTAAGAATAATAGTTAATATACCTTTGTACCCTTAAAACCACTTTATTCTGTGTATTTTGAAAGTGAATAATTTTCCCTTTTATAGAAACTTACTATAATTATGTCAAATCACTTTCATTTTGCTCTCTAAGGGGATTCCCGAAACAATGCGATTTTTTTAAAACACAAAAATATTTATGGTTGAATTTAATACGATTCCCTACTGAATGGGTGCGACCATTTTTTATCATGTAAATTGTGTTTTGATAAAAGAGGTTTACAGTTAATAAGAACGTTTAAAACAGGTATCGGCAATCTATGGCTCACATGTTGCACGTGATACAATTCTCAGTGGCCCTCTGCACTATTCTACAAATTTGTCAATTTTTAAGTGGATGGAAGTTGATAAATTTGTAATAGACCTTATTTGGCAAACATCTTCAGAATTATGAATATTTACGGAACTACGGAAAAATCTGAAAGATAATTCTAAGGATAAATTTACAGCTATTTTGCAAATTATTGAATGTCATTGTTAGAGAGATTTAATTGTTGAAAAAAGAAAATTGCATGTACTCTGATTTCCACTTTCGGCTCTGGATATCAAAGTAAAAACTCTTTCCTCATATGAAAAATATGTCGACTCTGCAAAAGAAATTGTTTAACAACTGAATGCTCAGAATCGTGTCAAATTGAAAGTCACGCATTATACCCTTGATTTTGCGATACGAAAGTAGAGCGGTGAAAGAGTTAGATTCGCGCATTAGAATTTTTATTTGTCTTTTTATTTAATTTTAATGAAGGTAAACACTTATATTTTACTTTGTCTATTTCTTATTTTAATAAATATGTTTAAAACATACATTTTTATTTTTTTTTTATTTTTGCTGAAGAACCAGTAATATTTTATGTTGTTCATTTTTATGATAAAAAATATCTTTAAATGATGCAAAAATACTATATAAAAAAGTAGTAAATCCAAATTATTAACCTCTATTCCCTGATTCTACATACATTATCGTAGGAATCGAAGAGTTTCAAAAATGTCCTACTGAACGGCACGCTGAATGATACTGGTAGACTGGTTTGGCACGCCTCAGCTACAAGGTTGCTGACCCCTGATTTAAAATGGTGTGCGAAATAACCATTATATTATAAAAATTTTGTAAAAATACAAAATAAGAGAGATTATGTTGGCAGTACATGTTTTAAAAGGAATAAGGCTTACGAGAACGAAGTATAAAATAGCCTACATATATAAAGGAGTACGGTTGATTCCCGTGGATGTTGCCAACTCGCGACAATGAATTAGAAATTTATTTCACTATTCGTTGTTACTAAAATAAGGGAAGTATACATGACTTGTTTTTGTATTTGTTATTTTTATATTTCTTACTGAAAACAACAATTAAGAGTGCAACACCTGCCAAAACTGCAGAGCACCGGATGCTCCTGCCTTATGCCTACTTTGCCCTACCAAGTAAAAATGCCGTCTTCTGTTCTTCAAAATCATGGCATTGCAGATAGCATTTACCATATATTTTGTAAATGTTAGTTTTTTAACTTCTACATCAATTTGTTAACAGTCTACACTCCTGCAAAGAAGTCTGAATTTAAAACTATAAAAAATTCTTATTATTCCCAACACACAGTGACATTTATACCTTTTCTTTTAAAATCTATGAATTCGTTAAACTATTTCTTCTTTGTTATGTTGACTATTTAAAATTAAGTACAAAAAAGAGAATAAATTTCTAACTGAAGTTTAAATTAAATATTTCAAAAAATGTCATCAATATGCTCATAGCTTTTGCATACCGTCGTTTTAGCATTTCTCAGCTATGCCTCTATGTAAAAATCTATTATATATTCATCAAATGTGTCAGTATATTTTTTGCTCATAACATGCAGTTTTCAACCAATCTGTGTGGCCGTGGTAGCCTAGTGGTCAATGTAACGGACTCATAGCTGGCGCATCATGAGTTCGAGCCCATTACCACCGAAGACCCGCCGTGTAGGGGAACGATGCACATTAAATCTGTCGAGAGCTGAAGCGTCTCTCTGTTGGTGTGGTAGTTAGAAGAACATGGGTGCTAGCACAGGTGTCATCCTCGTCACTTGACCATATTTCAAAATTACGAGGTTCGTCGCCAAAAGTCCTCAAGTAGCTGAATAGTGCGACATTAACATTCACTCACTCTCTCAACCAAATTGTATAAAATTTACGGAATAAATGAAAAAATATTAGAAGTTAAATATATTAAAAATTGAATTTAATATTTTAAATATCCAAAGAATTATTAATATTTATGGTAAATATTTTTCAACTGCGTACGCGAGATATACATACATAAATATATTTTTCGAAATTCAAATGCAGAATTTCAGTACAGCTAATATAAAATTCCTGGTTTTGTATGGTTAAGATTACAAAAAATGTCTAAATTTTAATTACTTGTTCTTCAGTCAACCTCTATAATAGAGCATAAATGATAAGGGATTTTGTATAAATAGATATTTTTTTTAACTTGAATATAAAATGGATCTTTATTTTTATTTATAGGTGCAAATGTCAACTGTAAATTTGTCCAGGTGCTTTTCATTTCTCTTTGTTCGAATATTCAAGCTTAAAAATATCAGTTAGTTGTTCCCATTCTCTTTGAAGGAAACTGAATTTCAGACATTAAAAATTCTAGTATAATTCGTTATCTAAGCAATACAAAACTAGGGATTGTATGTAAGATACTCAGAACACCTTGCTTTGATATTATGAAAAACTTAAGGACTTAAATAGGTTTTTTTTTTTTTTTTTTTTGTTATTTTTATCAATGCGAACAAAATTTTTGCAAGTTCTGTTTTACAGAAGCTTAAAAATTATTCATGTTTAGAATTTCAAAAGTTTAACAGATTTTAAATTTTGAACCTTTTTCTCTTTTCTGATAATTTTTGACACAAAGGAAATAATTCCTTAAAAAAAAAATTAGAAGTATTAATTAAAATAAGAAAAATGAAACTGTAAATTATCCTCATTGTTTTAATATATACTGTGAATTTAAATATAGATATATCATAGATATTTTTAGAGATACATTATAAAAACTTAATTCTACTTGAGAATTTTAAGATAAAGAAAAAAAATGAGTTTTATCAAGCTACCCTTCCTTTTCCCAATTCGTTGAATTTCAAATTAATATTAAATCAAAAGTGAGTATATCATCTATATTACTTATGCGACGGAACTTAAAAAATGATTTAAATGAAAGATTTTAAAAAATGCTTAGATCGTGAAAACTACATCGAAGAATTTAATTAATTCAAACCCAATAATATTTCAAGTCAAGTTCTCTTACAAACTTGAACCGATAGTCAGTACGCTCTGGAGGTTTAAAATTCTTACCAGTTTTTTACGATTGCTGCAGGGGAAGAACGGGGTTTCCCGCGAGCCATAAAACTTCCTGTCGGAGTCCATTGTGTCACCCCAACCCCCTCCCTAATTATCCTTCAAGATGTTAAACCTTTAAAGGGGGAAAAGGATTTCGGAAAAAGACGTCTCTAACACTTTCGTAGCTGTTACTTGAGGAGGGAAAAACACGTGTGGTGCATTTATGAAGCATCTCAGGATGGCAGAAAAAGACATTTGGACCGCTTAGAGGGTTAAGGCACAACTAAGTGTATTTTTTACTTAGGAAAAACATCTAAAATATTATTTTAGCTTTTAAAAGATTTTTTTTTAAAAAATCACTGCAATTTTAAATCTAGGATGTGATAAATCTACAGAAGCATATTTTTTCACTATATGTGTAAGCATTTAGCATAATATTTAGGTATAAATAACCAAACAAATTCTTTAAAAGATTATGACTATACTGGTGCAATACAAAAAATTTCACACAGCTCAGAACTATGAGCAAAAAGCTACATGCTAATTTATTCAATCATTGGTGCTTTGATAACAGAATATAGAAAATCTGAAAATCTCTGAATATAGAAAAGATGAACTAAGCATTCTTTAATATGTAAATGGTGTAAAGTATACATATAAAAGAGAAATATACAATATATTTAAAAATAATGTTCCATAATGTACTAACCTGTGTAAATTTATCCAAACTATTTTCTGATCCATACACAAATGTCAAAGGAATTTCTTTTATAATGCAGCATGGCTTATCCTTTGAAGATTTCACATGGTCTATAACCATATCCAAAGCATCCGAAGTTATAGGAAAACAATTAAGAGCAACTGACACTTTTTCATCTTGAAGCAACCACTTAACCTAATCAATTATCAAAATTTATAATCAATGCTTCATACAAATAAAATAAAAAAAATTAACATTTGAACAATTTCTAAGCAAAATCACATTTGGTCAATAATGTTAAAAGAGAAAAAAAACAGACCTTTATTCTCTGAGAAAAAAGGGGATTTTAAATATTTCCTTAATTCTTAGCCCTTTACATCTACACATATTCAAAGTTTCAAATAAAATTTTAATTGAATCTGGCTCAAAATATAAAAAAGAAATGATAATAGTTTTAAAAATGATTTATTCACTTATATTTTTAACCCAAGAGGGGTCACACAGAGTCACTCCAGGTTCCCGAAATCTTTAATTCTTGGAAAATGGTTTGTTTGTTACCAATGACCTTGTCAGTATCCTCCTATATGACAGTCTTCATGGGAATTAAAATGTATTTGTCCCATATCTCCCTCTTTTTTGAGAGTGGCAAACTTTTTCTTGCAATCTTAAGGTACTTGGGGTGACTGAATTCCCTGTGTGACTACTTTTGTTCCAAAATATTCTCTATGAACAGGCCCCATTTTCCCCTTGTGAATGACTTAATGGTTTGATTGCTGTGTTGTGCAAATCATTACAGTTTATAAATGTAAATGAACAGAAAATTTTTAAAAAAATGAGCATCTGCAACCTCTATTGGATAAAGTTTAAACTATAGAAAAAGAAATTTATCAAGCAAGGGAAGAACCTGATGAAATAATGCATATTATTCCTGAAAGCGAAAGTAAATTTGAGAAACATGAAATGCTACAGTCAAAGGAAGATTTTGAAATGTTACCTAAAGATTTCTAGCAAAATGATATGAAGTCACAAGTGTACCACAAGACGCATTGCATCCTGTCAAAAAGACATAGGCAAGGAAAAATTCAACAAGCTATTTGTTGATCATCTAAAGATCAATACAATAACAATAAAGGGCAATAAAACTAAAATAACTTGAACAAAATATGACAGTTTTGTCCACAAATATCATTCCTGTAATGTCAGCAAAAAGTGCCTGTGATTTGTGTCTTTTATAGAAGTCCCACACAGTTGAAACATTTTGGTTCAGTTTGTTTGGATTTTTTCTCAAATTATCAAAGAAAAATTGAAAAGTCCTAAAAAGTAGGTAAGCTTACTTTCTCTTAAATGAAATAATTAACTGGAATTGTGATTTTTATTGTGCACAAAAAATAATAATAATAAAAAATGATTAGGATGACACCATCACCCCACGCAAACACTAAAGTATAAAGTATGTGACTTCTCCCGAGTTAAAAAAACTTTCGTGATTGTTAGTATTACTTTACTACTTTTTCTCCATATTTAGTCAGATTCTGTATACTTAAAAAACAAAGAATCTCACCTTAATTGTACTACTTTATATAAGTGACAGTAGAGCTACTTGTAACATTGAGATATAGAAAATCAAAATTTTAATAGAATTCAAACAATAATATTTACCTTATCAATACACCTGAAAACAGCTTCACTTTGAAACTGAGGTAAATTTACCAATGATCCACCTTGTAATGTATCTGTTGGAATACTGCAGAAGAGGAAAATTTGTAACATTAATTTAATTATTTTTAAAAAACTTTTTTTTTTGCATTTGGTTTAGCATTGAATCTATGCATAGCATTGATAAAAATAAATTTACAAGTCTACTTTTTCAATTTCATTAGAATAGAAATCTTAATATATTACAGCAATACAGCTCTTAAAAATACAAAAAAAAAAAATTACATTTCTTTTTAAAAAATTATATATTTTTTTTAAAAATTATATTTGTTTATATAAAAAATAAATATATAAAAAATATATTATATATATGCATTTTAATTTAAAGCCCCCATATATTATCATATAGCTGATATAATGATTTTTTTTTTAAATATAGGAACAGATTTAAACATATTATGCACAGGTTTTCACTTTTATTTGCTTCTTTTTTTTTTTAAATAAAACTATAATATAAAGATTACACTAATAAATATGATTATAAAGTTTAATAGATGTTGTTCCAAATAATTACAAAAATTATAAAAAAAATCATTACATTTTTTTCTATTTAAATTAAATTTAAAATGATTTTAACTCTTAGAAGACTTAATGAAAGACTTTTATAAAATATATTTTCATTTGAAAAAAAAAAACAGATAATTAAAATTATCTAAATAAAAACTTGGTCCCATTTGAAAAAAATACAAACTAATTAAGAACTCTAAATTTATAATAAGATAATTTTAAATGCATGTCATTAACTATTAAAAATACCATCACTAGTTTTATCAACATTGTTGTAGAAAACTGAAGTGCAAAACAGCTGACTGAAACTGAGAAATTGTTTATAATTTTGTACCATGGTGATATTCCCTTTCTCTTCAATAAAATACATCTCAAATTATGGCTTTATTTAATAGTAAATTGTTTTAAAAATATACTGCTGACAAGCATATAAAATATGATAGAATAAAATAACTAAATATTCAATGAATTTGAAAAAAAATCTTACAGAGAAGCAATGTAAAAGAAAATAAATTGAACCCAAAATACATTTTAAAAAAAAAACTTGTTTAGCCCATTAAATTTACACCACTAAAAAAACATTAAATTTATACCACTAAAAAAAAAGAAGCATACTCTGAACAATTGCTTTCATTGTCATAATCTTTTACATATTGTTTGTGATAGATGTCAGCTTCTGGAACAGGGGAATTGCTACTAAAAGATGTAGAATAGGTTTGGCGTCTAGGAATTTCTGGGCTTTCTATGTCAGCCGGAACAGTTAAGCAATACATATCAAGTGTTATCTTAAGATCTTCTAAACTTATTTCATTGCTGTCAGTATCCAAACACTTTATAATGTCGTCTATAAAAATCACAGATTATTATTAAATACATAAATCAAAAATTGTCACTTTCATAAAATTATGAACACTTTATCAAAAAATTTTTTTAAAAAAGTATTATTTTTAAGTAAAGTACATAATTATTATTCATAAAAGTATTGCATTTGTATGTTTACAATAAACAATACACTTGTATTATTAATAAAATGTAAGCTTTAAATTTTTAAGTGCACAATATTACCATAATACATGTATGTTTACATACATATAAGAGGTAAATTTTACATATATATAGGAGGTTTTCAACACTTAGTACTATACAATTTGCCTCTACTTAAATTTAAAAGCAATTTAATGTCATCTAGTCATGTGCATGCATGCCTAAAATTTGCAAACAAACCTTTTTATGCATTACTAAATGTTGAACACTTTGCAAATAGCAGTCTTATTTTTTTGCACCTGATTGTGTCTAAAAACTCCAAGAGAGAGAGAAAGATATTAGGAAGAAATGCATGGTAAGTTCAGTTTTATTTTTTACAGGCTTTAATTAATTTGTAAAATTAAATTCAAATTAATGGTCATATAAATTTGAGGCACGAATATAAGAAAATAGATTAAATATTGAGACTTAAAACCAACACTTGCAAATGAATATTGTTTTCTTTTTAAATACTTTAATATAGAATCTTTTAATACTTTAATATAGAATAATTAGTTTTTGAACAGCTTACAACTAAATCAACTTGTGAGTAGTCACAGAGAATGACACTAAACATAAGTTAAGAATTATCCACTGTGCATATAAAAGTAAGCTGATCATTGAATTATGAATGAAAATCATGAAAATAGCCAATGTGTTTGAATATTTTGAACTGTTAAAGGATACAGATAGATTAACTAAGAGGGCCTTTCCTGAATATGGATATTATAGTGTTAAGAATGTTGTGTAATAAATACTTAAAATACTGCAAATAATTTATATCTGGATGTGCAATATGTTAATATTACTCTCCCTTGTATTTATTTTATGCTAAAATTGTAATATTTGCAAGCAACCTTGTTCCTTTTATTTTTATGGTGAGTCAATGGAAATTTAGCAATAGAGCCAAATTGGCATAATTTTTGGTGACCATATAAATGCTTCTGGAAAAAAAACTACTGGAGAAATCTAGTAATATTACAATCTATGACACAGGCAAATTTTTCAAGAAAAATCCGTGCTGACTATAAAATGGTGAAACTGGGTGAATATTGTTTTGACTGTTGAAGAGTCAATTAGCGATTACTTTGGCTATTGAATAGGACAAGTGCTTGGGAATACATTACATATTTGTATTTCTAGTTTCTGATATTTGTGTTTGAGTGCTGTAGAAGATGTAAAGACCTTCTGGGATTTATTTTGCAAATTTTACTGTTGTATCTAGTATTTCTAAAGATTGCTTTCTTACAATAAATTTTCATCACTCCTATAGAACTGTATTGCTTTTTGAGACTGATTGCCTAAAATCCTCGAACCCGAATCTACGTAACGATATATACACACTGAAAAGCAATCCAGAACCTATCTAATAACTCTTATTTCTAGCAACAGCACTTGATGAATACATTATTCGCTGGAGTGAAAACACTCCACATGAACGCATAAGGAGTAACAACAAAACAGGATCAACAACACAAAGAATCAAAAAAGCTGAAGCATAAACACCATCAGAAAGTCAATCAGATTTCAGAACTTGTAATTGCTCTCTGGCCGTCCAGTATCTATTATAGATGTTACCAGAGACAGCAGGACAAATCTCTAGGTACTCAGCATTCATTATGAAATTCTCCATGAAAACACAATTTGGAGAGGGAAGGATGCTTAGCCCTATGAAAGTGACCTGCAAGGCAGTTGTGCCCGGTTTCTAGCATAAAGGCAGCAACCGCATGCCATCTTAAGTAATCTGGGATCTCATTTAGCATCTTCCTTTAAGACTTATCACAAAGTACAATAAGAATTGTGTATATTCACTCTCACAACGCTGACCATTTATCTCTACATGGGCTCAATAGTCACTGGAAATATTATTAAGCTATGTGGACTTGTGACTTTTCAACAATCCTCCACAAATCAAGAATATTTGATGGTGTAAAGTCAGAAGATTGAATTCTCACTAGGTTTGAGATGAGGAAACCTAGATGGTCAGTGAAAAAAATTATGTCTTTGGAATGTTTCTCAAACCATTTGTATAAAATTTGAGAATGATGGTATGGCGTATTACCAAGGTGAACTACAAGGTCTCCAGCAAAGTATTGAAGATGCACAAACAGGAATCCATGGTCATCAAGGTCCATTGACCAGTGAGAGGTGATGTTATACATAACAGAGATCCCCTTTCAGTCCAAGTAAACAATTACTAAACAAGAATGCTATTCTCCTTAGAGACAAGAAGGATCCATCCCTTTATTCTATTTGTCAAATTCATACTCCTTAATCAGCAAGTATCAACATTTATCTCACATATATATAGGGCCTATTGGAGATGTTCCATATCCATGATAATCTATCTGTGAGTAGTAAAGACTCACTAAACAGATGTTGCCTTATATACTCTAAAATGAGGAGGTATTCTAGTTTGGTTAGTCTGTTAACATCTTTTTGTGTATTAACATTAAATTGTCAAGTGATTCCTTGCACTGTAAAGCATTCATCGACTGTAATATTGAGAGTTAGTCAATGGCTATTGGTCTTTGAGGTGATAATTTTACTAGAATCAATAAGCTCACTATACATCTGCAACATAATGACTAGTAAAAATCCCAGTTCCTGTGTCACTTCCAAAATAAACTGAGGCATTCCTCCAGCCCTGAAAATTTCCATTTGATGAAATATACTTAAGATATTTCATTTTAGCCATACTATCTCCAACTATTTTTGATTTCTCTGTTACATCACTCATTATAATATTGGATAATCGCTGACATCATATGCTTTCCATTTACACAGTTGCCTGAAGCCTAATATTTGCTGGATCAGAATCGTTTTCAATTGAATTGCTTCTCTTTGGTGTGTATTATATATGTATAGTATTTCAATACCTTGAATCAATTTCTCTTAATTGTAGCAATAATTTATTTTTGCTAAATTTTAATTATACACTATAACTAGACAAATCCAATAAAATGTACAAGCATTGAAAAAAATTAACTTTCAATAAAAAAAAGAACTCAACAAGAATCCTACTATAAATAAAAATATTGTACAGTACTTATTAGAATTATACTTGCTTAAACATGTTGGCAATAAAACAAGAGGACAGCTTTTCATTTCCTGATTTGATCCACGAACAGAACAAGAGAAATGAACAATCAAAGGTGGGTACAAAGTACTTTTATCTTGAACAGAGCTAGGTTCAGTATCTTTATCAATGGAAGATACAGTAGAATTTGTATTAAAACAACTTTTAGAACCAGCATCTTCTTCAACCCCATTATTGAACTTAACTGACTCACTTTCTGAAAAATAAAGTAAAATTTTTAATTAACTATGTCATAAATCTAAAGTTTCTTTTTTTTTGTTGTTGTTTTTAAATAATTATTTAACATAAATTTACCAATATTTTCACCTTCAAAAACAATACTCTCAGATAATACATCTTCTTCTTGACTTTCTAGTCCATCATTCAAAAGAGAGATATCCTGCATGAAATTGATACATCATATTATAAAACCATAAAATTGTTCACATATATAAATCTCATATAATGTTTTTTACATAATTTTTGCAAAAATGTTTATAAAAAACAAATGGTAAAACTAACTTGGATAATTTTAAAGAATTACAATCATTGCACCTGCAGTTTTAATTCTTGCACTTTAATGTTTATTGAAAAGAAAAATCAACAAAAACTAAACTAGTCATAATACTTAATTACTCTCTTTGCACTTAAAATGCTTACCTCAATGTCATCAGCAGCAGGGCAAAAAAAGAAATAATCTGATCTGGATGGAATAACTTTGAAAAAGCTTTTGATAATTTCTGAAAACTTCTCTTTCACATTTAAATGTTTCTGATACAGCTCTTCACAAGGTTGATATTTTTGTAGCATAGACAATGGGAAATAGGATTTATCTGCAGCTCTGAAATAAATGTCAAAACACATGTCCCAAAAAAGAAACATTGCAGTAAATTGAAATTATTTCAAAGATCATGTAAAAACCATTAGCTAATTATCTATGTACATATATTCAACACATACAAAAATATTAGTCAACAGACTAAGGTTAAATTACTTACATTTTTGTATAATGCAAAAAGTACTGGAAGAATGTTTAAATTTTGTATTTATATAAAACTCATAAAAGGTAAATCTGCAAATGGAAACTGTATTTAAATATTAATGATGTTAAAGAATTTGGCAAAATATATACAACTTTTAACACATGAATTTAAAAACCCATATGAAAAAGAAGTGGCTGGAATGCAATTAAAAAAAGGAAAGGGATAAATTAAAAATTATTCCTAGAACACATATGTAAAAAAGATATATGTTTAACACAATATATTAAGTAGAAAATTCTGAAAATCCGACAGATGAGCAATTAGCAACATCTTCTACAAAAACACTATCACAGGAATTTGAATATATCGAGTTCATATTATGTTCAAAGGAAGGTTGTTCATATTTCAAAATACAGTTGGACCTCCATTTTTCGAACCTCTGTTTTACAAACTTTTTCCAGGAAACAAGTATATAAAGTAGATTGAAAATTAATTGCTATTTCACAAATTGTCCATATAATGAGCTTTTGAGAGGGGATTTATTTATTCTTCATTAAATAGAAGACTGACTATATATATGAGTCTACCACATAGCCAATGAATCAAAAATTTAAGCCTTTCATATGCAATAATCATACTTTTTGAAATGACAAATAATAATTTTTAACCCTTTACAATTTTCATAAACATTTTAAAAACAGATTATTTTTATAATCACATATTATTTTTGTAGAGGAATATGCGCCACCACATTTTTATCATTACTACCTGAAACATTGTTTTCAAACAATTTGTTATATTCTGATTAATCACGTATGCATAATTTAGGAAATATGAGATACTAGCCATTACCTGCCTGCTTCACAGAGTATTTCATATGTTACATAAATATATACTATATATATATGTTGCCCATATAGTATAGTGGTTGGTGACGCTGACTGCTGAGCCCTACAGCCTGGGTTCGAATCCCAGAGAAGACATGCATGTTTGTAAATGTATAGTGCCTTTGCGGCAATGGGGTTTTATAAATAACTGTCTAGCCACAAGTCCTTTTGTTAGGTTGGTGGAAGGGGAAGAGAGGTGGGAGGCCTCTGACCACCTCCAGGGTGTCAAAACTGGGGAGGAATATAGAAGTCCAACCTGTCTCAGGCTCTGGTAACTTTCATTCCTTCCCTTTGGGAAAGACATGACAACATATATATACATTATTGATATCTTAGCATTAAAAATACAAATGTATTGAAAAATATTCTTATATTTCTTGATTTAAAAAGGTCATGAATTTCAAATAACAATTTCTAAAATTGTTGTAGATTTATCTTTTACTCTCTCATAGCCCTCCCATGTGAATTTTCACAAAACACATTTTTAGTGAATCTCTACTCAATAAAATAAACATGATAGCCAAATTTTAAGTCGAAATCTAATAGATCAAAAATGGAATTTTTTAATCAATATGCTGCAAGATTCCCTCTCCCCATAGGAGTTAATTTTCGTAAAATCTTTTCTTAGCGAATTTCCATTCGACAAAGAAAATAAAAACATGCTCACAAAATTTCAATTCTGTAACATCTAAAAGTTCAAAAATGGTAATATTTACCTCTAACGCCCATAAAACTCCTTGTGCAGTGAATCTCAACTTTATAAATGGAACAGGCCTACCAAAATTCAAGTTTGTAGGTCTAATAGTTCAAAAATGGCAATATATATCTTTAATGCCCCTTATGCCCTCATAATGCCCTTTAGGGATCAATTTTACTAACTCAGAAACCTTCCCAGGCATGCATCCAACAATTCCCCAAAGTTTCATCACAATTGGATGAACGATTTAGGAAGGAATATGAGACATACATACACTCATTTTTATTTATATAGACATAATAATAACAATGAAGTGAGATATACATAATTATCCCCAAAGATTCTTGCAATTTATGTAAGTTGATATGACAACATGTAAATTTGAAACAAATAAAAGAACATTTCAAAAGTGAAAGAACAATATTTTTTAGAAGAATTTAAATTTTGAAATCTGTTATAATCATGAAAAAATTAAAATCAAATTTAATGTGCATCATTCGCTTAATATCTGTTTATTTTAAAGCTAGACAATCAGATTCAAAATTACAATAAATAACAAAACAGGAATTTCAATATTTGTTAGAACATATTATTCGTGCATCTAAATCACAACAAGCCTGTCCAATTTATACGGTTTTGAAAAAATGATTTTTCTGACTATATGCAAATAATCATTACCAGAAATGCATAAACACACTACCAGATTATCCCACACCTGGATTAAAAAATTTAACCAGGAAACACATTACACTAAAAAAACACTCAATTTGTTTCTAAAATTGATTTGAAGAAAGTATATTTTCAAATTTCTATTAATGAAAATAAATCCAATGTTGTTGTAATAACTCCTTTTGACTTATAAGAGAGAATTTAATGCAATACCTTTCAGTGTTCGAATGCACCTTCTCTATTTAAAGATTCATTTAATGAAGAGTTTAATGATTTAATTTTATTTTACCTTGCTTGGATGTTTTAATTGCATCAGAAATTGAAGAGCGTGAAAAATATTTAAAATTACTTTTGATAGAATGGTAAAACATGGATGGAAAATTAATGTCTAAATTTGTTTTTTGAGTCAGTGAAATGAAGTTTTTAGACTTTCTAAGTACAAATGAAGGACCAAAATCTTCTCCCTAAAAGGATAAAGCTATTCTAAGTTTTAAATTGTCTAAAACAGTTTATCAGCTATGGACTTCTCTAGGAATGGTTAATTTTTACTGTTGTGTTTTGCAAAATTCTGCTGAGATTCAAGCTGTTTTGTAAAAATATTTAAAAGGTACAAAAAACAATGATAACTGAAAAGAAAAGAAAAAAAACAGAAGGATGAAGCTTTTACACAGTTAAAACAATACAAGAGAGACTTAACAATTCTTGAACAACATCTCTCCCTAATCAAGACATTACCTCTGTCCTTATGCACAGGTGCTTTAGACTGAGAGATGGGAGAAAAATTACATTTATTTAAAAATGAAAGTTGGAAGCTTTCTATTCTAAAAAGTTGAATGAAATGTTTATATAGTAAATACATTCATGAATTACTAGCACAACAAACTTATACTATAATCAAACTTTCAATTTATACAATCAAACATTTCAAATTCATGTTTGAAGTTGAGGGTTTTCAATTTTCATAAATCTCACATTCATGTATATGAACGTAAAGAAAATGTAAAAATCTCTCCTAAGCAACTTAGAAACCTTCAATATACCTCTCAATTTTTCACCTATTCAACATACTGATGGTCAGCTAAATATTGTTGTTAATGCTTTTCTAGAGTGAAGAGATGCTTTCAATAGGTTCTGATATATTATAGCACAACCGCAAATTAGACATTCAGAACTTTACAACTTCTTTAAGAACTTTACCTTAAATTTTTTTTAAAAAGTACACTCTCACTAACAGTATTTTTCTTTAGTGTGATATTTCAATGATTGATTTCAGACCATACATTCTTAAGCCATTTTTCTTTAATAATTTCAAGTTAATTCACAATTTGGTGCATCCTGGAATAATAGAATATATAAATAAAAATAAAATAGATAATTTCCAGATTTATTTGGACAAACTTTTAAAAAAAAAATTCTTACTGAATCTTTTTTCCCAACATTTAAAAATTTAATTTCCACCTGATTTATTTGCAGAAAGAGTGTGGAATTTCAGCAATCTCTAAAAACTTAAGAAGCACAAAATAAATTTTACATCATCTAAAATTTTCATTCCAGTTATTCTTTGAATCTGCCAACAAAGGTTTTAAAAATATTTCATGACTGAAATTAAAGGACATGATAATAGTTTTTTCAACTGATAAAACTCAAACTTGCTGTTTTCTAAAATCTGATGATAGTGACTTACTTAATAGCCACATTCCCCAAATAATACCTCAATAACTGAAAAATACTGAACCTACTTTTAAATATCACATAGCTATCATAATGAAATTCAAACAGTGAATAAAATTTCCAGTAAGATTTAAAGATATTAAAATTTTTATAACTAGTTTCCTTTAATTTATGTGTATATTTAAAAAAATAACTGCTTTATTAATTAATTGTAAATATGTATGTACACCTTCATTTTCTTTATCTGCTAATATAATTTGTTTGTAATATACTATACACTTATACTATGCTATTCTTCTACAATATTAAAATTCATTTTCAAAACTAAGTTACTAAAAGGAAGTAAGTAATGAAGCAAGAGTTTATACATATACAGTGAAATATGTTTAATACAAAAATGCTTAAGACGAAATATTGATTACCACAAAATAATACAACAATCCGACAAAACACGAAAAGAATTTCCTTTTGGGAATGAACAAAATATGGAAAACACCAGCCAGATAGGACTGTCCTATTGTATTACCGGGAGAATTCATTGCAGTAGATGATGGTAGTGTTCACAGCCACAATTATGGCAGACAAAGACATTTTGGAGTTTGTTCAAAGCTCAAATCATTGATGCAGATTCCGATGATGAAAATGAAATGAAAAATGCAGCTCCTGTTCCCACATCATCCAAAATGAGGAACGCCATGAAAAGTATGTGCAGTTATTTAGATGGCACACTCCAATGGCGAAATAAATAACAAAATAGACAATAACAAACAATTTGTTGACAATCTGATGCTAAAAAAACAATGCAAAGAAAAATATCAGATTATTTTCCCAAAACTCAATTAGTGTTTTGTTTTTAAAAAAATTTGTATTAAATTTCTTTAAGTTGTTGTGAATGTTTTTTCTTCATTGATTTTTATTAAATATATGCATATATACATATCTATGTAAATAAAATACACTCTACTAAACTTAATTTTGCAGATTTATGAGGGTTTCTTGCAATATCCTTTAACACAAAAGAATATTTCAGTCCCATCAGTTTCGTGTTAAGCGATTTTCACTGTATATGTTTATCCACAACTGTTTCCCAAGTTTATGTAATTCAAATGACAACAAGAAAAAAATTAGATGCAAATAAAGCAATGCTTCAAAAATGAAGTTGCAGTGTTCTTATTAGAATTTATGAAATATGTTGTAAACAATGCACAGCAACAAAAATAATAAAACTGATTAATTTAAAAATGCACTGACATATTTCTCGATAACCTTTTGAGTAATTAGACATACTTGTCCTGTTCTGAAGATTGATAATGGGCCTTGATTGCTTGATCATCTTCAGTGCTTTCTTGTGAAAGATGCATTTGTTTTACAGAGCGTTTGGTGAAAAAATCTTTCACATGACCACATATCATGAAAATAAATTCTGTAATATTAATTTCCAAAAGAGATTCTTCACAGATATTGTCAATAGCAGCAACTGCATCAGATTTCTGAATGCTAAAATCACTCATCAAAGATCTGAAATCAAGAAAATTCCTTACTTTAATATTCACAATTAAGTGAAAAAGTTTTCAGGATATAACGTTTTTAAAGAAATACATGATTAAGCAAATTATAAACCAATCTTGGAAATCCATTCAGTTAAATTTATGCTTGTATTATGATTTTTCTACACAACTTTACATTATTAGAATTGTAATCAATTATTAAAAGCTATTATAGTTTCCTCAAATATTTTAGTTACATTATTTGCAGATATAATAATTTAAATAATAAAAACATACTAATAGGTGTAAATTGTAAGCAATGTTAATCTAAATTTTGCAAATCAATAATGCATAAAGTGAAATGAAACCCAAATATAAAAATTTACATTTTTAAATAAACTTAAGTTATACTATACCAAAATCTATTTTCAAAAAATAAACAGCAAAATTTATAAATATAGATACAAGTAATGTTTTTGAAGATAGGCAATATTTAAGGGATAATCAAGTTGAATTACATAAAAGTATGCTAAAAATTCAAATGTGTCACACCAATCATCAATTAAAAGACAAAAGTATTTATGATATACATAACAATACTTTAATATTACACAATTTTTAAAAAAATTTATTAAAAAAACAGCAAAGATATGTTTTCTGTGCATGACAGAAAAGCCACAATGAAAAGTAGTGTTCTGTGGGCAACACAAAATAAAGAATAAATATAGGCTAAAACTTTTATTTAATCTTGAGTAATGATGAAATCCCACTTACAGAAATTTTTCAAAGAATAAGTTTCATGATGTAAAATCTTTGTTACAGATATCAAAAAGCAATCAAAGACCAATATATATGGTATTGTTTTTTTTTTAAACAACAACAAAAAAAAAAGATTTACAAGAAAATATTAGTATAAAAATGTGATCAGTTTTTTAAAAAATATTAATTCAAAATTTTTAAAAGTTGCATCTTTGAAAATGTAAATAATCATCAAAGTAAAGAATCCAAGTTCTTTAAAAACTGATCTGATAGTAAACTACTCTAGTTCTAGACACTAAACTAAAGCAACCATCTAAAAGTTAACTGGATAATTGATTTCTCTTTCTTGTGTGTTGTAAAAGCTCAACTGCTTACAAAAGTATAAAGAAATTTATTTGTTCCAACAACACTGCCTTTTACTGCACAATAGGCAACAAAAATCATAACTTTGAACAATAATCAACAAAATTTATGCAAACGCCAACTCTTTAATGTAAATTTCTACATTATTCCACCCATGAAATATTAAGACTAAATCAAATTTAATGAGCAGTATTTCTTGTTTTACGTATATATATGTATGGTGACTTTGAGTAGTATATATTTACTAATTTTGAATTATCATTAGTTTATGGATCTAGTAATCTTGATTGGAATGATGTGGACGCAAATGGCATAAGGAAACATCTTAAGTAGCATTCAATATTTAATGACGATCACACACACATATAAAAAAACAGGACAACATTAAAGTAAGTGACATGGCAAAACAAGTAGGGGCAGTGAAATGGAAGTTTATATACAAAATGCCAACCAGAAGTTCTAAAAATCATAAGACTTCCATGAAAAACTCATCTTATTGGCTGACAACTCTCTTACAAGATACATTACATAACCACGAATCAAAATAGGCTTTCATAATTTTTAAGTATTAAAAGTAATGGTTAACTCCCATTGGGCAGGTAACTAACAGTTGATTAATTTACGTGAAGTCCTAGAGGACTCAGGACCATAATAAATTTAAAAGTTCTCAAGAGAAAATTAACATGAATTATTACACATATATATTAGTTCCTATTTAAAATTTCATGGAAAAAAAAAACCAAACCTTGAGCTCACAACCCATTTACCCCAATATATTATTAATCTATAAGCCAAGTTAATGAAATGTGAAGAATTAAAAAAGACTACACCAGTATTCTCATCCACATACACACACAAAATCCTCCTTTAGAAATTTCAATGCTTTTCTATAAAAATGAAAATGCACAATACAAATCCTGAATATTATAGTTAAAAATTATTGAAAAATAATTATGTTAAAAAAAGAGATTTTGGAAATTTTTAGGGCTCCCCCCCCCTTTCTAATATATAAACATTTATGAAAATTTATTGATTCTTAACTAATCTGATTATTTAAATAAATATCAATGTATTTTAAACAAAGAAATCTAATTAATATTTCTAATTAATAGAAATAATATTTACAACAATAATAAATATTATTTAATTCAAAATTTATATTTATACAAAAAATATAAAAGAACAATGTAAATATACCTGTACACTCCATAAACAAATGCTTTAGAGAATGCCTTTTCTATAAGTGAACAGTGCTCCTTTAACACAATTGCATCAATTGTTTTTTTAACCTCATCCTCTCCATTTACTTCATTTGTATGTTTTGAAGTCTCAGTAAGATGACAGTCACAATCAAAAACATGATTCTCAGATGTGTCAATAATTGTATTACAATTATGTGTTTGAACTAACCTATTGATAATTGATGATGAAATACAATTGTAAACATATATGGGGAGAATAAGAGCATTCATATTAGAAATGTCTGTTACATTTTCTTTTTCATGACAAGTATTTTCATTACCAACTGTTGATGACTCTGATGTATCTGAATTTTCTTCATAGTCTTCAATATGTGGAGCTTTTGTCTTATCTTGGCTAGTTTTTTCAGAAACATTTGGATCAGGAGGAAAATACAATTTTTTAAGATCTTCATAAGTAGCAGGTATTAAGGTTAAGATAACATGTGAAGAAGCACAGCTTTTAACAAAGCATCTCCATTTAGGAATACAATTTTTTATATGATCTGGTAAAGTTTCTTGACTAAAATCTTCTGACTTGGATGGAGCACTCAATTTGGAGCAAAACTCACATTTAGAAAGATCAATAGATGAACTCTGCCAGATAAATAAACCAGAAGCAGTGAATTTTGGATGAGGAAAAGGGACAGATGGATTTGATGTAACACTGTGGCCTCTATGAAAAATTTGAAACAGGTAAACTGCACAATCTGTTGCAGTCAAAGTAATTTCTTGATCATGAAAATGTTCAATATTTTCCATAAGAAAATCAAAAAATGTGGTATTTCCACTAATTTCACCTTCTTTTCCATTATGCTGAACTAAAATTAGAAAATCAGGGAAAAAATTAAGATAATAAACAGCAAAAAAAAAAAAAGAAGAGAGAGAGTAAGCTTAGTTTTCTTTTTAACACTTTGACACGCTTAATATAATTATATAAAAGAATATAAGTACATATTCTTTTTTAATGATACAGGAAACAAATATTCTTAAATCCATAAGACAGCAAAAGATTTACAAAATTTTTAAAGAATCAGGTATTCAAAATAATGTATCATGAGTTTTTTTTTAAAATTAATAATTATTTATGAGTTTTAATATTTTATAAGCTACATTTTTAAGGCAATTACATATTATTAAAATGTAAACTTTAAGCTAATATGTGGATAAAGAAAAGAAATTTAAAATTGCTACAATAGCATTTCAACATAATTTATGGAAAAGCAAGATTAAATAAAATGAAAATAAGTTACATGATAAGAAAATGCATATAAATATTTTAAATTATAAGGCCATTGATAATTTTTGTATATTAATTACGGACATGACATTCTGCAATGGGTTTGGATGTTTAAACTCTTCCCACAGATCTACAGATTTTTAATTTTTAGCAAAAAAATTTTTTTGGTGCTTTCGTTTATGTGCTTGTTTTTTAAAAATACAATGTGCCTTCCATGAAAGTATGTCACTGATTTTAATTAAAGAAATGTACCATTTAAAATTAGATATAAAGCTTTCTAAAATCTACTTTTAAAAGTCATCACAGAAATATGACAAACATTAATAATTGAATTTTAATTAAGATAGATTTAATTAGATTACTATATGATAAGAGGGTCAAATTTTCCAATTTATAGAAATCTAAAGTGGTAATTGAATCTATGTTTCAAATAATTTCAAAATTATACAAGTTCTGTGATAAAATATATGGTAACCAAATAAAAAAATGTCAATTTTAATTATTTACGAATTAAAAGATAACTTTTTTAAAAAAACACTGCAGAAGATGAGCATATAAATAGTATGATTTGCATTCTTGCAAATAAAGCTCATATTAGTTTTAGATTCAAAACTTACTTTCATGCAAAGTTGAAAACATCATCTCAGTTTGTGGACATTTAGGCAATAAGCTCATCAAGCTGAAAGCATAAGGAACTATAATGGCATTCGTTTGATCAATCTGTTCATTTTTTGGCAGAACTGAAATGTTAGGTAAAGGTGTGGCAGGTACAGCATAATGCGGTTGACCATTGTCCTCTTCATAAGACTGGAAAGGAATGGATTGGCTCGTTGGACTTTTCTGACAAACACAGCACAGGTGCTCAAAAGTAGTTAACACTCTCATAACTTCTAAATCTTTTTGATGAAGCTGAAATTGGATATAACTCATAATTAACAGTAAAGGCTTCATTATGAGAACTATTCAATTAAAATATACACATATACAAAAATAAAACTTTTTCAACTGCACAAATTTTTTAAAGAATACTTGAACTTTATAAAAATACACTCAGGAACATTGAAAATAGCGACCCAAGAAGGAAGCTAAGTACAATCGCGAAACTTTGCAAATAAGTACAGCGTAATGTGATATGCAAATGATTCAAGTTTTGTGCCAATACGGATGCTCATACACGCCGATGTGGCGCTACAATCAGGAAGAGGGTGCTATATAAGCCAGCGCAAATTCGAAGATTCATAAACGTGACGATTACCCGCTGATTGTAGGAAGACTTTGGTAAGCGAAACATGCCAGGTAAACGTGCTAGAAGACATTTCTCACAGTTAAGCGAGTTTGAGAGAGGCCTGATCATCGGGATGAAAACTGCAGGCTGGTCGACGCGCCGTGTTGCTGGCCAGGTGGATCGTTGGGAGCAGTGGACACGAGAAGGTACCCACACGCGGAAAACCGGATCTGGAGTGACCACAAGGAGAGAGGATCGAAGGATCGTGCGGCAAGCACTTGTGGACCCCACAGTGACTCGTTCAACAATATGAGCAGATGTAGGTGTAGCAATTGTTCCACAAACAATTTCCAGACACCTTGCAGAAGCAAATCTTAAATCCAAGTGCCCTTTCCATGCACTCCCTTTAACACCGGAACATCAGCAACTGCGTCTACAGTGGTGCCAAGCCAGATCAATGTGGAATGTCACAGATTGGCAAAAGGTTGTGTTTAGTGATGAATCCCGGTTTGTTTTGGGGACAGATGATAACCATGTACGGGTGTGGAGGCGCCCTGGTGAGCGGTACAATTCCCCCACACTGTTCTACGTCACACTGCCCACACAGCTGGTGTAATGGTCTGGGGGCCATAGCCTATGATAGCCGGTCCACTTTAATTGTGATGCGTGAAACTTTAACGGGCCAACGTTACGTTGATGATATTCTTCGACCCCATGTAGGTCCTTTCCTAAACTGTCTCCCAGGGGCAATTTTACAGCAAGATAATGCTCGTCCACATATAGCAAGAGTTGCTCAAGACTTCCTACGTCATTTTCAGACTCTTCCATGGCCAGCCCGCTCCCCCGATTTGTCCCCTGTAGAGCACGTGTGGGATCAGCTAAAACGGCAGATGCCATCGTGTCACTCTGTGCATGATTTAGAGATGGTTGTTCAAGATTTGTGGGCCCATCTGCCTCAGGACAACATAAGGTGTCTAATCAACTCAATGCCTGACCGTGTGGTGGCATGTATTGCAGCTGGAGGTGGTCCAATGCGCTATTGAAGTTGCCCAGTATTTGTGTCGTTGCACACCCTGTATTCGTTTAATTGTCTTGTTTTTGAGATCAAGTGAATCTCTCATCTGTGTCATTATGTGTATTAAATTTCATTTCAATCTGAAGCTTTCTTCTTGGGTCGCTATTTTCAATGTTCCTGAGTGTATAATCATTTTAAGTTATCTGATACCTGACAATATCCCTGTTCAATTTTTGCTATTTATCAATTTAATGTAACAGTTTTACGAAAGCTGAGAAAAATATTTAAAAAATAAAATAACTACAATTAAAAAAATTATACAAGATATTTCCAAAAGTTTGCTTAAATCATTGTAATGAATAAATCATTCTAAATTAAAACATTGTTAAAAATATCAATACTTTAATAAAATTTGATTCAAATAACAATTATATTATAATGTTAATTAATAAACAAATATAATCAACTTCTTCAATTTAACACGAGTTTGCTTAAAGATTTCTATTCAGACAAAATAAAAAGTACAATATCACAAATTAAACTACAGAGAAATAAAATCCTATACTAATATTCATATACCGTATTTATTCAAATTATTTAAGCCTACATCAATTTTAAGCCACACCTCAAATTCTCAACAAATTTTTGTGAAAAATGAAAATTGGTGTAAAATGGTTTATCGATATCTAATTTTATGAAATTTGAATCAATTTAAAATAAGAATTAATAAGAAGTGAATAACTAGTTATTTTACAAGTATTATAAACTTTTAAATGTATACATGAACCTCTAATTGCTCTAACTGCCCCATTAAACAAATTTTTTTCCCCTTCAATTCTAAGCTGCATTCAATTTTCAATAACATTAACACTGGAAAAAAAGTGTGGCTTGGATTCGAGTAAATACAATATTTGAATTATAAAATATAATAATAACATGCATAAATGCTGTCTTCCAGATATATTTCAGAAAAATGAATCCTCCAGGTAAAATATTTAAAATATTAACATATAAATAAATAAAGTTGTTTTATCAAACAAGTAGTGTTGTTGTTGTTGCTAATGCCACCTGTCTGACGAAGTCAGTGTCATGATAACTGTAACTGTGTAATGGAACTGAACTATTGTAACTGTATATATATGATTGTTATGTTGTTGCAGTTGTGAGATGACGTTGTCACCTCATGCATAATAAAATATTTAACCAAGAACTGTCTTAACAAACGTAACATGGTGTCAGAAGTGGAAGCGTAGATCGGATTGAAAAGATATCCACTTGCGTAATGGAAGCCTTCCGACCCCCTGCTCCGCTGCAATTTTCGCTAGGAAATGTGAAAGAAAAATGGCGAAAATGGAGGCAAGAACTGGAGAATTATCTGCTTGCAACAGAAAAAGATGATCGAACAGATAAAGTTAAAATTGCAATCCTGTTGAACTTATTGGGCAGTGAAGGACTTGAAATATACAACACCTTCAAGTTAGAATCGAAAGTGAATTTTTCGGAGGTTATTCAAAAATTTGAAGAATACTGCTCACCACGACAGAATGTTGTGTATGAGTGTTATAAATTTTTTTCATGTGTTCAACTGGAGGGCCAAACCATTGAGACATATGTCACTCAGCTAAAGACTCTAGCATCCACGTGCGAGTTTGCAGACCAAGAAAATGGATTGATTCGTGACCGCATCGTCCTGGGAATCAAAGACAGTGGGTTACAAGAACGACTCCTAGAAAATAACCTCAGTGTTGAAAAAGCTATTGAAATCATCCGGGCAGCTGAAGCAAGCCGGGAGCAAATCAGAAATATGAAGAAAGATACAGCCACAATAAACTTCGTGAAGGAGTATCAGAACAAGCCTAAAATCCAGTACAACTGCAAGAAGTGTGGACAAAAACACAAGCCTCGAGTGTCCAGTGTTCGGAAAAATTTGTGCCAAGTGCAAGAAGAAAAACCATTTTGCTGCTAAATGTTTACAGAATACAAAGAACATTCATGAAATGAAGGTTCCTGAAAATGAACTGGTTTATATTGATTCTGTGAATGAAAATGAAAATAAATGTGTAATGAAAAATAGAACAGACTCTAATGATAAAAATGTAGAAATGGTAAGTGAAACTTGGTATAAAAAATGTTTCATTAGATGTAAATAATAAGTGTTTTGATGTCAATTTTAAACTGGATACTGGAGCTGAAGTAAATATTTTGCCACTGTATATTTTGAGTATGTTAAAAGTTAATCCAAAACTTAGTAAAACTAATATATCTCTAACTACATATGGTAATTTTAATTTAAAGCCAAATGGTTCCCTTATAATTAATTGCTTTACTGATAAACTCAAAAATGTTCCTTTGCCTTTCTATGTAGTAAATGTAAAATCCAAACCAATATCAGGGTTAAGAGGTTGTAAGGAATTAAAACATATTGAAAGAATTGATACTATTGAATGTAGTATAAGTAAAAATGAGTTAATTAAGCAATATAAAGATGTATTTACTGGGGTTGGGAAATTTCTAAATGAACCATATCACATTACTTTAAAAGATAATTCAGACCAGTAATTCACCCACCAAGACGTGTTCCTCTGGCTTTGCAGCCAAAATTAAAAAGTACTTTAGATAGATTAGAAAAAGAAGGAATAGTGTCAAAAGTTAATAAGCCAACTGATAGGGTGCAAAGTTTAGTCATTGTAGAAAAACCCAATGGAAATTTAAGATCATGTTTAGACCCTAGAGATCTTAACAAAGTTATTAAAAGAGAACATTATCAAATTCCTTGTACAGATGATATCATTAGTAGATTAGAGGGCAAGAAAATATTTTCAGTTGTAGATTTGAAAGATGGTTTTTGGCATGTATCTTTAGATGAAGATAGCTCTGAAATTTGTACATTTAATACACCTTTTGGAAGGTACAAATTCAACAAAATGCCATTTGGTACAGTTTCTGCACCTGAGGTATTTCAGAAAAGAAATCAAAAGCTTTTTGGAGATATTGAGGGAGTAGAGATTTATTTTGATGACATCATTATTGCAGGATATGATGAGGATTCACATGATGCAATTATGTCTAGAGTTCTTGAAAGAGCCAAATTGTTAAATGTAAAGTTTAATCCAGATAAACTACAATATAGGGTGTTTGAGGTAAAATATGTAGGTCAAATTATATCTAAATCAAGTATAAAACCTGATCCAGATCACATAAAAGCAATTGTTGAGATGCCAACACCAAAATCAAAAACTGAAGTTAGAACATTGTTGGGCATGATGAATTTTCTTTCAAAATTTATACCCAGTGTATCTAAAGTTACTGCTCCATTAAGAGAAATCATTCATGAAAATGTAGAATTTAATTGGGGAAAAGAACAAGAATTTTCCTTTGTAAACATTAAAGAATTGTAGCTAAAGCTCCAATTTTAAAAGTTTTTAGTGTTAATGATGAAATAGTAATACAATGTGATAGTTCAAAAGATGGGCTAGGATCCTGTTTAATCCAAAAAGGTCAACCGGTATCATTTGTCTCACGCAGTTTAACAAACAGTGAGAAAAATTATGCACAGATTGAGAAAGAATTATTGGCAATTGTTTTCTCATTTGAGAAATACCATAATTTTGTACATGGACATAAAGTTGTAGCACAGAGTGACCATAAGCCCTTAATTGCAATTGTTAAGAAACCTATGCATAAAATATCTTCTAGAATGCAAAGAATGATTTTAAAATTATTAAAATATGATTTTGAAATAAATTATGTACCAGGTAATCAAATGTTTCTAGCTGATACTTTATCACGAGCATTTCCTGTTAGTGAAACTGTAAGGGATGATCCTGAAATGCTAAATATTGTGCATACTATTTCAAAACATTTACCCATGAGTGAAAAGAGAACGTGTACAATTTAAAAAAGAAACTGAATTAGATCCAGAATTACAAATAGTTGTTAAATATATCAAAGATGGCTGGCCTAAATCTTACAAAAATGTAGACAATAGTGTAAAAACATATTATAAAATTAAAAGTAACATCTATATTCAAGAAGGGTTGTTATTTAGCAATGAAAAACTAATTGTACCTTATAGTTTGAGAAAAGATATGCTACAACTAATTCATGAGGCTCACTTTGGGATAAAGAAATGTAAGAAAAGAGATAGAGAAATAATGTATTGGCCAGGGATGAACTCTGACATAGAAACATTAGTATCACAATGTGTAATTTGTGAAAAATTTAAAAAAGCTAATAGTAAAGAGCCATTAAAACCTCATACAGTCCCCTATAGACCCTTTGAAAAAATAGGAGTAGATATAATAGATTTGGGTAATACAAGTTATCTATTGGGGCCGTGGGTAGCCTAGTGGTTAGAGTATTGGACTCCAGACCTGAGGGCCTGGGTTCGATGCCCGATGCCACTAAATACCACTGAGTATAGACGGAGTACGTGCTCGTTAAATCAGTGGGTCCAAAAGTCTTGTGGGCGGTCGCAGCAGAAACCACGAGTGCAGGGGGCTGGAGAATATTTCCCTCCCCTTCAGTTCCACGCCAAAATTGTGGAGGTGGAGATAGGTGGTGTCGCCATCTATCGTTAAGAAGTCCAACCTGTTTCACAGGCAATGGCAACTTTCATTCCTTCCCTGCGGGAAGGACACGACAACAACAACTACAAGTTATCTAGTTGTAATAGACTATTATTCAAAATGGATTAAAATTGCTGAACTTGTAAATAAGAGAGCAGATGTGGTAATAATTAAACTTAAAACAATTTTCTCTACATTTTGTGTTCCAAATATTGTAGTATCAGATAATATACCATTTAATAGTTATATTTATAAAAAGTTTGCAAATGATTGGGATTTTAATTATGCATTCATTAGTCCTCATTACTCCCCAAGTAATGGAATGGTTGAAAAAGCAGTAGGAATTTCTAAAAGCATTATGAAAAAGGCAAGGGAAGATAGACGAGATTATTTAGTAGGTTTAATGGAGTATAGAAACAAGCCAATATCAGGTCTTGACTTATCTCCAGCTCAAATGATGTTTAATCGTAGATTAAAAACAAAATTACCAATCTCGAATAAATTGTTAAATGCTGAATTACTTAATAACATTCGAGAAAAGTTAATAAAAAGGCAAAACATTCAAAAGATACATTATGATAAAACTGCTCATCCATTACCTGAACTTGAGCAGAAGATAATGTCAGAATACTAAATTTTTAAAACAAAACTTGGGAACCAGCTAAAATAGTTTCAAAGCATAAATTATATCCTAGGTCATATTGTGTTAAAAATCAGTCTGGAAATATTTTAAGATGTAATAGAAAACATATAAAAACATCAAACACACCCTTTAATATAGAAACAGATCCCAATGACATAAGTACTTTCAATTCTGATTCAGAAGTAATTGTAAATCCTCAAAATATACAGCACTGTAACGAGTCAGATTGTAATGTCCAAAGAAGAAGTAACCGTGTTTGTAAACCACCATCTTATTTGAATGACTATGTCATGTGATTAATAACTTAAAGGGGAGATGCCATGATAACTGTAACTGTGTAGTGGAACTGAACTATTATAACTATATATATATGATTGTTATGTTGTTGCTGTTGTGAGATGACATTGTCACCTCATGCATAATAAAATATTTAACCAAGAACTGTCTGATCGCTTAACAAACGTAACAGTCAGATCCAGGCCTACAAAATTTCTCATGGCATCGGGCTAGATTGTACACCTGTCCTTAGCCGTAGCTTTGAGCACCATGCAGGTGACAGTACGATTTGGCTCTGTTCCACCCCAATTTTGAGGGAGAACACCCTGGGAGTGGTCAAGGGCCTCCCACCTCTCTTCCCCTTCCACCAACCTCACAAGAGGACTTGCAGCTCGATGGCTATTTAGAGTACCCCCCCCCCATGCCGCAAAGGCACTAAACATTTACAAACATCCATGCCTTCTCCAGGATTCAAACCCAGGCCCTATGGCATAGCAGTCAGCAGTGCTAACCACTATACCAGATGGGCGACTAACCAGATGTTACTGTCAGAATATAAAATACATCCAATCTTCAAGAAAATTCATTCAATTATAAAATATGATTATTGAATGAAAAAGAATTTTATGAGTTTAAATAATAGCATACAATAAACTCTTTCTAAGCTGACACCCTTAGTTATTCAAGGATGTTTGCTTCTAAGCAATGAGTCATTATATTTCTTTTTAAAGATGAACTATGTGTCAAGCTATCACTCATTCCAACTAGTTTTTATTTTAAGGTTTAGCACAGTGTGCAAGTATAATTAGCTCTTTGTTGATTATAGTAGTAACCAAATAATTTCCTTTAAAAAATGAATAACGAAATAACTTCAACAATCATATATAAAGCTTATCATATTGGTGTAACAACAATGCATGATCTCTTAAGTAATTATGAAAAAACTAAACATTTTATGAAATCTGCTGCTAATGAACCAGGCAGCAGCAGCAAAACTCTGAGAAATGTTAAGTTTCCTAAAGTGGAAAAAGTACTCATGGCTTGGTTTTAACAACTAAGGTCAAGGTATGCTTCAATTTCTAGTGATATTCTAAAAGGAAAATCTAAATATTTTTTGAACAAATAGTTAAAAAAAGATAACTTTATGACCAGTTAAGGTTGTTGTATGAATTTGAAAAATAATATGGAATTAAATTCCTTTGAATGAGTAGAAATTTGTGCAGATATAAACCTGGAATCTCTGATTTTAGAATAAAATGGATGGGTTGGTTTTGCCGATTTTGAAGGGGGGGAATGTTATTTTGTGTAAAACTTTATTTATATGTTATAAAAAATATTAATGGGAGCATGATTCTAGATTACAACCATTACTGGACACTCTCCCCCACCCCACCCTGCACATACAATATAAATGTCTCTTTATTACCCTAGTAGTCCTATTTTGCTTACAACTTGGCTCTTCTCTCTCAAACATTTGCCAATCCTTGGGTTAGGCTAACCAACTGATCATATTTTCAATATCAATGAAATTTATCTGAATTGGGTGATCTATCAAAGATGTTTGTGATGTCTGATGAAAACCATGCTCTTGAGAGGAAAATAACCCATACAATGTCTTACAGTCCTATGGTAACAGAAAATAAACCCTTGAAGAATATCTTTCAAGAGAGAGCCCTGCTACAATGGGAAAACTTAATATGACTACCTGATGGCCTCTCCCTTTTAAGCAAACTCCACTTGGATTCAGAGATGTGTTTGAAGACCCAACATGGTTTTGTGCAGAGTGTACTGGAATTAAAGGAACAGCTTGATATAGATTTTGTCCCCGAACCTCTGGTGTCATCTTAGGACCCAACTATTGATAAAGGTTTTTGATTCCGCACTGAGCTTACCCAGGTGGTTTCCAAAAAAAGAGCAAAATACCTCAATTTTAAGGTCAATGATAGACACCATGTATCCTGAACCTGACTGGGTGCATATCTATACTGATGGAAGCCATTTGAAGGACTGGCAGTGCAGAAGCAGGGTGTATTGCCACCTTTTCTCTTTTTACTTAACAACTGGAAAATTCCCAACTGCTTTTGATGATGAGGTTGCTGCCCTTCAAGTAACCCTAGCACAGTTGCATTGTCATCTGAATAGCTTTTCTAAGACTGTTGACTTCTGTGATTCAAAAATAGCGATTTTTGCTCTGAACTCAAATTCTACTCCTGCCTCCTCTAACATTCTTGACTGTAAAATACTGCTGCAGAATCTGTCTGAGTACTAAGGAAATCATCTTGCAGTGGATCCCTGGACACTTTGGTGTAACTGGTAATGAGTTAGCAGATCCCCTAGCAAAGAAGGAAGCTTCTATTCAACAAACAAGGAAAGCTGTCCCTTTTACCAGTGCCAAGCATATTATTAAGAAAAAGATGAATAATCTCACTTCAATTCAATACACAGAGAGAAATTTCAATAAGATCTGATGGAATTATCTTAAAGATCTTCCCATATGGCCAAAACGTAAAGCAGTTGCCAAGTTTCCTCTGGCTACTCGACACAACTGTCTCCTCAAACATCTTCATCAAATTCATGTTGCACAGGCGCCTGTTTGCATGCTTTGTGATATTTGGGAGGACATGGATGCTGACATTTGCCACTGCCCAGAACTACAGGGCTCCTCTTTGTGCAATCTTTATTGTCAAGCTAGGGACCTATTGTGTTCATAGACTTTTCTCACCAGGTTTTTATTTCCTACTTTGTTTTGTCTATTTTTGTTTTTGTTCCTATCCCCTTGTGGTGTAGTGATCTTTTGTAACCCTGGCCATTGGAAATAAAAAAAATGTCTTACAGTCATAATTTGCACCAATTAATAGGTAATCTTACAATAAGGTTGCTTGTTGTGAGAAAAATGTAAAAAATCCAAGAGCACTTCGTAAGTCTTATAAAGGTAGGTTCCCCATTTATTACATAAACTAATTCTAAGTATGGGTTACTAAAGATGTTTTTCATGAATGGTTCAACGTACGTTTTATACCAGTAAATAAAAAGATAGTAAACAAAAAGAAATGGCAGCTTTCCTTTATGACTCATACTTCCAATTCTATATCATACCATACTGTGTCTAAATTGCATTTCACATGTAGCCATTCCCCCATAATTCTATAAAAGCTTTGATCGAAGTATGGGAGATTGAATATTCTTCATTTGGACACTGTTTGATGCATTGATAGCTCTGCATTCATCTCAAATTAATTATGAATAATAATCACTCCAGAAAAATAAATGGACTGCATACTTCTCCCACTTTTATTATAAGCTCTCATGGAGCTACGCTCACACACAGGTTTTCACTCAGAAACAAAACAAAATTCTCTGTCCCCTCATGACATTATCACATTATACTTGTGCTCGTGAAAACAGTTATCTTTTTAATTGTGATGAAACACTCAACAAATACAAATTCAAAAAGTATTCAAATAAGTATTGCTTAAGATGACAAAAAATAATTTTATACAAAACTTACAGCCAATGGAATCTCTTCATATTTCAATCCATTTAAGTACTCAAGTTCTGAAGGCATAACTGTAACACCATATTGAGGTTCAATCCAGCATTCTGTTATGAGTTGTAACTCCCCATCAGCTTCAGTCAGTTCAGTGTCATCCTCTTCAGATATACTATAAAAATAACAATACTTAATGATAAATTAAAAATTTCTAGAAAAACAAGAAATTTGTATGTTTAACTTATAGGGAAAATACATATTTTTACAAACATACTCGCATTGTACAAAAAAATATGCACTTCCAAGTATAAAAACAGTTAAAATGAGAAGAAAAACACAGAGAAAAGTAAAAAGTAAATACAGTAATCACTGATATAAAGATATGAAATTGTTTATTAATCACAATTCAAAAAAGATAATACATCATTTTGAATAGCAAGATTTATACATAAAAAAAGGCTATCCATAAAATGATTTATGTATACATTATATGCAATACAAAATTACAGAATTTTATATGTCCTCCATCTTTATATACCAGTGGGCTTCAAACTTTTTCCAACTCACAGAACCCCTAGAACTAGAAAGTATTTTCATGGAATCCTATTCCACCTGCACACTTAGAAGTATATTTCTCTTAAAATAATACTTAAAGTAGATGAACATATCATAATTACTTTTTGCAAAGGCAATAAAAACAATATAGCATCTATTATTAAAAATTTTAATCTGCTTATAATTTACTCATTAATAATATTAATCTGTGATCCAAGTGTCACCAATCCATACATTATGTTTAGTAACTGGGATATGTGCTTGATTCTTTCACACAAACTGTCACAACCTAGGCCTATTGAAATTAACCGCAATCACATTACATATTCTGAGCTTAATTTATTTCTATACTTTGTTTCTGAAGCCACTTATAGTGAGAAATATTTTTCATCTATACATTGCTCTGAATGGCATTTAAATGTTTAGAGAAATACTGTTTATAATGCACGAATTTGCAACATAAAATTTAGGAGCTGTTCTTGCTAACATTAAGATAAATTAAGAGTTTTGACATCAAATCTGTTAATAGGTTCATTATTTCTGCTCCTTTATTGTAGCTGTTTTTTCAACAAATGGTAAATGGTGCATTTTCCATTGGAAAACTATTTTTAGTTTTGCAAGACATTGTACAAAGGAGTTACTAACAAGTATACAATTATTTCTCGGAACATGGGATATTAAACAATAAAATATTTACAATCTAGTAGGTAATATATAAAAATACAACATTTTAATATTTTTTTATTATATTATATTAAACATTTAAAACGTATTGCAAAATAAAGTTATTATGAAGAAATAAGCTTTCCAGTTTCTTAATGACACGAAAGAGCTTAAAATTTTAGTGGGTATACAAACTTAATAGAGAATGTGAATCCATTTTGCGTACACATTTATAATTTTTTTTATTGTGACTCGTGGAACCCCTGGGTATACCTCGTGGAACCTCTGGGTTCTATGGAACACAGTTTGAAGACTACTGCTCTATACTATGTAGGCAGCATCTGCCAGCAATAGTTATTTTACTAATTAATAATATGAGATGTGATTGAGGCTTAATTTATCTTTGGAATATTTCTTTCAAGTGAAATAAAAAGCTTATTTATTTTTTTATCTCAGCTTTATTGTTATTTAATTGATCTATCACAGTGGACTCTAGCTGTCTAAGCCTTTAAACAAAAACAATGTTGTTTGAATTACAAACTCCATAAGTTTTGAATTTGTACAAAAAATAGCATCTACAGATAAGCAACAAACATGTAGAATTAATTTTTGCTATAAATACTTATAGTGGAAATAATGAGAATAATGATATAGTGATAAAATAAAACCAGAAAAGTTATACAAACCTATCTTTTACAGTAGTATTTGTATGAGGAGGAAATATTATATATTGAACAACACAGCAATTTCTCTCTTTTTCAACAATAGAACCGGAACTAGACAGTTTTTCTTTAGGTACCTAATAATATAAAATTACATTAAAAAAATTAAAAATAGCATAATTTGAATATTTAAATACAATTAATTCAATAACAGATGAACACATACTTCAACAGGAATTTCTTGCACCATGTACACAATACCAAAACTTGAATGGGAAAAATGAAAACCTTCTTGAAGACGAATTCTATAAAAATAATAATTACAGTGTTTTAAATTCAAGTGTAAACTTTAAAATATTTACAGAAAATAAAAACTGATACCAGATGAAAAAAAACTTAGAGTGGTCCTTGGGTATTATACTGTTGACAAATTTCTACAAATCAAAAGACATTGCCAAATGCTATATTATGCGACGAATCAATAGTGGGAAACTGTTCCTGCACATGTTCCAAAATGATAATAATAATGATCCCAGCAATACACTGCCTTTTAATAAGGCAAAATTGGGCAATAATATAATATATAAGTACCAATATTTTATTTTAAAAATATGAAATAAAATTTTGATCTTCATAAGGAGCATTCAGACTTTTATGAATTTTCTCTTACAATAATTTGTAAATCTGTAAAACCTATAAAATTTACTACAGATAAGTAAGTTTTACAGAAAAATTTATGCTCCATAACTATTAGAATAAATAAAAATTTTAAAAGAATTTTATAAGTTATTACTGCTTTAGTATTGATAGATAATGTCTAAATTCAATCTTAAAAAAAGGCTTGCCCATTTATCAAATAAGGAACTGATATAATGCATGTTGGTTTAAAGTTACACTGTTGTAATGAAGTTTATAAGAACGATTTACAGATAAAAAAAAATCTTAATAGTTGCTGAAACATGTTAGCAAAAAAAAAAAAGTTTTAAGAAAATGAACAGAAGGATGTTTTTACCATACTTCTCCTTCTCTTTTTATTTAACAATAACATTTAATTGGTCAGGAGACCAAACAAGATTAATGCTTTCTGACAAACCAGCATTCAAACGTATTATGCATGCAAATAATAAAAATATCATCAAAACTATTCACAAAGTGAAAGAGTAAAATGGTTACTGATGTACACATTTCGTTTTCTCTTAATAACAATAAAATAACTCTAAAAAATTTGTTTTGAAAACTTCCATAAATCAAGAGCTTAAATTTTCCTTCAAACATGCCTTAACCATTAATGTTAGTAATATAGTTCTAAATATTTCTTTCATAAACTTTCATTTCTTTCTTTTTTTGTGGAAAAAAGTTTTGGAAAACTTATATTACAGAATTAAAATTTTTAAATTTCATTTAATTACATTATTTTGAATTATTTCAAAACAGTACAAGCTAGATTAAAATTTTAAAATAAAAACCATTCAGAATACATATTTCTGCTCACTTTGTTAAAGTATATAGAATCTTAGAAGCAGATTTTAGATCTAATGATGTACAAGATTCATATTGCAGTGTCCAAATCCATCTCTGTTGTAGCAAATATTTGCTTAATGTGGCTAGAGCATCAGCAAAAAAATAAGAATCTGAATGTTTTTGATGAATAGGAATGTTCCTGGTATTCCCTTGACTATCAGGAATTGATATAAGAAAATTTGTAGGAAGTTTCTCATACCTGTAAAAAATATAAATTATTAGGTATAAAAACTCGCTTTCAGAAATAAATGACACATGGAATATTTTAATTTTACTTCCCTATTTTTTTATTACGTAGAAAAGATATAAACTGAGAATAAATAAATGTACAGCATTTATGGATCACACCTTTAATCTTAATGTAGATAATACATTTATTTTTATTATAATTTTTCCCCCATCCCTAGCATTATAATTCATTTTTCAAACTCTAAGAGAACATATAGAAGAAATCATTCATTTCTATATAAATCAATTTATTCCTAACCATACTTTGAAAATTTAATTAGTGGTTTAAATTTATTAAACTAGTATGTAACACACTCTATATAAAGCATTTAAAAACTACTTATTTGAAAAAAAAATTTTAAAATCGATGACTTATTTTTTTAATCATAAAAAAAAAACTGACATAACCTACTATTTCAAGAAATTAACTATAAACAGACTGAAAAACATATCTATACTTCCTAACTGAAGTTTCTTTCCTTTCAAATGTAGAAGTATTATTCAACTGTAAAGTTTTATATTTCATCATTGAAAGAAAAAGCAAATTAATGCATTACTCTAAAAACATATGTAAAATTCCATAAAATTGCACCTGTAATAAAGAATATATTACAGACAAAACTGATAATATTCAACAATTATCAAACAAATTCAGTGAACTTTTTTTTTAATTGACTGAAAGTTATAATTTCATAGAAATAAAATAAGAATTTAATAATTTTTATTGATCAGTTAATTTATTCAGCCATAAATGGATACAAAAAATAGTTCAATACAGAACACTAAACAAGAAAGACAACATTCCAAATATGTATGATATGCAATCTATTTAACCCCTTAACCACTGTAGGCATGTATAAATGCCTAACTCAATTGAAGCATTAACTATCACATTAACTATATAAGCCCCTTTTCTAAGTACAAGATTTTACATTGTGTTGCTATCTGTAAAACTATCCTGAAGGCTTCAGAATGCAATACAATAACCTTGACAGTGTTTGCAAAGGATTTACTTTTTAAAGATGATTTTACTTATTCATGCCTTTTCTTTTCCCCCAATACACAGCATAATAATGTGTGCCTCATATAAAAAGATGGTACCTAAGAGCAAATATTTTAACTTTTCCTCAGAAATTAAAGGGTTAATGAAATGTGTTTATTTGATCAATTAAGTTTTATGTCATAAAAATAACTGCTGCTTAAAATAAGATAAAAGAAACATCTATAAAAAGTTTAACATCACAATTTTAAGTCTAATGCAGTGAATGGAAAACTTTTTCAATATACGGGCCACATCTAATGTCAATGCATAATTGGCAGTCCACATCTATTGACACAGCTGAATACCAAAAGTAAAGAAATGAAAATATTTCCTAATATTTAATTTATATTGAATTATTATATACAACAAATAATGAGACAACTATAATTAGTGTGACATATGGTGCTGCACATTATTTAATAATCTGAATATTGATCAAAATGCTGAAAGTGGTCAGATGTAATTAACCTTTTGATTGTACATTATTTAGTCAATTTATTGGCGTACTCATAGAATGTTTCTTTTTTTTGGAATAAACTAAAATATTGTAGCCATATAATCCAGAAAATTAGGATACATAACAACTTTAAGAAAATCTAAAAATCTAACATAAATACATTATTCATATTTAACTTTGAATTTAAATATCAACACATTGAACTTCAATAAGCTCAATTTAAACATTTTATGGTGATAAAGGTGATTTAAAGGATAATAAGATAGAAAACACTATGAAATTAGTAGCACCTAATTGAATATAAAAAAACCCAGGACAAAATAATGTTTAAGTATTTAATAGGTATTTCAAAAATGCTGTCATGGTATTATATGTAAATTACTGTGCCTGAATTCTATATCAAACAATATTTCAAAAAAAAAAATATTCTTTGATATAGAATACTGTAAATAGTCAATAATGCAAAAGTTTCTGTAATGCATGTGTAGTAAAAATATATATTTTCAAGAATTTTTAAAACTTAAATCAAGCAATTACTAATTTCTTCCCTTTCTTTTTATATGTATGTGAAATCCTTATTTAATATTAATTTGTTGTAAAGGCATTTGTTTCCAAGAAAATATGAGACATCACATATGTATTTTGTCTTGGGAAGGAGTGTACATCATCTGTATAAATTTATATGAATTTGCTATTGTATAAATAATTTTTCATTTAATTTATGCCTTGAAATTTGCCACAACACCACACTGTTATCTAATGCACAAAACAGAGTAAAAGTATATAAAAAAAGACTTTAAAAAATAGCTCTTTCATACATATAAATATATATATACATATTTTTAAGGTAAGTTTAAATATTCAAGAAACAGAAGCAGAAATTCATAGTTCTGGAACACAATACTAAATTTACTTAATTCAATCATGCAAATTTACCTTAAATAATAGCATTTTTTCCTGGATTTTATAAAAATTTCAACAGCATAATAAAATACCTTATCAAAATCTTTTCTACAGGCTTCCTTAATATAAAACAACAGCAGGATTCTGACGGAAAAGACTGGCATGATCGAGGATAATCTTTTACAGATGAAGGTTTTGAAAGTTTCAAACGCAAAATCTTTTCACGCAAATTATTCACAATCTAAATAGTTTAGACAAGAGACAAAATATAGAAAACCGGAACAAAAAGAATTATTAATAAAATTCCAAATAATAAGCAAAGTCGTACTAAAATCTAATTCATCATAAATATATTATACATATCCTAAATTTTAATAGATCAAACACAAAGAAGTCAAAGCATATAAATTCGAGAATTAAAATTGTAAATATAATTACTCTTGTGACATTAAAAATAGTATTATTATTAAAAAAAATTATAATAAATTAATGGAAGCAATATTTAGTTATTAATTAATTTAACATTTAAAAAAAGGAAACAAACATTTATATAATGAAAAATAAAATGTTTTTTTATAAAAAAATTAAAGTTTTGATGAAAAAACTATAAAAGAGTAGAAGTTAGCATTTATAACACTTTGTTATAACCAAGTTGTTTTAAAATAATGATAAAAATCTTTGGAAAAATTTGTAGATTGCTGGTTATTCAATTCCTGGATCTATTAGAAAATAAATATTCTAAAGCTAAAGGTAACTAATTTATCAAGATGCTAAAAGAAAAACTAACACCTATAAACACTAGCACAAACATATACATTTTATATGAACACGCAGTTGAGTTATCAACAATATTCCATTAATAATCAAGAAAAATCTTGCCTGTATTCACTTTTCTTTAATTCATAGCATTAATTTTGCTTAAGACTTATTTAATTAGTACAATTAGTAATAAAAAAGCACAGCCTTTTAAAAGTGAAAAAACAAACTCAAGTTTTAATAAGCTTTTCTGCAGAAAAAAAAATATATATTTTAAATTGATGCAAAAGTGAAATGCTACATAATAAAAAAAAATCACATAATTTATACAAATAATATAAAAAAACTTTTTAAAATTTTTAGATGAAACAATAACTTAACATCACATGTTTTAATTATTTATAACTATTCTTAAAATAGTTTAAGCTACTTTGATTAATGTAAAATAATACAAATTTTATTTCTTTGATTCAAAGGTTTTAATTATTGAAGCACTGTGAATATCTGAATTACTATAATATAAAAATAATTTGCTTGAAAGAAGGTTTTATAGGATACCAAAAAAAGGGAAATTAAACATTTTGATTATTATATTATAAAATGTAAGCCATTAAAAAATTTAATATTACTTGATGTCTTTGGCGTCCTGGTAAGCCACCCAAAAATGCAAGCCTTATTACAACACATGGTGGTTTACTTGTTACACGAATTACATAGAATGATACTGGAGGTTTGTCTGGATCACTGCAAAAAAAAAGTCCTAATTTACATTTTTTCAGTACAAATGTATTGCTTTATGACAATATGTTCAATAACTTAAAATACACATATTTCTTGAAAAATATGTAATTCATGTGGATGTATATCAATTCAACTTATAAAATTTCTTCCCCTCACCTTCAGTTTTTTAAAACACTTGTTAAACTCAAAATAAAAAATTAGACTCAGCCAATCAATAAGTACCTTTTTTTAATTACTTTGGTAAAATATTTGTCATAATGGCATTTGTAATTAAGTTTCAATCGGAAGTTAACTATAGTTTTTTATATGAAAAGTGCCAGGTAAGGTAACAAACTGGTTGCAAAAGTATTTGAATCACGTTTTTGTTTGAAGCAATACAGAAAAATAGAGGTATGTAATGCAATTTCAAACTTTTAAAGCGAAATTAAATCATGTAAAATATAATGATAAATGAGAAAATTATTAAGTTTGGAAAACTTACTCAAATAAAAGATTAATGTATGAGTGATTTTCAACAAGAACAAATGAGCTCTCTTCACTCAGTAATGAATTTAGTGCAGTAATTGCCAAACGGCATTGTACATGAGCATATCTTCCACTCGAATTAGGAAGATGGAGATTTTTCTGCAGAGGAGTGTCATGTTGCAATATAACACCAATTCTATGAGCATGCATCCATTTTTGCCTACAATCAAAAGAGATTAAAATATTAATATAAAAATGTTCAAACATATATTTCAAATATCCTCATAATTTTAAGACTTTGAACATAGTTAATAATACATAAATATGAAAAGAAAAAAAAAACATTATGGTGATGCTGGTAGAATTACTGATTTTAAACTTTAAGAAATAAATATGACTGAAATATATAATTAGGTACCCTTTTCATAAATTTATAAAAAGTCATTTTTAAGAATTTTTATTAAAAGAAATATTTTTCCTGCTACTATTAGCTGTATCTGGTGTCATTTAGATAATTTAAAGGAAAGTTACCTAACTTGCATCTCACATCTAATTTTTGGCTTGCTTATTTAAATGCCATTTGTTATTTAATATTTTAGACAATAGTTTTATTTCTTGAAAAAAGCAATCAGCCTTTAAAGAATGCCTATTTGCATCCCCAGATGATATGTACATAATAGTTCAATTTTTATCCAACACAAGAATAAGCTTCTTGGTCATCAGATCTGCTAAAAACCATTTCCTCAATTACTATACTTTTATTTAAAAGAGGATTTTTAAATGTTCTGAAATTTAGTTAATGATATTTTTAATAAATAAGACATACAACTTTTCCCATTGGCAAATCCACTCTCACACTTATATATAACAAACTTGACACAGAACTATAAACAGGATAAATAGACTGAATTGCTTTGGTTTCAAATTATTTACACAAATGAATGTAACACATTGAAATATCAAAGTAAGTTGTTACACTATACTGTTTCCAATAAGAGATTTTTACTTGATACCTTCTGCCACCAACTACCTTCTTTTAAATTGAATGGAAAAAGGTAAAAAATTATACATATATAAAATTACAATACAATGTTGATTTTTTAAATGTTATTACCCATATATTTGCAATTAATACAGAATAATAATCAACATATTTCAGTTTTACTATTAAAAAATTTAAGCTTCTAGGAAGTTTATTTAATCTATTAAACCAAATGTATAATAAAGATTGTTTTTAAATGGTCAAAAAACCCCATAAAATAAAGCCACATTTTTTAATTTATGTATGTATGCATTTCTTTCATTTTTATTTTGTATATATATGTATCTATATAAAGATATAGGCTTTAACAAAAATATTCTAAAATATTAGAGCCCATACTTTATTGCTGATAAATTTAATATTAACTGAAGTTTAACTTCTGTTCAATGAATATAATATAATCTTGAAATCTTTTAAAAATGGCTTCGAAAAATGAGGACCATTGCATCAGAAAATTTGTTACTACTTATCGAAGTTAACTTAAATATATTGACTTATTGGTAAAAATAACTAATGTTTTTCTAAAAAGCTTTTTAGACTGAACAAAAACAGAACTATTACAAACTGCAAACTTTCTCACAAACAAATGTTTAATAGTATTTTGCACAATTCATTCAAGTATTCAATTTCTTGAAATTTTCTCATGTGTAATACATGATTATTAAAAAATGAAGAAATAAAAATCCAATAAATAAATCTCTCTTACCATACATTGATGTCCAACATACACAATGGCTTCCAAAATGATGTAAATTGTATATTGGTCACATTTCTGTGGAAAAAAAATTAATTGAATATTTTGATGGAAATAAATAAAATTAATTTTTAATGATTTTAACAACTTATAATTCTATATTGCTAATGAAAAGATATATTTTAAGCAAATGAAAAGAACTTTATGTGACTATATTTTTTTGCAAAATATATTTGCTGTATGACTATTAGTTTTTCAAAAAATTTAAGTGTATAAAACCAAAGAATCAAATTAAATTAATAATAATAAAATATGCTTTAGATTCTTACGTGGATTGGAGAATTGGCATTGAAGAATTAGTTGAAAAGTAAAATAATGGAACTCCATTCTTTATACTCTCAGGAATAGTGTAGTAGAGAGGATTTAAAGCAAAGGAATGAAGTTGAGTCAAAATCTGATCAGTATTTGATAAACTAAAAAAAAAAAATTGAAGGTTATGTAAAAATAAAAGAACATTGACAAATAAAACTTTTTACAAATAAAACAAGGAAATATAATTACATTTATGCTTATTTGAGATCTTACTTTTTAATATAACTCCAAAATTGTGTAATAACTGTTTTACGATACACACTTCGTATTGGCTTTTTATCAGAGCAAGTCACATCATGCAGGAACTCATAACAGCCATCAACAATTATTTCAAAGTGGCAATTTAAATCAGAATAGCTACTTTTCCTGTAATATAATTTTAGGTTAGAAAATGCATAATTCACATACACATATAGAAACAGAGATAATAAGAAGAAAATTGTACATGTTACTAATGTAGCCTTTTTTTAAAAATAAATTTTTTTTTTTTTTGACAAATGTATATAATCTATAATGAAAAAACAGTATTTCAGTTATTTTAAATATGAATAAAAGATTCAAGTAAGTTTACTTTATTTGAAAACATCTTCCATAACATAATTTTTTTTCATTTTGAAAATTTTCTGTTATTTATGACTGAATATTAATACATTATTTGAAAGAAAAATAAATATACTATATTTTTAATAACAATTGTAGAGATTTTTATAAAAACAAATCATATTATATTAGCAACTTAAAAATGTTTTCAACAAAATGTTAAAGAATAATGGAATGATTTAGATTTTGAATAACAGATATGCATTTTGAAAAGAAAGGCAGGTGGGAAGAATGTTTTACTAAAACTAATAAATTATCATGGAATAAATTTCATTCTTGTAGTCTGTTACGTTTCAAATGAAACTAAAGCTTCAAATATCTAATTCCCTTTAATGCTTTATAAAGAAGACACAATGCTAGCAGTTATAATCAAAAAAAAATTTTTAATTAAACACATGCAATTGGAATAATTATTCATTATTAGTAACATTATTAGTAACTAACTAACTATTCATTATTAGAGTAACAAGATATATTAAGGATGAAATTTTACAGAGGATTAAATTAACTAATAACCTGTAATCCTGATTAAGAGTAAATCTTAAAACTAGGCATGTAAATGTAAGAATTACATTTCATTATTCTAACATATTATCATAAGATAAAAGGTTAAAATATATGTATCTATACATACTGTGTGTGTATTGTTAGAAAACATCAGCCTAATTGTTAAACATGGTACAGAGAAACCAAAACAAAAAAATTTTCACAAAAATACATGTCCAGAAAAATATATTTCAGTGGTAGAGGACACTGCTGAGATCAAATAATAACATTTTGTACAGTTCTTTCCACCTGAATTTTCACAAATTATTACACAATTCATTACAAATTCAAAGCTCACAAAACAACCATTGAATGTATAAAACAGAGAACAAAAAACAAAAATTGTAGAATGCCTGAATCTGAATAATTGCCAACTATGTAATGATATCTTTAAAAATGTATGGAAATTACGCACTTTAAATGTGATGTTTTTCATGTTGGTTATTCTTGTGAACATTTATTGTAAAAGGACATATTTAACTTTTTTATGTTTCCTTTATAGCTTCCCCTCCCCCCTCCCTTTCAATCTTTATTTTCGCCAACCATTCTGAATTAATCAATCTAGACTTAAATTGGCATTTATAGGCACATATTTCACAACAAAAAAAGTTGATTTTGGTTTCCTCAACCACCTTTTTAAAGTTCACATGTTATTTTAAATAATTCTGAACACCTTGTATAAAACTTTTAATGTATCAATGCTTACTACTTGAAGTGTTCCAATTTTGAAAAATATCAGAACTTTAATTACCATTGTCTCCCAGGATTAGGACCTGATGTAATTAAGTATTCTATATTTGTACTCAACATCCAAGGCAATACTAATCGTATTTCTGTTGTACTCTTTGCTATAAAAAATACCATAAAAAATTAGTTTTAATATGCACACTGGATATATAAATCTCATTTTTAAAAATATTATAAGTTATTTAATTTTCATAAAGTATAGAAAATTCAAAAACACATAAGAAAGAAAAAAAAATCTGAAATAGTAACTTATTGATAGTGTGAACATAAATTATAAATGAAAAAAATAAACACATTATTTAATAAATTTATAAAATTTTAAGTAATAGAATATTACAAACAGTTTAATGTTACCTTCATCAATCAATACACTTTTGACAGAATACCCTTCTCGTAAACGACATGATAAAATATTTTCTAAACTGACTTTCCAGGTACCTTCTGTATGTTTCTTCTTTACTCGTGACTGATGAGCTACAGTATAAAAATGGGGATTGCTGGAAATAAAAGATAAATTCAATTAAAATGAAGAGTATTGTTTTGTATAAGTCTCTTAGTGGATTTTTTTTATTAAAATAAACAATTATATATCCACTATTCGTATTTACACCTTAATAAATTATGTGCCAATAAAACATTATATTTAATAAATATTTATGAATTTATCAATAATACTCAAAGAGTAAAAACATGCATATGATTAAACATGTTGATAATCTATTACATCAAAATATATATAGTGAAAAATACAAATTAACAAAGTAATCTGGTAATTTTCCAAACATGTAATAACAATAATTCATTTTTAAAAAATTGTTGAAACTGCTGATTTAAAAGGTAGAGATAAAAGAAAAACTCACTCTACATGCCAATAGTTTTCTCTATCAGATGATGGTTCATATGCTTCTAAAAAGCCAGAAGTACTCGTTTTTTGAAAACTCCATAGTAATAGTGATTTGTGAAATGGAGTAATTAAATTACGATTGGATTCACTTATGACCTGAAAAATAAATTTTATTGTTATAGCAAATTACATTTAAAAATATACATAAATATATAATCTTTTTAAACTTTGAGAAAAATATCTACAAAATTAAAAAAACTTACAAAAATGCTATGATGCATCTCAAACAAATTATGTTAGTTGCATGAATACAATTGAAGAAAGTAATTAATTTAATATACATACATATAATTATGCAACTAATGCATACAAGTCTAAAAAAATAAATGCACTATTAATTTTCTTACATAAAACATTCACCTTCCCTCAGCCCCACCCCCTTAATTTGTGATTCCTTTTGTTAATTAGTTGTCAAATATATCTACATTACAAAGTAAAATCACTTAATAATTTTTTCTCTTACCTCAAGAAATTAAAATATATTAAACATCGATGTAAAGCTATTAGCTTGAAGTATTGGGTTGTTAGGAAAGTAATTTCAGTGGTTTTGTTTTCAACTATCTGAAAAACTTTGTAGAGACCAGAACAAATAATAATAAGAAGGTGCCAGAGCTGGAGAATTCGGTGGGTGTGGCAGTATATCCCATTTAAGCTGTAAAAGCATTTGGCAAGTTACCAAACTTGTATGAGGTCTTGCATTATCTTGGTGGAATACCACATCTTTTCCGTTGATCAATTCTGGCCTTTTTTGTTTAAGTGAATCATTCACAGTTTGTTCAGTTGATAATAGTACACTCCAGAAATAATCGTTGTGCATCACCTTTTTTTGATGAATGTTGGCTTTCAAAATGCTTTGAGAAGATTCATCTTTTTTACTCCATTTGACATTGTTACAGACAACCCATTTCTTGGTCCCAGTGATGATGTGCTTGAAAAACGGATAATTTTTTAAAGGTTTTAGAAATAAATCACAGACATTAACACAACAATACAAATTCCTTTCCATGAGAACATGAGAAATCCATATATGTTGAGCTTTGAGATTAAACCTAGGCTTTTCAAGTGGTCGTGAACAACTGAATTCGATAAATTTAACCTCTCATTGCTCTCACAAATTGTTATTCGCCGGTTTGTATTCATTAATGCCTTTACTATAACTTTATTAGCTTTAACTGACCTTCCAGAACAAGGTGCATCTTCAGCATCAAAATTGCTGGATCAAAATTTTGCAAACCAGTTTTGGAACTGAAGTACTTTTAATCTTCTTCATACACAAAGCTAATTTTTTTTAGTTTGATCAGCATTTTTAACTTTTCGATAGTAAAAAAATAAAATATGGCAAAAATGCTGCTTTCACTCTCCATATTTAAAAGGGCATCAAACAAAAATTACTGCATAGAATCAATCATACTTTTTCCAAAAGTAAGGCTCTCAAAACATATAATGATCATGAAGCTTAAGTGTGAAGTTGGGTGTGAGAAATTACAATCAAATCCTCTGACAAGAAAAACAAAATTACTTTGCAAACAACCCAATAATAATAGTAATTATAAATATAATAAACTATATTTAAAGTAGCTATTTCTAAAAAAACATTTTGCAATAATATATATTTACCATATATTTACATGAAGAGAAATAGGCTCCACATGTTGCTGTAGCTATAAATTCCATTAGCTCTTTATAAGGTACTCTACCAAAACAGGAGAAAGAATGAAAAGAACTACCTAACTGAATAAAAGAACAAGCTATAGTGTTGTTGCGCAGTTGCGTTAGTAGAGCATCCAAGCTTTTGCAAGTAGGAAAATTCAATATACCATCTGTTATAACAACAATACCTGGAGAAAAATACAGCCTTTAAAAGTATGACAGAAATATTTATAGGAGTATATAACACATTTTGGGGGAAAAGGATGTAACATAATTAATTTCTATACTAAGTTTTTAAATAACCAGTTATAGATTTATCTGGGTGAGTTCCTGTTGATTTATTTAAGCTTCCCTTTTATAGCAAAAACAGTTTATCAATGCATTTATAGTTTAAATACAAGAAGTTTATTCAGCAAGATGATGTCCAGTACAAGAATAACCAAACTTAATATGTTGTCAATATATAAAGTCTAATATAAAATCAAATCTGTAGAAAATATTCAAAAAATAATACATGAAAATGAACATAAAAGTGTTTGCCATTAGTTCTATAAGATTAATAATGAAAGATTGTACTTAGCATTTTAGATTTATACTATTCTTAAGAATTATATGGGAAATACTTTTAATAAAAGTTTAGTTTAACAAAATTAATCTGTCTGATTTGGTATTTAATTTATTTTTGCATATTTTAAAACTGCTTAGAGTAATTGTAACTGCTATAAGATAAAATTACTTCAGTTCATATTCTAGCAAGCACTTAAGATTTGCTATGTAGTTGTAAAAACCAATAAACATCTTCTAATTTCTACACACTTGAAGATATATCACATATTATGCACAAAGCTTGATTAGACCAAATAGAAATCTATTGCACTTTTTATAGAAGCAATAGATATGTATGAAAATTAAGCGATTTCATAGGATAACTCCTAAAATCAAAAATACAATATAATGAAAATTGATTATAGCAGAGAAAAAATTCATTGATATTAAAATCCTAAATAAACTAAAATATTTTTTTAAAAATCCTGAATTATATTATACAATTAATCATAAAAAGAACTTCTTACCAGCACTACTATTTTCTGGTAATAACTGAAGAGCTAATATGCCATAACGAATAACTTTCAAAGTACTAATATCAGCTGATAAATCTAGAACCTTTTTTATCATTTTATTTCCTTCTATAGTACTATCTATCATTGACCCAGCAGCATCATGAGACATCTATGAAAAACAAGTTTATGATTATTTAAATAAAATACATACAAATCATCAATGAATCTACATCTGTAAATTTTTGGATGATTTGATTAATAAATATTACAAATCTATAAAGATGCAACAATTATAATATGATCATTGATTAAATTACATATTAATCAAATAAAAAAAGAGAATTATAACTTGCATTCTTTAATAAATGAATAAGTTCTTTTAAGTATGACATTAAACATACACGAAGCAATCTAATACATTTAAACTACATCAAACATACCTTATTCTCATCCCAGTATATTAAAACAAAATTCTAAATGCAATACAAATTGCAAATGCTCCACATAGAAACCCACAAAATACAATTAATGTTTTTTGTACCCATTTTAGCTTCTTCATTTACCTAAAATTATTTTTATGCCCTTCTTTTTAAAAAAATTTATAAAAAGAGAATCATATTATTTAAATACTCTCTGAATTAATATTACAACTTTCCTTATTTGGAAAAATATAAATGAATTTCCTTATTTACTTACTTTTTAGATAAGGCTAAGGTAGTGTTTTTACGTAAGGAACAATTCCTTAGAATTAAAATATGTATGTTTGATTTTCATAAAAAAATTTGAAAAATGCTTTGTATTAGTATTACTACATAAACAGATTACTACAAAAATAATATTTATATACAGAAACAAGCTTGTTTTATTCCAATAACTTATCCTATTATTATTAAGGTACAAAAATATTTAAAAAATCATGCATTATGATCAATAAGAACCAAACCAAAATTAGTCTGTATTTTGAATGAGTAATACATAATACCTTTTTAATAAATTGCATCAAAATATACAAATAATTATGGGAAAACTTAAAATTTTAATCTATATATAAACAATACACAGGAAACAAAATCCTAAAATGTGAAATTTTTAAGCATTAGTTATAATTTGTTATGTCAATTACCTGCATAAAAAAATAACATTGTTTGAAATAACTAGCAAATACACTAATTGTCACTCAATGAGTAACAAATATAAGACTCATTAAAAAAAAAAACCTCATATAAAAAATATTTTCTTTTATTTTACTAATTTTTTGAAAAAAATCAGTTTAAAAAAGAATTTAGTATTTTTTGAAAAAAAAAGCATGAAAAATCCTCAATAAGTACAATGATGTGAGCTTTGTCAGCAGACTAAAAATGAGTGTTTAAATAATATAATATTACATGTATGAATGTTCATTTTCTCACCATAAAATGTATTTGTTCTTCATGAACAGTAGAAGAAGCTGTTTTAACTAGCTTACACATGTATTCCAGTTTACTCTGAAGATATTCCAGTAAAGTATCTACATTTGAAGGAGTAAGAATCCAACCTTGAATAATAGCCTACATTTAATGGCATTAAAAAAATAATGATTACACAAACATCAGGAAGAAGGAAATATAAATAGAATACTTAAAATTGTATTAAAATATAATTTATAAAATCTTAATAATTTTTTAAAAACTTTTAAAGTCATCTTTATATTTAATAACATCATATTTTCTTTTTTTAAAGAAAAAAAAAGGATTTCTTTTTGAAAATATAGATTAATTGGCATAGTACTTTGTTCTTTAAGTAATTTGAATTTAAAGAAGCTTTTTTCAAAAATGCACAATGTTCAATTTTTAAAATTAATTTTATTTGGAAAAATAATAAATTTACATAATTTAAATTGGTACAAGTAAATTGTGTTCGTTCTCAATTTTTATTTAAAATAACTATAAAAATTGTGGGTATATATTAACAAAAAAAAGATAGTAATTTATTTTAAAAAACTAAAATCTTCATACATTTACTATTTGAATGCAAAAAAAAAAAAAAAGAATGATTATTTATTTATAAAATTAAAATGTTTGAATATTGATTTTTCTAAATATATTATGTTGGAACTTAATTAAAATAAAATTTCAAAAGTTCCAAAAAATCTTTTTTTTTTCTTTTTGAATAATAAAAACTTTACCCTAAAAATATTTTACATAAAAAAACCTAAATTAAAATACAAATATTATTTTGAAATTTAAAATATTGGATAAATTTAAAATTTCAAATACACTTCTTGTTTACCTGAGGAGTTGAAGAAGAACAATTAGGAATATGAGCTATGACTGTAATGTAAATTTGAGGCGAAAAATAGTATTCACTGCCAGGAACAAAAAACTGAAATAAAAAAAAATTTAATCACTCTGGTTAGTTAAGATGCCAAATTTTATAATAAAATAAGACTAAAAATATACATTTTTAATGTTTAACAAAACAAAAAAATTGTTTTCTGTGTCAGCCTCCCACCCTAATATAATTCTAATAACTAGATAACCACATCTTTATCATAAAAAAAATTATTAAAATTTATTTCAAGATCTAGGGTTTCCAAATTTTGCCCTTACATATTTGTAACACAAACAAAATAATTGAAATGGATATGGAAATAACTAAAAAAAATAGCAGTCACATCTCTAGAACAAAACTGCTCCCAAAAGACAGTTGAAGAAGCATTATTATATCAGATCATATTTAACTTTAAATTACAATCAATTACCACAAGGAGAAAATGTTTTATGATCATTGCATTTTGAAAGCCATGCTTTATAATTAAACCAATTTTGTAAATTATATTTTAAAAAATGGTTACTTTTTTCTCCCTATTTTTAACAAAGCTTAGTGTCTGTTCTTCATTTGAGAAATATATTATTGAGTAAATTAGATAATGTTAAATCAATGATTCATTCTCTATTGCAATGTAACATTAATACAACTTAGAAATTACATAAAAACAACTATAAAAAGTGTTATGATATTGTATTCCATTAAAAGATTAGTATTTTACTAAAATTATAAAAAATTTCATAATTAGTAAGTCATTTACATCCTTACACCATTTTTCGTATATTTATCAATTTACATACTTTTTTAAAAAATTGTATTCTAATTAGTTTCTGGATAAAGTTTGATCCATATTTGCAAAAATTATATTAAAAATTTCTGTTACATATTTCTTCACACACAGATGAATTTTATTTAGCATTTTTTAAAATTTGTTTTGATAATTCTTCAGCAAAAGTATTTTAATAACAATTTTCACTGTGAAAACTAGCAATTATAGCAAACCAAAACCATGATATTATCGAATGTACACAGTGTATAAATTTGGATTCTAACTTAATAGTTTTTAAGAATTAGGGCTAAATATATGACTGAAAAATATTTAATTTTAACAGCTCAATATGTAGAATTACTATATTGTATAATTAGGTATATATGTTCATCTGATAGTATTTAAATAATTCTGTTATTACTGTTCATTGTTTATTTTAAATTGTTTAAATCTTTTCAGTACTTACATTTTTTAAACTTAATTTAACATCAGATTTATAATTTTATTGTGACACTAATTTTTATTTTTGAAATTAAATAATATTAAAACATTCAGCAGTTTTCTAAAAAATAGTTGTTCTTCAGGAAAAATAAATTGAGAAAAATTTTGTGTTAAGAGTGAGACTAGCTTAGCTGCTGATCTTATCATCTGACCCTATTCCAAAATTCTGAAGCATATTAGCTGTGCTTCACAGATCTTGTGTACAGTGGAAAGAAGAAATCAGGAAAAATAAAGAAGCAGATTTTTTTTTAAAAGTATCAATTATTTTTTCATTTATTCATAGGAATCTTATTCACATACAAAATTCAAAACAAATGTATACAAGTAGTTTAATCTAGATAAATCTATACAAATAGTTCAATTTTGACTACGAAGTCTGTAAACAGCAATGCTAGCAAATAAAAATACTGTACTGTAATATAAAAATAATTAAAATTTAAAAAATGATTTTTTTTTTTTTTTTTGCAAATAAAATTTTATTAACTGAATATTTGAAAAAAAAAAATCCCTTTTTCTAATGGGTATGACCTTTATAAAAAAGAAATTCTATTTTCTACTCTTCCTATTTTGAAACATCAATTTGCTCAGTATCTTCACTGCAATGAAAATAGTGACTCTTCCATTTCTTCTTATTAACATTACCCCAATCAAATAAATAAAATAAAAAGATTTTAAATTTTACAATTATTATCCATATAATAACTACTCTAATTAGCACACTTAAAATATAACATTTGAAAGTGCTGGTAAATATATTGTTATATGCATACAACAGAGAAATCTATACTTACAGGTTGACTAATACTTTTAAGACTTTTTTCCAAGGATATAAAGATTTCTTCAAAAAATATATTATCATGTTGAAGGTCCTATAAAAGTATACAAAGTTTATAAAAAAAAAAAAAATTTTTAAATTTACTGCATTTTAAAATAATAGCTTTAAGATAAGTTATAAATTACCAATATGGATCATACATTCATTAAATCAAAATTTCAAGACAATTTTGTCAAAGTCACATTTCTGGAGTCATTTGATTCTTGAATTAATTTATAAAAGGAATAAGAATTACTTGTTTTTTATATTAAAGATATAAATCCACTAAAAGCTTTTTGCTTTCTTTTTTTTAATTTTTTGCATAGAAAAATATTATAACTTAATTATTATAATAAATTTGCTTATTTTAATTGTCTTTAGATGTAAAAAGGTGAATTACAAAATCAGAAGGAAATTTTGTAAGTAAATATAAGACCAATTTTCAACATATGGAACTAAAAAGGGAAAATTTCCTTTAAAGAAAAACAATCATTAATGTAAGCAATCTTAATAAGCGAAAGACTTGTCACAAAATGCAAAATAAAATTATATACATGTAAAATTTTATCTACATACCACAGTGGAAACGGAGGAACTCAAGTCCAAGCAAAATACAAGCCGATATTGTGTAGACAGAAAGTGAATTTTTGTATCTGAAACAATCTTTATAACAGAAGTGTTTTGTTCAGGATCCACATCAAACTTCTCAGTTAGCTTTGGGATTGCTGATATTATTTCAATCTCTTCAGAGCATTGTTCCTAAATATACAAACATTTATATATGTGTGTGTATATATATATTATAAATAAGTCTTACATAATTATCAGAAATCTAGCACAACTAACACAATGTTTCGATAAAGACAGAATTAATTAACACAGAAGTAAAATGGTCATGTTATTAAGCTTGCAGTTAGTGAAGCTTCAGTTGAACACCATATTCCAACTGATTCCATTTCCATCATACAGAGGTTAGTGTCATTAAATTAAGTCAGTCAGGGTTCAAAATCATCTTGTTGGCATGGATACAAAAAGTAGGCCCTTTAAGGTGCTAACCTTGTCATCTAATTGTGATTCAAAAATTCCAGTTGTATTCACTTCAGTTTGCAATGATTGTGACAGGCAGAAAGAGAAAACTAGGAATAATTCATTACAATAAGAAGAAAGAATTGTACAGTAAAATGCTAACAATGCATACATGAGTAAAATAAATAATTTTTCTTCTCAACAAATAAAAATTCATTTGCTATAGTTTTGAAATTTTCTGAACTTCGTGTTAAATTCAGAATATTAGTGTAGTAAATTTCTCAAATTCAGATATATGTAATCAAAGCTAGAAATTTTTTAAGGTTGCATGAGCAGATTTTAAAATAGGTTTTACTGTTCAACAAAGAGAATGGTTCTGGTAAATTGTTTTTCTTCCCAATATAATAATAAGCAAATAAAAACCAAACTCAAAAAGTATGAAAAACCAGTATTAGAAAATAAGGATTTTTCCCAATTCTGCAATTACGCCACAAGAAAAATTTTCCAAAAGAAACATTTTTAAACACATTTAAAAAATATGACAATTCATCAAGGAAAAAGATATATCAACACTAATTACTGTGAGAGACTCCAGCAAAAGTACATTAAATTATTAAGATCAAAAGAGCATTGAAAAATTCCCAAGATCTTGGAATTGAAGTATTTGTACATTGATAATTCAAAGTAAGCAGGCATTTTGTTTCACAGACATATTTATTTGCAAAGGAAATCTTATTTAACTGCAGGTAATATAAAAATAATACTAATGATACATTTAATAATTTTTTTGCTTGGACAAAACAAAGGTATGAAAAATCTATTATATGTGAAAATCAAATACAACTAGAAACTTTGAAAATTATATTAAGTATCAGATCAATAAGTTACTTTAAAATATGCAGAGATTACGATGGTTCCATTGGTACAATAGCCATTTTGGCCATAGTACATTTGTGGTCAAGCTACGTAGAACACTTAAATATTACATTGAACTTTACCAAATTGAATTTATAAAAAATTATAAGATAGATAATTATGACCATAGACACACACACAGAAAATCTGATGAGAGAAAAAGAACACATATGCACCTTGGGATCTTAAATCCTGCTCTTATTTTAAACTAGGTAAGCCTCTGAAAGAAGGAAGAAATGAAGAATAGATTTTTGGATTTTATTCCTTATTTAGATCGTGATAAAATACTCATTCTGCAAACACAAATTATCAAAGAATACTTTTGATTTTAAACTCCATCTACTTTTTTTTCTCATTTATTATACATTTCTCTAATAAAAAACCTATTAAGATTTTTTCAAAGTAGGTGAATAAAACTTAAAACAAAAAAGGTGTTTTCACTAAATGTAAGAGCTCAAACTAAACATGGAGATGGCAGAAAAATATCTCAACTTTCTCTGAAGTATACAACACTGTGATTCATATACATTTGTTTATATATAATACAATATTTTTAAATTTTCAAAATACTTTATAAATATTTCCTTTCTGATTTAACATGTTAAGAGATAGCTCATTTTACATTATGGTTTAGGAAAAAAGCGAGAAATATATTTTATACTATAAAAAATTGATCGAGTGAGATGAAAATGAGAGCTGTAATAATATATGCTCATCTTTATAGAATAGCAAAGCCAGAACAAAACTTTAATTTTTGAGTATTCCTATATTGAAAAAAATATTTCAAATTTGGGTCCTATTCTTTAATATTTTGTAAAGACAGCCATAATACAGGATTCATGGGGCACTCCATTCTGCAAATACTTTGAATCTGCATATTATTCCTTGCATGTCTTTTGAAATTAGACATTTTCCCCTTTGCTTCCTTTAAAATAATGCTTGAAATATTTTTCATGAAATTCTACTCCAAGATTATAAAATGTTCACAATTACATAAATTAACCTAAAATTAAATATCTCCCTTTAAATATTGTTTTACTAAGAATGAAGTCATCAAATAGTGAAATAGGATAAAAACTATTAACATTAATAGTTATCATTGAGATGTTCATATCAGTAACATAAACACATAATTTTTAACATAAAATTTTAAAATGTGAAGTTTTAAAAATTCAAATTTAATTATCATATTTAAAATTTTTCTGTGTCAAAAAAATTAAATTCAATTTATTTCTTTACAATTGATTTCTTTTAATCAAAATATTTTATGCCTTCTTATTTAACATATTCAAAAAGATTCTGAAAAAATTAATCGTACATAAAATACTATGATCCTTTTTTCTCAAACTAAACATTTTTCGGTACTTACGTATTAAAGCAACCAGGCCAAAATTCGCATAAATCGCCAAATTTGGCGACCCTACTTACAGCAACCCTACGTGTTATACGTGGTTTTTCGTAAAGTAATTATTTTGCTTACTGGTTAGATTGAATGCCGTGAAATACTTTAACTATGGGTATTTGGGATCTGCCTGCGAGTGAAAAAGATGCTGTTGAATTGTTACAGGGATATGGAATTATACCGAATGAACGTACTTGTAAAAATTCTCATAAAATGAAACTGTATTTTGGAAAGCAAATCTTCTGGAAATGTAACGTCGAAGAGTGCAATCAACACTTGGGTGTGAGAACCGGAAATTGGTTTGAAGGTAGCTAAATTTCATTTGTGACAGCGGTGCGCTTCATTTATTATTGGTGTAAAAAGTAAACCTCAATTAAATTTTGTGCAGAAGAGCTGGGAATTGCTGACAAAACTGTTATAGATTGGAACAATTACATGCGGGAGATATGTGCCCTTGAAATGGATGAAAAAGAAAGAAAGCAAATAGGCGACGAAGGACTTATTGTGGAAATAGACGAAAGTCTATTTGTAAAAAGAAAAAATAACACTGGGCGTGTACTACCACAGCAATGGGTTTTCGACGGAATTTGCCGAGAAACGAAAGAGACTTTTTTGGTTACTGTACCTAACAGAAGCACCATTACCCTCATGGAAAAAATTTGCGAAAATATCAAGGAAAGAAGCATTATTTATTCGGATTGCTGGAAAGGATACAAGACAAGTGAGTTGGAAAATGCTGGATTTCTGCATGGAACTGTTAATCACAAATATAACTTTGTGGATCCCGACTCGGGCGTTCACACACAACATGTAGAGCGCATGTGGGGCTCAGCCAAATGGCGCAACAAAAAACAGAGAGGAACAGCCCGTCATCATCTTGACTCATGCCATGTCGAATTTATAGGGCGCCAAGCTTAAGCTGTTAATGGCGAAGACAGTTTTCAATCAGTGCAAAAAGCAATAGCCAAAAGATTTCCGCCGAAAAAATAATTCTGCAACTTATTCAAATTCGAAACCGGAAGGGTTTAACTGCTATTTTATATTTTAAAACAAAATAATATAAAAAACTGTATTAAAAATTATCTGTAATTAATAAATGTACATTTTCTTTCTATTCATACTTTCTTACTCAAACTTACAAATCGCGCCAACCTGGTTGCGATAATATGCAAGTACCCATTTTTCTACTTTTTCAGCCTAGAATTAATTCTGTTTAATACACCATGAAACAGGTAAGAGAAAATGTTTCATTTACAAAAAAGAAAACTCAAACTTTAAAATACATTTCAAAGTGGATAATATATTAACAAAATGCTTCAATAAAAACAAAAAGGTTTAATTACAATCATGATTATTTTTAATACATACAATCAATGATACTGCTTACAGATATTTATTACAAACATATTTTTCTGTTTAAAATAATTTTTAATTCTGTCATTAATCTTAAAGAGGTGCTGCTTACAATAAAAGGTTCATTTTTTAAAACAGATCATAGATATTTTAATATTTAAAATAATTAAGAAGCTTTCAATGTACCTGGCCAGTCTTCCATTTGAAAGTTAAAGTCTTATTCAAATTTTTAAAGAACCATTGAGCCCTTATATTTCTGGAAATGCGATAGTTATTTTGCATGACCACAAACACTTCTTTGGCTTCCAAATTGGAATCCATCTAAAACAGTAAAATTTTCAATTTATAAATTATATAGGAATTTAAAGTGAAGTGAAACATTCTGAAAACAAGCTTAAAAAAATTGTTTTTGAAAATTCAAAACAAAAACGAAACAAATAATTCACAGGAACCTGATTCTAATATGCAAATAATTACTATATGAAAAAAAAATTATTTTGCTGTCTTTATGTGGTTTATTAATACATGAACACAGAGAATTCTTTCAAAAATTTATTTACGGCCGAGTTAGGCACGCAATTTATTAAAGAACTTATTTTTCAAGCATTACGTCGTGCAAGATTTTCACATTATCAGATAAAAAATTCTCAGTGTCAATAAATCTGCAAAATATTCTGAATGTATTTAATTTAAAGGTACAAATAAGCTTATTTTTATAGACTTCAACTATTCATTCAAATTTCAATGTTAATGTGTAGTAATAAGCTCGTATTCATCAATAAATTGTACAATTTATTGCCACATATTTTGTTACTTTCCAATACATTAATTTTGTACTTTATGTACCTCCCAAATCTCCGAAGAATCTTTGGAAGACATATTTCTCTTCAATTTAATACATTTTCAAATGAATTTGAAAGAACAAAGAACCTAAAATTGACAATGTAGAATTAGAATTTATTCGCATTCACATGTCCAATGTTTGTTTATTTTTACAAGTAATGGTCACAGTTAAGGATTCCGTTTCTCTTACACGGTTTAAACAATTAATTTCCTTTTCTATGTTCCTGTGTACCTATGAAAACGATATTCATTAAGTAGCTTTTAAATTCGTCAAAAAAAAAAATGCAATCACTAGACTAAATTAAAGCTACTTCCAATAAACTCACCTCTCTCATATGATTACCCATGCTTCAGTCATTTCATTTCCTTACCTGTTCAAAATTGGAGTAAACCGGAAACTGCCGCCCTTTCAATCATCTTTAGTGGCGTAAAGTACACCCCCGCAACCCCCACACTGCAGGGGGGGGCAAGGTTTCTAGGGGGCCCCAAAGCCTAATTGACGCTCTCAACGTAGATTTTCTCGAAATTCACTTTGCATTTTTTTAAATCAAATTTTTAAGCGATTTTCCGATTGGCGATCTAAAGTCATTCAAAATCAAAACTTTAATATACTTATTGCATATCTTTGATCCACAAAAACCGAATCAAAAAACATTTTTTTATTTGCCGTAATTCCCGCGACGAGAGAAAGATACTTTTCTTCAGCGCATTTTCTTCTTAAACCTAAATTATTAACAGATAAAACAAAAGTCAGACTGAGAATGGGATAAAATGCTACGAAGATATAAAAATTCATGACTGTTTTTATTACAGTATACCTTACATTAGCTGTAGGGAGGGGGGGGAGATATGATTTACTTTTCTCGAAGCAACTAAGTAACTAATCGCCGTCTTTAGTCCCCCCCCTCCCATGTATTTCATTTTCATTTAGCGAAGTCGTAATAATATACATCTGTTATGCTTTTTTCAAGTAAAATAGAATTACAATACTTGGAAAAGCACAGGAAGGATTTTAAATGAATATTTGGTCTATATTTATGAGTATTCAATCAAATGAAGCATAATGAGAGAAGAAAGTTTAATATAATAAATCAGTTTTTAATTTCTTTTTTCATGAAATCATTTTTGCATCATACAAAGAACTCTCCTTATTAAACGTTGTAATATTTATGCTGGAATATAATCAAACTTTAGATCCCGGGATTCAGAAACCAAGAATCAGGTAAGTGATACTTTTTTTCTTTCGTAAGAATTTCACATCAAAAAATATTTTATAGTATTCGGCGTTTACAGTGTCTTAGTGTTCGTTTTTATTTAAGTTACCAGGTTATCCGTCGTTAGATTTCTCATTTTAATGAATATTATAAATACTCTCTAATGTTATACATTATTTACTTCGTTTACTCAGACTCCGTTTGATTTATTATTCAGTTTTAAGTTTAATATTAAATATTTTTACATGATGCGTAAAGGTACATTATGCTATGGTTTGGCAATCCTTTGTATATATACATTAAAAAATACACTTGCTGGAAAAAATTGTGTTCACCCATAACAAATCATACAGAAAAGGTAAAATTTAACAGAAATATAATTTTTTTTCATACAATATTTCATGAATATGCTTACTATTATTTAAATATTGAGCATGTAAAAGAATTCGTTCATTTTGAATTAAAACTACATAAGATAACGGGAGTTTTGTAGCAAAGTACATAAATCGTAGGCAAAAAAAGTGTGCGCTCACTATCTGAAATATTCTTGATTCTGGAAATTTTTATCAACAGGCGTTATAGGTTAACCGAGTTTTTGCATTCCGTTATCAAGTAAAATAGCTTAAGAAAGTTGTGACGCAATAATTTTAAAGTTTTTGTGAGATATGAAAAATAAAAGGAAGGAAATTAGCATCAGTGAGCGTAACATCATTGTGAAAATTGGGAAAGAGGGAAAAAGTCGTCGCGCGAGATATTGCCTGATCCGTTGAACGCGCAGTATTCATCTATCCAGCGTGTTATTATTATCTTTAAATGTACAGGTTTACACATCCAAACCTCGTTCAGATTGTCCATCTAAACTCACAATCAGAGAAAAACTAGGTATGATATCGCTGGTAAAAAAAATCCACTTTTAAATGCAACCCAAATAGAAACAGACATTCACGAGAAGTTTAAGAAAAACATTTGTGCGGATACTGCAAGAAAATTCTCGAAAAAGGCCGGATACCGTAGTCGATTGTCAAGCAGAAAGTCTTAGATTTCAACGATCAACCGGCTGAAACGGATAGCTTTTGCAAAAAAACGTATTCATAAGCCTCCGGAGTCATGGAGGACTGTGATATTCTCCGATGAGAGCAAATTTTGCATTTTTGGCATAAAAGGTCGCAAATTGGTATGGAGAAAACTTTGCACAACGCTTCAAAAAGAGCATTTAGAACCAACGGTAAAGCACAGCGACGGTGGTGTTATGGTGTGGGGGCGCATGGCGAGAAATGGTTTTAGAAAGTTGGAGTATATCGAATCAATTATGAACAAATATGATTATCTCGATGTCTTAAAAACAATTTAAAGGAAAATGCCACCAAACTCATCCTAGGATTGTCGTTTCATTTCCAATACGCCATCGATCCTAAGCATGCCGCTGAGATTGTGAAGCTTTGTCTCAAATCAACTCGCCTCCACGGTCACCTGGTCGGAATCCTATAGAACACCCACGGGATTTTCTAGAGCGTATTATTCGTCAACACAATATATCTAGCAAGGATACGTTGAAGAGTGTTCTTAAGGATGAATGGAAGAAGATAAGCCCCGAAGAAACCACTAGATTTGTTAATTCAATGCCGAAACGACTTCAGGAGGTTTTCAAAAGACAATCCAACCAGCTATTAAATAGCTTATGACTTTTTTTTCTAACTTTTATAGTTACTAATAAAACAATGAACGCCGAATTTTTCTACTTGATTTTTGTTGGTATCTACAAACCTGTCTTTATTTTAAAAGCTATGAAAGCAAACCGAGTTTGTACTCAATACTTAGAATAAACTAAATAAAATATAATTTTTAAAACATTTTCAAATTCCGGTTTAAAATTTTTTTTCTTTGTTTATGTAAGCAGTAATAGGTGAACGCAGACTTTCTTGGACAAGTGTATTTATATATATAAATAATTCCCCAAGTTGGATCTTATGTATATATATATAAGATTCGGCTTGGGGCCCAGGACGTGACCTTGCGGGGGCCCCAATTATTTTCCGTTACGCCACTGGTCTTCTTCATTTAATTTCTAAAATATTGGAGCACATCCTACTCATAAGAATTACCCAAAATTTTGTCTGTCCCTCCCCCCTCCTTAATTTGGGTTTGTGCATCATCACAGCTCAGTCTGTCAAATATGTAGAGTCGCCAATTCCGCAACAAAAGAATACAACTTACAATCAAACAAATCGCAGGTGGTGTCTCCCACAATCTTTAAAAAGCTCAGGACTGTTTCTGTCACAATAATCACATCTATACTGCTGTTTGTAAAAAATGCAACACCATGAAGGAATCATCAGAATTAAATGAAATTTAATGCACAAACGACTTATATTAGTACAAATAAATAATGAAATTTTCAAAGCAAAAAGAAAATATGAAGTGTCTGAAATCAATATTTGGTGTAGCCACCACGCGCTGCAATAAGTGCTGCTCTTTTACGTGGCATAGAGTCAGACAGATTTTGAATGTCTGCTTGTGAAAGAGAATTCCAAACTGTTTGCAGCAAAAGTTCGTCTTTTGAAGCTTCAGGACGTGGATCACGAGCGAGAGGCCGACCCACCGAATCCCACACGTGCTCAATAGGTAACATATCTGGCGAATAAGCAGGCCAAGGAAGAAGTTGCATGTGTTGGGCTGAAGAGAAGTCTGGAACAGCCTTGCAGCATGTGGGCGTGCTTTATCCTGCTGAAAGATAGCTCCAGGGATGCCTTGAAGGAAGGAAATGACTTTGGGCTATAGCAATTCACGAACGTACCTGTTGCTATTGAGATTACCCTCAATTGGTAGCAAATTGGATTGTCCATGATACAAAATCGCACTTTAAACCATAACTCCAGGTGTTAGGCCACTATGTCGTTCGATAACGAATTTTGGAAGCAGCGTTCACCAGCATAGCGTCTAACACAAATGGGGCCATCATGGTCCCAAAATTGAAGCGTGATTCATCTAAAAAGACAATTTTTTGCCAATCAGCTTGCCAGGTTCTGTGCTCATGAGTCCATTGCAGACGCAGCCATAGATGGTTTGTCGTGAGGGAGATCCTGTATAAAAGCACCCTTGCACGCATTCCACGGTGCAGCAGACGTCGACGAATTGACGAAGCCGACATTAGTACACCTGTAGCAGTAGACGAATGATCTGCAAACTGCCTGGAGAAAGCTGTACGGTCATTCACCGCCCTGCGGTGCAGGTGTCGATCGTCGTGCGCTGACATCACATTCCGTCTTCCATTGCCAGTTTTTCGATTTGTTCATTGCTCGTCGGTCCACTGCTTCCAAACTCACATCACTGTGGAACTGATCTCCTGCACACGAGCTCCTATTTCGCGATAGGAAAATCCTCCTTCTCAAAGGTCGATAATCCTCCCCCGTTCAAACTCCATAAGTTTTTGGAATTTCTCCTTATTTCGTCGTGGAGGCATACTTAGGTCTCACTAAACGTTTGCCACTAACAAATAATCCTTAACTATTTTCATCGTCCGGCTACAGACCTCTATTTATACGCTTTCAGCATCAGTTCAGAGAGCACTGCGCTCGCCACGCTTGCGCGATGGCTCTGAAACTTTACTATTTTACGTAACATCCTATAATTGATATCTGCTGCAAAGTTCATTTAATTCTGATGATTCCTTCATGGTGTTGCATTCTTTACAAACAGCAGTGTACAAATTTTTTACACTTGATTCTCACTATATCATAATTAGTATGAATAAATACCTTAAAAATCTCTCTTTTAATACCGAACGTAATAGAAATTCTTCGAAATTCTCTCAATACAAGAAGGTATGCTCCAGGATAATGTAATGAACCTTCCTATATGATCTTTCCTTAAGATTATATAATTTCTCTCACACAAAGTTCCTATATCAATCTTTGGCTTTTATTAAAAGACGTAGCCACAGTCACGCAATCGCATAATATCTTTTAAATAAGGAAGAAGCTACAAAACCACAGTTAAAAAAAGATAAATGGTACCGATTAATTTTCTGAAGTATTACAGTTGATACATGTTGGCTCGGTATCTTAGAGACATCGGGCCTGATTTGTAAGCCGAAGGCTGCGGGTTTCGATTCCGGCTTGAGGCGATAGATATTCTGGATGTGAGAATTGTACATTATTATTTGCGAAAATGTATGTCACATGATTATTTGGCATGTAAAGGACCCTTGAGTATCAATTTAGCTCTGGTACTCTCTAGGAAAAGTTAAATCATGGTGATATTTAGCATCCAACGAGATCTTGAACTAAAATTAATTCCAGCGTCCAAATTTGGTACCGACAGCCACCAAGAAATGGATTTCACATTTGGGGATTTGCCGTCTCTCCAGTCTTAGTTGCCATTATACAGATCATTAGATTAAAAAAAAGTTGATGCATTCAAGACTATGGTCCTTACTATCAGAATAGGTCATGTGCCTCTCTCCCTCCTCCGACAACTCAAATTATTTAATAACATTAGTTGTAACTATTAATTCTCGATGTGCTTAAGAGTCCTTCTGGATTTCAAACTAACACTTAGAAAGCATATAAAACACATGATCTATAAATAAGGGAAGAAAATTAAAAAACTATGTGGTTTTAATGGGTCATATTTGTTCTGCCTTTCCTTCCTTAACAAAATTATACAATTTAAATGAGACATCAGACCTATAATCTTATTCACTTTGTACATTTGGGCTTACACAGCTTCAACTCCTGCTTATAAAATTCAGAGACTGCGAAATAAACTTTTAAATATTATAAATAACTTTTCATGGTTCATTAGAAACTCAGTAATGAATAAAGATGTCAGAAACCCCCTTAATAAAACCCACGCCACTCACCTAACAAAAATAAATTTATATCAGTTTCGTTGTATAGAAGCCTTTCCTTAAAATTCAAATTTTCCTGATCATAAGCACGGTATACATTCTTATCTATACAAAATTTGTCGAAAGTATTTTCGTCTCGAACCATCCAAAACGTTTCATACGATTTAATTAGTATTCAACATCCCGATTCGCAATCGGCTGGAAAAAAGAAACATTAATGTAACAAAGAGCACTTGGATGTAAATTTTGAATTATATTTAAATATACTATCTAAAAAAATGTCATGATAGTTATAAATAAAAAAAAGTCATCGAAAAAACAAGATAAACTGAGTATTTGTTTAATCAAATATCACATATGAAAAGTGATAGGCTATTATTTAAGAGCCATATTACCATATTTATCATACGTTCAAGAAGCGTGACAAGATGTTCCTTTTCTAATAGGATCAAATGTACCAGTTCTAATCTGGTAATACACTGGTGTGCAAAAGTTAAGCATAAATTGTAAAATGCGAAAAACATGGAGTAAATATTCGTAAAATTATTCCAAATTTCTTGCGGATATTAATTGGGGGAAGAAGAAACATTGGGTTTATGCAAACATTTTCAGTCGACTACGTCCTTCAAGAAACACCGGCGCATGTCGGAACGCGGAGAAATTAATTCACGCAGCATAGGCAGTTCAGATAAGTTTCGTGCAACTGCTGTGCGAAGGAAAGTTGTTAACCATCAAAAAAGGTGAATGATGGAACAAAGACGCCAATTGGACATGTTTACGAAAGGAAGAATCGTTGGAATGCTGGAATCCTCATGATCACAAACCGAAGTGTCTCGAATTCTGAATGTGGACCAGTCTGTGATCTCAAGAATGTGGCAGAGGTTTCAAAGACCCAACAACCAGTATCAAGTCGACCAAGAGTCACAACTCCTCGCCAAGACCGATATCTGGTAATAAGTGCGCGATGTCAGAGGGGCAGTACTGCCAGAGCACTGGGTTCGGCGCTCACAGTTGCCACAGGAATACGAATTTCGAGACAAACTGTTTACTGGAGACTCAATCATGCTGGCCTTTATGCTAGAAGACCAGCAGTTTGCATTCCCCTCAAGTCTGCGCATAAACGCGATCCTTTGAACTGGAGTTTGGAACATCAACATTGGAGTATGGGAGAGTAGGCCAATGTGATGTTCAGTGACGAGTCCCGGTTTAGTCTGAGTAGTGATTCTCGGCGGGTAACGATATGGAGAGAACGTGGAACACGTTTTGAACCAAGAAACATAACGGAAAGACATCATTTTCCATCAAGAGGAGTAATGGCATGGGCAGGCCTCATGATGGGTGGCCACACACACCTCCATTTCTTTGACACGGGGTCTGTGACTGCTCAAAGATACAGATACGAAGTTCTTGAGTCTTATGTTCGCTTGTTTCGAGGTGCTGTGGGTCCTGACTTCATATTTATGGATAATAATACGCCATGTCACCGAGCGGTGCTGATTGATGACTTCCTTGAAACGGAAAACATCCAGCGCATGTCATGGCCTGCGAACTCCCATGATTTAAATCCTATCGAGCATGCATGGGATATGCTCGGGAGACAAATTGCAGCCCTTTCGCACCCACCAAACTCCGTTACAGAACTGAAGAGAGCTCTCCAAGAAACTTGAAACTGTTTGAGCCCACAACTCATTCATCATCTCATAGCAGGTATGGTATATCGCTGTGCAGCGTGCCTGGCTGTCAGAGGTGACAACGCGCCTTACTAAACTGCAGTATCAGTATTTTATTTAATGTTTTCTTTCATTTTTTCTTTAAAGTGGGAGTCCTTGCTATGCTTAGTTTTCTTTCAAACTGCTACTTTGGATAACAAAATTAATTAATATCATTCTTTTGATTTGCTTCCTTATTTTATAACCATTTTACACTCGCATATCACGTTTCTCGCCATTCTGATTTACAGTTCCTTCTTTATTCACATAATTATCAATTATGCTTAACTTTTGGACACCAGTGTAGGTTCCAAGAACTTTTTTGGAATATGTTTCGAGTACTTTATTGTATTTGATGTTATTTTAAATGTGTGAGGTGATTCTTACAGGGTGCCCCAAAACGACCGCATAAACTCTGCACAGCTAAATTCCTCTTTGGAATTACATAAAAACTGCCCAAAGAAGCGTTCCTGTACGATCCATAGTTTACGAGAAAAATACGAAAAACAAAGTATGACGTCCTTCCGGTGCAATAAAAAAACATTTTATTGAACCTATCAACAGAAGTATATGCACAATTTAAGGCCAATGTTCAAAATGTCTACCGTGCATGTCGAGGCAGGCTTGAGCTTGCCGTGGAATGGCTGCATCACACGTCGCAGCATCGTAGGGTCCACCGAAGTACAAGCAGCATGTAGACGAGCAACTAAGTCCATTTGTGTTGTCACTACGTCTCGATACACCAGTTCCTTGAGATGGCATGTCGCAGTAGTCACGAATGGAATACATGGCCACTGTTTTGGCCCATCGATAGCTCAGTTTAAATTAAAAAACCATACTCAAAAAGATAGTGGACTGTGTTGTATCTATGTCTCTTTATTCCAAAAGCCCATGGCCATCTCCCTGGTCATTGCACTCTCTCTCCCCGCGTTTTAGCGGAGGCACCCCAATCGGTGATCGTATTTCACTTCTCTACATTTGTCAAGCGATCACAGCTTCTTACAAGCGGTGAGGCACTCAACATACTGCCCGCCTTGACAAATTTTTAAAAAATCTTCAACGTACAATCAAGCAATTACAAATACATTTTACATTAAACAAAAACAAAAAAAAAAACACTGTACACTATGGAAATACAATACATAGCTACACACACATGGAAATCAAGATCAAGTAATTCAATTAACATTAAAAGGTAATTTATCAGTTTTATTAACAAAGGTCGTTTATATACACCTTTACCTGTTTTTAATGTTACTACCCTATTTATGTCATCTGTACCTGGATGAACCTCTACTATTTTGGCAAGATTCCAATTCAGTAATTTTGAATTATCTTCACCTTTAATCAAAACTACATTTTCCTTAAATTTTTGGTTGCCTTTATACCATTTAGGTCTCGATTGAAGACGATTTAAATAATCTGAAGTCCATCGACTCCAAAATGTTTGAGTCATTCTTTGGACTAATTCCCATCTACGGAGCCAATTCATAGGAACTTCTTTAAAATCTGGATCCGGCAAGGATGTTAATGGTGAGCCAATTAGAAAATGAGCTGGAGTTAGAGCTAAATCATCATTGAGATCTTCGGAGATAGGGTACAGATGTCATGACTTTAAAACGGCCTCCACTTGTGTAACAAGTGTAAAAAATTCCTCATGAGTAAGAATATTATTTCCCACAACCCTTTTAAGGTGATTCTTTAATGATTTAACTCCAACTTCCCACAAGCCTTCAAAATGAGGCGTGGCAGGAGGATTAAAATGCCATTTAATACTCTCAAAAGCAAGAAAATCCTCAAATTTTTCTGAACCTTCCTTTTAAAATATCTCTTTTAAAATTTTACGAAACTCATTGTTGGCTCCAACAAAGTTAGCTCCATTATCACTAAAAATATCACTAGTGTTACGGACCATTGCGTCATCCCTTTTCACCTCACCCCTCTTATACGAAGAAATGGAACAACCCCACTTTTTGTGTACTTTGTTTTTTGTTTTTTCTCTCTGTGTTGTTGTTCGTTCGAAATTGAATAAAGAAGTCGCAATGCATTGGTAAAAATTCGTTGAATCGTTATTTCGTATTTAAAATTATTTTGTGAGCTTCAACACATGTGCAAAGTTTGTACAACTAGGTCTACCTCTACGAGAGATAAATCTTTTTAATGAACCAATAAACGCTTCGGTACTTAAGTTACTTACAATTTCTAAACGAATGCTCTAACAACAAAACATACAAAAATACAAATATAACATTTATACACTTTTTTTGCTCTACCTGGAATTAATTTTATAAGGAAAGGACCACAAAAATCCAGTCCTACTTTATTAAATGCTCTCGCAATGCTTACTCTGGTACAAATCTGCCATCATTTGGTTTTTACCTTTTGCACTTACCTTAAGACATTTAATGCATTGCTTAATTGCACGTTTGACTTTGGATCTGCCATTCACAATCCAAAATTTGGTTCTTATGTTTGCCAAAGTAGCCTTAGTACGTGCATGCAAATAAGAAACAGGATAATGTTTAATAATTAAGTCACAAATAGGGTGGTTGTTAGGGATTAGCACAGGATGTTTTTGTTCGGCAGGTAGATTGGAATGTCTCAATCTTCCACCCACACAGAGTATTTTCCTATGGTCTAAAAATGGAGATAAAGTTAATAAGTTGCTGGAATCTGGTAATTGTTGTCCTTTTTCAATACACTAAATTTCCTTTGTAAAATATACAGATTGTACATTTCTTATTAAGCAAAATAAAGCTGTAGACAATTCAGCTACAGTTAAATTGCCAGTGGTTATCTGTATTGGATTTTTCTCCTTGAAACGCACACACCATGCAAGGATTCCTTGCAGTTTCCGAAACGAAGAAGACTTATTAATGATGGGAAGAACTTCGCTATTTTGCACTAAGAAACACACTGAATCCACTTGATTATCCTTCAGCTCTCGTTGGTAAGGTTCACAATTATGGATCTCATCGGCGTATCTAGGAAAGTTCACTGCAGGCACTTTTAGAAATGTTGGCCCAAACCACCACAAATCACTTTGTTGAATTTTTTCTGGGTCAAGTCCTCTTGATATGATGTCAGCAGGATTTTGTTCCAAAGGAACATGATGCCACTTATTCAACTCTGTTAATTCTTGGATAGTTACCACTCGATTTGCTACAAACATTTTTAAGTTTAGGGACTCGTTTTTCATCCACGATAGCACTATTGTGGAATCGGTCCAAAAGAATACTGAGGTAATATCCATTTTTAATGCACGTTGCACTTTATGCATCAATTTCGTGAGTAGCACAGCACTACATAATTCTAAGCGAGGTATGGTTACCTGCTTAATTGGTGACACACGAGATTTACTAGCAACAAGTTTGACTTTTATCTCAGTCACGTGGCTTAACTCTTCATATTCCTTCAAAAAATCACAATACAATCTTTTATAGTCCTGGTCTCTAAACAAGCGAGTCCATAGCGATTCGAGTCTCTTTAGAGAAATGTCCCTCGAGTTCTCTAAACAAAACCTATGCTCTTTAAAGGGCATGGAAACAATATATTTCCCGGACTTATCCATCTTATGCGTCCGGGCATAATGCTCCTCACAAATAGAATTCTCTAAATTTTTAGGTAATTCATTATCTATCTCCTCAATTTTCCAGAATTTTCTCAGACTGGAATTTAATTCTTCGAACCCACATATTAAGTTACAAGAATATGAATTTAACTCATTTCTTACACTACCTCCAACTATGTAACCAAAGACTGAATCCTGTAAAATCAGGTTCGAATTTTTTACATTTATTTTACCTGGTTTTATTATATGATAAAAGTACTCGGCACTTAACAAAATGTCTATTTTTCCCGGTATTTTAAAATTTGGATCCGCAAGTCTAACTGACTTTGGAATCTGCACACGCGCATCAATAGATTTATTTGGAATAAGATCAGTTATTTTTTGTATACTACTAACATAGAAATATTTTTCTGAAAACTTTTATTTTTATTTGCAATGACTACTTTTACTCTACGATGTACTGTCAATGATGTATTATTTATGCAGGAAATTGATTGATTTACTTTTTCACTTTTTAGTTGCAATCGCTGTAAGCACTCATTACTCATCAGATTTATTTGTGAGCCTACATCAAGTAAACATCTCATTCTCTGCCACTGCGAATACTTATCCTTTATTAAACATAGTACCGTGGATAAGATAACGTTCTTTTTGTTTTTCAACTATGTTAGTCCAAACGAAATTTTGACACTCATTCTGAGGAGGAACCGACCAGCTGCACTCCCCGTCCCCCTTTGACAGTGACTTATTTACGACTTCGGGGGCGTCTGGCAAGCTTCTCTTCACCCCGTTTGACGAAACACTCTTTAATTCCATCGGGAAATGTATAAGTTTGTTATGCGCTTTACCGCAAAAACATTTCCGAAACGAACATTTTTTAACACTGCAGTTGGGGGCTAAGCATTTAAAATACGCGTTTTTATTTTTCACTACGTTAACGCGCTCTTGAACCGAAAGTCTTTTAAACTGAGGGCAAGCAAAAAATGGGTGATTTTCATTTCTTAAACACAAATCACAATTTTTATTTTTCTCTTCATTAAAAATACTTTGAGAGTGGTTTTAAAGGTTTTAAGTTTGTTATATTTGTGATCTTTTCTCGTCTCATTTACGGGCTTACCACTCGAAGTAAAATATAAATCACACTCTTTACCCAATTGTAGCGGTCTAAACCAATCTCGGGATTGTCTAATATTAATATAAGCTGCTGTTTCCCTATCTAATGTTTGAAACATTTTATCAGATACAATCAGTTCTTTAAGAGTGCCAAAATCTGTTACTCCTCTCAATTTTAAATAATAATCGAAATTTGTTGTTAAACTCGAAGCGAATTGCACATGCCTTTCGTTTTCTCTAAAGGCATTTCTAAAATTCTCTAATACTGCTTGTGCTGTTGGTTCGAATTCTTTCAAAACAATTTATTTAATTTCCTCATAATTATTTAACTCTTTCTCGGTTATATAAGTTAAGATATTCGAAGCTCTGTCTCCTAATAAATTTAACAGAATCTCTGCTTTAAACTTTTCCGGTACATTTTTGTTACAATAAGCTCTCTCTAAAGACGTAAAAAAGAAACCCCACCCTTCCAATTTACTCGGCACTTTAATTGTTAATGTTCTAACACTTTTTATTAAAACATCAATAGACTCTTCAGTTTCACCTCCGTTATATATAAGAGAGGTCTCGCTATTATTTGCGCTAGTTCTTAATTGTGCTAATTCTAATTTCGCTTTGACTCTCTCTAATTTAAGGCTTTCTAGTTCTATTTCACCGTTCTGCTGGGATTCTTGGGTTTTAACTTCTTCTAACACTTGCTCTATCACGGTTTTCACGAATTCGTAATCTTCTTTAAACACATCGCTCTCCTCAATTAACCGTTTTAAATCAACCATTTTTGCATCCCCTGGTACAGTCAAACCTATTTCATCAACAACAAGCTTTAGCTCATTTTTCTTTAATTTTGCTACGATTGACATTATGAACTACAATTATATACACTTACTCAAGAAAATAATATTAAAACTCAAGCAACTTTGAACTCACCGATACGCAAATAACTACAACTTGAGGACTTAATTATTCTACACTCAAAATATTTACTCATACTCATAGAACTAAATATTCCCACAATTCTCAAAGAACTAACTGTTCACACAATACTCAAAGAACTAAATGTTCACACAATACTCAAAGAACTAAATGTTCACACAATACTCAAAGAACTAAATGTTCACACAATACTCAAAGGATTAAACTACTCACACAATATTCAAGAATTAAACTATTCACACAATACTCAAAGAATTTAACTACTCACACAATACTCATAGAAAACTTTTTACACAATACTCAAAGAACTAAATTACTCAAAGCTCAAAATGACTTAATTACTCAAAACGAATTGATTACTCAAAACGAATTAATTACACCAAAACTCAAAACGAATTAACTACTCAAAATTAATTAATTGCTCACAACTAAAATGAATTAATAACTCAAAACGAATTAATTACTCAAAACTCTAAATGACTTAATTACACAAAACTCAAAACGAAATAATTACACAAAACTCAAAACGAATAATTACTTAGAACTCAAAATGAATTAATTTCACATCAAAACTCAAAATGAAATAATTACTCAAAACTCTAAATGAATTAATTACACAAAGCGCAAAACGAAATAATTACTAAAAACTAAAAATGAATTAATTACTCACAACTCAAAATGAATGAATTACTCACAACTCAAAATGAATGAATTACTCACAACTCAAAATGAATGAATTACTCACAACTCACAAAATGAATGAATTACTCACAACTCACAAAATGAATTAATTACTCACAACTCAAAATGAATTAATTACACAAAACTCAAAATGAATTAATTACACAAAACTCAAAATGAATTAATTACACAAAACTCAAAATGAATTAATTACACAAAACTCAAAATGAATAAAGAACACAAAACTCAAAATGAATTAATTACACAAAACTCAAAATGAATAAAGAACACAAAACTCAAAGGGACAATTTTGCTCTCACCTCATTGCCAGGACTGCTTTCACAAGAGACCACCATTACTCGAATTCTAATCACTCTAAAAACTATTATTGATAATAGTAATAATAACGAACACACTCAATTAAATTTTGCCGATTTCTCCGGCGGAGCTAGGACCATCTTTTGGCCCATCGATAGCTCAGTTTAAATTAAAAAACTCATACTCAAAAAGATAGTGGACTGTGTTGTATCTATGTCTCTTTATTCCAAAAGCCCATGGCCATCTCACTGGTCATTGCATTCTCTCTCACTGTCAAGTAGTGGAGGACGTGTGTTCCCGAGCTCCTGACTGCCGACGACTTACTGATCTGCCCCGGGAACAGTGGATAGCGCACCGATAGATGAACTATCCCGGGACCAACTATCTGATAGTTAATACTTCTCTGAACCCCAGTGGTTCAACGCTACTGATATCCTGATTCACATTGAGCCGTCTTCTGCTCAATTCCCGGACATTACTGCAATTCTGAACCAGTGTGGCTCAGAGCCCAGAGTACCTACATCTGAAAGACCTGCCCTGGACTTCCCCGCCGGAGCTCCCAACTGACTCGACGCCGAAACACATGGAGGATAACATGGAAACCAGCGAGGAACCCTCGACTAAAGATGACCAACCGATGGACCCCTGCGAACGCCACAAACAAATAGAAATGAACCTCCTCAAAGCCTCTGCGGAGCGAAAGTTCACCCAAGACGTCCAGAGTTATAAGACCACAAAGAGGCTGAATGAAGAAGACATTCCAAAACATCAAAAGGAACTTGCAGACCTGAATATACTGATGACCCACATGGAGGGTGAGTTAGCTTCGTTCTATCCTTGCCCAAACCCAAATTGTCACGCGTTTAACAGAACATTCGTTTCAACCCCACCAACTGATGGTGTATTCACTGGGGACACCACAAACGGACATGAACACATAAAACCAACGAACATGAAAGAAAATCATACCCGAAAGAATAGCAAAAAGCAATCAACTAAAGACGGCTTTACCTCCCCAAGTAAAACCAAAAAATTAAAATTAACAGACCACCCCAAAGTTAAGACAGAGTACCCAATCCAACTAAGCAATAAATTCGACGCCCTCGCTCCGAGTGACGCCGAACCCCCGATAACTGCCCAACAACCGATACTTAGTAAAAAAATCCCACCGATAATGCTTAAGTACAAAAGTACATATGCAACCTTAGCAGCGCACCTACTACAAAAGTACCCTGATTCAACTTTCAAACTAGCTGGTGAATTTTTAAAAATCTTCACCACAAACCCTGATCCCTACCAAGCAATAACAAATTATTTGACCGAAAAAGGTCAACAATATTACGATTCACCCCCCCCCCTCCCTAGCCTCCTGCCCTAGAAAAATTGTCATTAAAGGTCTTCCGATATCCACTGATATCGAAGACATCAAAAAAGATCTGACCGAGAGACCAAGGCTTCACCTTTGAAAAGGTAGCCCAACTGCAAAGGCCAAAACGAAGTATATAAACTCCCCATTTTCATGGTGGAACTAACGAATAAACTGGATTCCCCTGATATTTTTAAACTAAAGACCTGCTGCCACTTAATAGTTAAGATCGATCCATTCAACAGACGGACGGGGATTACACAGTGTTATAATTGTAACCTGTTTAATCACTCGTCCAAATACTACCACATGCGCGCTAGATGCCTCAAATGCGGGCAGCAGTACAGAACAAAGGACTGCAGCATAAAGGAAAAATTAGAAAACCCAACATGTATCAACTGCAAAGAAGAAGGCCACTTGGCCAGTTCGTATAATTGCCCAATTTACCCCCAAATTAAAAAGAAATCAGCTGACCCAATTCAGAATAGAAACGAAAACAGGAATGTTATCCAAGCCAATAAGGTCATCACAAAGGATTTGTCCTATGCCGATGCCCTTAAAGGCACAAACCCCATAACTAAAACACTTCAAAGCCCGACACACAGACAACAACCCAAAGTCAAGACACCCCTCTCCCCACACTTAATGAAAACTCAAACGAAAAGCCCTTCGGTGTAATGGACGCCGTGTTCGAAATTAGGAAGCTCTTCGCTGACAACCCATTTCTTTAGAATTGGGGAAACAGTTAAGAGCGACCAAGGGAAAAGACAGGATAGGTGTTTTCTATCAGCATGTAATTGAAAATTATGAGTAGTTGGCTTACCCATCTACTCTAGCAACTGCAAAAACTTCCTTCAAACCTCACAGCAAAACCCCTCCCAACTCACCATCACGCTTCCGAGCATACTCGAACTCCCAATGGGAGTCGAGCTGCCCGGCCAATAGGAAAGCTCGCTTTCCTACCCCTCGAAGATTTTACCTTCCTTTCCGTCATTCTCAACTTCCCTGATACATCACCTACTCCCTGATAACTTTCCCCCAAATCTCCCGCCAACTCACCTACACTCCGAGTACTCACGACAAAAATACGCTTTTTAACTCACCTTTCTCATGGCAATCTTCCATTTCAATTACATTTCTTAACAAAAAAGGGCAAACTATAGAACGAATGCTAACCACCCAAATTGAAAAGATAGGAGATTAAGATCTCAAAAAGAGATCATGTGCTCTGTTATATTGTTCAACACCTGCACTCTCTCTCCCCGCGTCTTAGCGGGGACACCCCAACCGGTGATCGTATTTCACTTCTCTACATTTGTGAAGCGATCACAGCTTCTTACAAGCGGCGAGGCATTCAACAGCCACCATACGAAGACTACCGGTAGCTGCAAGATGCAGCCTTTTAAATACCAGTTCAACGGCGGCTTAACGTCATTCCACGGTGCGCGCATGCATGACGCGACATGCGCGACGAACGTTTTAAACATTATCGTCTGGAAAGATATGCAAATTCTGTTTTTGATATGTCCAATAAAGTGTTTTTTTTCTTGCACCGGAAGTAACGTCATACTTTGTTTTTCGTATTTTCTCGTAAACTATGGATCGTACAGGAATGCTTCCTTTGGGCAGTTTTTATGTACTCCCAACGAGGAATCTAGCTGTGCAGAGTTTATGCGGTCGTTTTGGGACACCTTGTATTTTTACTGGATTGAAAGTAATGAACCAATCTTGGGGGTAAATACATTTAATAAACTAAAATATCACAGTTACAAAATTATCGGTTATACAAGACTTTACAAGACAAATACAATCAAACGTTTAGGGAAACACTTGCAGTAAATTTTAGTTAAATAGAGTCCAGAACAGGAGGGCGAGGTGGGAGAACCCCCTGGTTGAGATCCAGGCACTCTCTGATTTTACAAATATTGAGCTAACATTTCACACTAGCAATACTCATGTATCCATAGAGTGGTGACTTCTATTTTCCATTCTGGGGAATATAGCATGCGTTACTCTGGTTCCTTTGATATCTTGGCTCGGAACCAGGAGGTAATTTCTTGGGGTCTTCTCTTTTTGGTATGCGTTTCTTGCTTCTGTTGTTCCAACTTATGAGCAGGAATTTTTGATTGCCGGGTCGGCGCTTCTTCCAAGACCAGGATGGTCTATAACATTTTCCTATGATAAGAATTTTTGATTGCCGGGGCAGTGCTATTTTCAAGACCAGGGTGGTCTATATACTTTTTCTACGGATTTCATTCTGTAGGAGCATTTATTGCTATTGGAGGGGGATCCATAAAAGGTGTGGGCCCTTCCCTGGTTGGAAACATGTTTCTAACATTTTCTGCATAGAATTAATTACAAATTTATATTTTGAATTTTAAATTTTACATATAAACAGACCACTTTAAATTCGGCCAAATATTATTGATAAAATAATAGTACAGTATTATGCCACACACACAAAAAAAAATATCTTAATTTCTTACAATGTGGAATCCTAAAAATTTCTTGAATCACAAAATGAAAAATAAAAACAGCTTTCTTCAAATCACTTTCAATATAAAATCAGAATAAAAATACCATCAAACTTTTAGCCAAAAATGAAAAATTATCAAAATTATTTAAAACACTTTTAACATATCTGATACCTAAAACAAAAAAGGAATCATATTCTCAAAAATAAAAATTCTAACAACCAGAAATTTTTTTTTCAATGGGGCTGCGCATTGGTATTCTAAACCTTTGTAGACCTAGAACATTCCCCAGGAGCTGGTATCACTTTTTAGCGCTACACCATATAGGCGATACCAATTACAGCAATCAATTTTGACGCCCAGTTTCCTCCACAGAGGGAGGCACCTGAGCTCTTGACGATGCGAACCAGTTCTAGGATTTAATTTTGCCGAGAGCATCCAAGCCAAACGGACACTCTAGGGATCTTTTACATGCCGTATAATCATACGGCATGGCCGTGGTCGATTTTCTGCATACTGAAAATCCACCGACTTGGGCCGGGGTTGAACCCGCAACCTTGGGAGTAGAAGGCCAGCGACAAACCAACCACGCCACCCAGTCGGCTACAGAAAAAATATACTGCAGCAGTATTCAAAGAAGAGCAAAAAATTACAAGTTATTACTTTATACCAAAAACAATCTCATAAAACCCCAAGTTATAAATGATCCAGGAAGTATAATCATATTTTTAATAAATGAGTCATAGTTCACAGAAAAAATGGATTTTTTTAATATAAATTTATTCTTTTTTTAACCATTATGTAAGAAAGAAAAAAAAATTCTTCAAGAATACTTTGATTCCTTTATCCTTAAATAACCGGAAACATTTTAAAGTTTGTTTTAAGATTGAAATGTTTATTGCATAAGATATCTGATTTCTAACTAAATATCTTATTTCAAAACAAAATTATCTTCCTTGAAAATAAATAGAATTACAAAAGAAAACATAATAATTATTACATAGCTATTAATTCAGCTGTACAACAAACATTTCATTTTATATGTCATCTTATTTCAATAATATATCTAACTAACTTTTTACATCCATCAAAGCCACTTTTTCTTTTTAGAAACTAATCATCTAAGCTCGTACTAATACATATTACATTCATTTAAAAAAATTCCACCAAACAGAGCATAAAACATATAAAATACAAAACTTCCAGATAAACTTATCTGTTAGCAAATTTTCAGGATGCAAATTTCATTATTCACAAGGTGCGAATTCTTTTCTTGTCAGGATGACAAAACAACTTAAAACTGTGGGAAATAAAGGTGAGAGAAATCTGGGATCAGCCTCACGTTGGGCGTCATTTTTGTGGCGGTGATTTATGTTTTTACTGGGTTGAAAGTAATGAACCAAATCTAGGGGGTAAAATTAATACATTTAATACACTAAAATTATCGGTTATACAAGACAAATACAACTGAACAGTAGTTCAAACAAACATTTTTCAAGGAAGGGAGGGTCTAGGGTTGAAAGTCCCCCAAATCGTATAGTACCTCAAGACAACACCAATTAATTCTTCTGATTATGTTTACAAAAAACAGTAAAAAATTAATTATTGAATTAATAATTAGCATTAATTAAAAACAAATTGTTAGTTACAAGTACTTAATTAAATTTTACGTTAAATATGCATAGGGTTATCATCAATTGAAAAAAATCTAGGGCTTTGGGGGGTGTCCGGACCCCCAGGACACACCCCTTGTGTGCGCCACTGCAACTGAACATTTAGAGAAACTCTTACAGTAAATTTTAGTTAAAGAAAGTCCGGGACCGGACGGCGAGGTGGGGATCCGGGCTCTCTCTGATATTACAAATACTGAGCTAACATTTCATACTAGAGATACTCACGTGTCCATAGAGTGGAAACATCTATATTCCATTCTGGGAAAAATAGAGTGAGTGACCAATGTATAAAACAACTTTATTTTAAAGCTTTACATTCCCCTCCACAGTTTTAAGCTAATTAATTTTCTGTGTTACTTTTGACATTTTCATATCAAGAGAATATATCAAATAATTTATTTCAAATACTGATATATATATTTTAATTCTAGTATTATTTTCTAGTAAAAGTAATATTTGACAGTAAGTCTAATGAAAATAGTCAAATTATACACTTTATGAAAGATATTACAATTTATTTGAGTACGTTTCAATGAATTTGCATTTTCATTTTAAAAACTATGATTGATATCTGTAGAAACTTTAGAGTTACATAATGTGAATAATTATTTTATATACAGTGAAAATAGCTTAACACGAAACTGAGGGGACTGAAATATTTTTTCGTGTTACAAAATATTGCAAAAAAAAAAAAAAACCTTATATTCAACAAAATTAAGTTTATTATTGTACATTTTATTTACGTAGAAATATTTATATGCATGCATTCAATAAAAATCAATGAAACAAAAACGTACACAAGAACTTAATGAAATTTAATACAAAATTATTGCTTTATGAAAACAAAGCATTTATCGAGTTTTTGGAAAATAATCTGGCATTTTTCTTTGCATTGCCTTTTTTAGAATCAAATATTGCCAACAAATTGTTCGATGTCGTTTATTTTGTTACTTGTTTTACCTTTGGAATACACGTCTAAGTAACTGCGCAGGCTTTTCATGATGTTCTTCATTTCGGATGACATGGGAACAGGAGATGCATTATTCATTTTATTTACTTCATCGGAATCTGGATCAAAGGCATCTTTTGAGATTTGAACAAACTTCAAAACGTCTTTGTCTGCCATATAATTGGGGCTGTCCAAACACTATCATCATCTAGTGAGGCGAATTCATCCGATGATACAGTAGGACAGTCCAATAATACAGAAACTTTCTCAAACTTCGGCTGATGTTTTCCGTATTTTTTTCATTCCCAGAAGGGAACCTTTTCGTGTTAAGCGAAAAAAACACAAGAAAATACATAGTAGTTTGCCGGGACCGTTGTATTATTTCATGTTTACCGATATTTCATCTTAAGCGTTTTCACGTTAAACGTATTTCAATGTAATTAGTTGAAATATTTCAAAAATTTTATAGACTTAAAATATTTCTTCTGTTTTCTTGTGGAATAAATTCTTCCCCATGAATTTGAGATCACAGTTAATTACTAGCTCGAATATTGACACGTATAAAAAAAAAGCACTATGCATACAAATAAAAAAACTCCGATCATCACACTCCGCAAACCGATCAGGTAAGGCTCCGCAGTGGAGGATGAAGCGGAAAAAGTGTATCGCGCACAGCTATTGTTCCACTGAAAAAAGTACTTCTCTTGCTCCAGCCGAAATATTTAAAAAAATATATATATGTAATTAATTTCTAAGTTCCTTGGGGGGGGGGGTATTTTATAAATGTACGCATTTAGAAGTTTCTTTAAAAAGGTTGATGCAACATTATGAAATAAGTATAAATCTCTTAGTAATGGCTTGCACAAAATTCACATTTTAGTGTTTATTGATTTGGAAATATTAGAAATTAATCACAAAGTAAACATTTTTAATATAGTTAAGTGATGATTAATTTGGGTACAGGAAAATAAATTATTACAGCTACATTAATTCTGAAAAAATAATCAGCGGACAAAAATAGTTTAGCTCATTTCATAAATGAAACAGTCTTATGCAAGTCACAAAACAAGAATTATTTTTTAAAAAATCCAATTGAATATTAGGTATTGAATTGTTGTAATCTCTGCAAAATAAATTGCATTTACTTTTTATCATTCGATTTAGAAAATCATCAACTTGATCAACCGCAAACATGTTAAGGCGCTTTCTAGACTAATATTAAATGGGGTTAGAGAGTTAGGGTATCCACATTGTAAGCCTATGGTTGTGAGTTCAATCTCGGCTGGAGTCGATAGATTTTCTGAATGCGAAAATCGTAGGCACGCATGTCATATGATTGTATGGCATGTAATAAATAGATCCCTTGAGTGTGTAAATTGGGCTCTAGTACTCTTGGCAAAATTAAATCCCCACAATATTTAGCATCCGGTGAGATCTTGAAGTAAAAATTAATTCAAGCTTCAAAATTTTAATAGCATGACCCGCCACAAGGTAGTGCCACTTCTAAAATGGCTCTCATATTTGGGTAACTTGTGTCTGCAAAGGCTTGCGTAAGAAAATACAGCCCATTAAAAAAAAATAGTGGAAATGTGAGGTAATCTGTAATTAAAAAAACCAGATGAATAGTATTTATTCTTATTTATAATACTACCTTCAAAAGATAATGAATACGTTACTCTACTTGGCTATTTTACACATTTTCGATTTTTTTATGCATGTTCCAAAGTAGATTAATTTTTCCCTTAATTCATACATTATGGGAAGAATTTTGGATTGTATTGGATAAATTTAATAAAAATTAAAATAATAATAAAAAAAAACAAGCCATGCATGTCAAAAAGTGAAAATATTAGTCTTTTATTCATTAAAAAAATTATTTTTTCAGCTTTATAAAATCATAAGCAAAGTCATTGAATTATGCTTTAAATCACAAAATATGACAAACATTTTTACATAGAAGGTTTTGCACACCTTAAACTTTTAATTAGAGAACTAATATTTCTCAATTTAAATAGACAAACCAAAATCATGAACTTAGTAGTCAAAAGCGCTTTTGATAATGGATAACAATGCCAATATTCGCTGTTCTCTGCTCACCACTCGTTTCGTACATGTTGGTTAATTGTATCAATTCATAAAATGTACCAATTAAAAAAAGAATAAAATCTTTTAAATTTGATACAATTACATGCTTTGTTTACGATAGATATTTTTAGAAAAAAAATAAGAATATGCATAAAATAAAATTATTATTTCGGAACCGAACCGATATATTTTTTTAGTTGAACCGGAATAAAAAATAATTAAATTTTGAAGCCCTGGCTGTCAAATACATCACTTACGCGGCATTGAGCTTCAAATGAGCTGCTGTTGCGCGATAAAAACAAAAATACCTTTGAAAACAACTTTCCTACACTTTTGAAAAATTAGTATTGAATTAAAAAAAAGAGAAAATTAGTAACTATTAATTAAAAATGGAAGTATTTAATTAAAAACCGGATTAGCAACCTTTATTTTTCAATTTTATTCAAAGTGAACTTAAAGGAATAAGTTAATCTGAAACAAAAAAGTTATATAGAAAACTTAAGTATTTTTGATTAAAAGTTACTCGTAGAAAATTTATTCAAAACACAGAGAGCGTCTTAAAATGTCTTAACAAACGCTATTTTATTTTAAATATTTGAAGGAAAACGTGACATTTTATAATCAAACTTTCGTGAATACATAACTTTTTTAAATAACTATCGACAAATTTTGTGTTACGTTGATGTTTATCTATTGATAGGTATTTTGTTCTTAATTAACAAGCATGTCTTAATTAGCTTAATTACATCTAATAAAATATATTTTCCTTCATTCTTATAAATATTTAAATGGATAATTATTTACTCATATGCCTTGGGGACTATTTGCTTAAAAAAAGCAGGAAACTCAACTTTGTAACAAACAGTAAATGGAACTTAATTAATTAATTTAAATATTATTAAATGAAACACACACACGCAATAAACTTTCAATTAATGGCTAAGAAGGGAGCACGTAAATATTAAAGTAATAAATTATCTACAGATATTGATTCAATTTCAGCAACCAACATATCTAAGCTTTTCGTTCGAAACTTTTTTAATTAAATATATAAATCAAATTTCTAAGTATTTATAGTTACATAATAAATCAACTTCAATGCTGAGTTTTCATATTATATTATAAAAGAATAAATTTTAGAATAAATCGTATCATACTAATTGCAAAACTTTCTACAACCTAAAAAATATAGAGAGCTGTATAAAAATATAATAAATAAAATCAACTTATAATTGATAAAATTGAATTACATATATTAGTATTTGTATATCAAACTGCTAGCATATTTTTCCGTAAGCCCGCCTGGGTAGCGTGGTTGGTTTATCGCTGGCTTTCTGCACCTAAGATTGCGGGTTCGACCCCGGTCTAAGTCGGTGGATTTTCATGATGCAGAAAATCGACATACGACCTTTAAAAGATCCCTAGGGGGCTTGGCTTGGGTGCTCTCCGCAAACTAAAATCTTAGTGTAGGTTCGCATCGTAAGAGCTCAGGTCAGAGATCTGGGGAGGAAACTGGGCTACTTGCGGTAATTGGTATCACCTATATGGTTCCGCGCTAAAAATTGATACCAGCTCCTGAGGATGTACTGGGTCTGCAATGGTAAAAATATCAATCTGCAGCCCTATTGGATAAAAAAAAAGTCTTTCGGTGTTTACATTTCAGATTGATTAATAAAATTATAAAGTAATCAAACACACACAATTTGACATACAAAGTTATACCAACTCCACACACACAAAGTGATACCATCTCCTGGGGAATGTATTAATTCTGCAAAGGTTAAAAATACCAACGTGCAGCCCCATTAAAAAAATATTTTTCCGTAGATCAATGCAATCTACTCAACAACTTAGGACTGCTAAATATTAGCAAATTTAAAGCTTATGTATTACATCTGTTTTTTATAAATTTAAAAAGTGCTTAAACGACGAATTTTATGTATTGCTATATAATTCATAAAATAACAAAATATTTACAAGTCAAGAAATTAATTATATGGTTTCTGTACCCAAGCTACATACTTACCCATTAACACGTATTTTTCGCAACAATTCACACACACACACATATAGCACTGAAAATGCATCAAGAAGAAGAGATCAGAAAATGAAGAAACTCGAAATTGAGAAGAGCAAATAGAAAAGGAAAAATACAGCAATGAAAATTAAGTTATGTTTTTTTTTTAAAATGATAATCTTAAGATAACCAAAAAGTAAAAGTGTGAAAATTTGCATTTTTTTAAAATTTTACTTATAAAAATAGAGGGCACTTTGCTGCATCCATAGAGGCATTATTTATGAGAATTTGATAAATAGAAAGCTAGAAAATTGAATTTTAAAATTGTAAACAAATGTCATGTAACTGTAATTCAGGTACACCTTTTTCAAAATCCGCGTATTGTACGCGGACTACGCATATATTGTAAAAAACTAATTTTTCTTCACAAAGAATGAGATTTTTTTATATTATATGTTCAAATTTATTGAAAATTCTTCATTTTTTTGTGCAAAAATTACGGAAAATTTAAATAATAAGTTACAAAATTTTAAAATAAAATTTTGTTTTTTGAAATGTTAATTACTTTTGGTTTTCAATTTATAAATACTCCGTATAGTTCTTAAACTATAAATCAATTGAATATAGTACAAAGGGGAGCTTGAGGATTATTCTAAATTAAATACACAGCTTGTAAAATACACATTTCGTTTCTCCTGTTTTTCCTAACTGCATTTGAATGCTCATGAATATACTATATGTTTATTAATGTTGGTTTTATTTTAAAATAAATAAATATTCATATGTATGAATATAAAAACAGAGACTCTTTTGTAATAATTCTTAAAAACAGAGTCCCATTTAAATTAGGCATCCAATTAACTTCTTAAATTCATCAAAGACATTTTCTTTGTGTACTTTTATAGCAATAAAAATAAATTAAAAGTAAAAAAACTTTTTTAAAAACAAGCTTTTATTTAAAAGCGCTAAAAAAGAATAAAATAAACGTTTCCTTTAAAACTTTTTTTACTATCAACTTATAACGTCACTACACAATTTATATGATATAAAAAGCTTGTCGCGAGATTTACCTGTGTAGATAAACAAGTAAAATAAATAACTTGACCTGACTGATTTTAATTTTTAAAAATTCAAACTAAGTAAATACGAGTACTTAAATATTGCGACAAGCTTTTATATCATATAAATTGTGTAATGACGTTATAAGTTGATAGTAAAAAAAGTTTTGAAGGAAAAGTTTATTTTATTCTTTTTAGCGCTTTTAAATAAAAGCTTGTTTTTAAAAAAGTTTTTTTACTTTTAATTTATTTTTTACTTTTTAGTTATCACTGGACAGGCTTCTCAGCCTGTTCAACTCATTGAACGTTGGTTCGCCATCCCTGGTTTAGCTGAATCAGTTCTCGCAAAAAGGGTATTAGACAAAAAACACAATCTTTTAATAAATCAATAATTTTTAAGCAATATTTTCAATCTTCGTGCAGATCTTGGGTAATATTGTTCTACGAAAAAAAAGGTTTCGTGAGATTATCTTCATAAATGACGAAGTTATTCAATGTTTAATTAAAATTTTGACTATTTTTTGAAAAATCTTAAAGAATATATTATTTATTTGAAATATTTTGAAGGTAAGGGATATATTTCTCTAACATCTTCGAAGAAAAATCTAGTTATTTATTAAAAAACTTCAAAAGGCATTTAAAGATTTGTATTAATCAATAAAATGCTTAAAATTCAAAACGCATGTTGTAATCAAAAAAGCAAGTTTTATCGACTAATGATAATTTTTTGTTGGACATTGAATATCTTCTACGTAAGAATCTATTTTTTTAATTGCTCAGGTCATCTTTAGAAACTTGATTTTGAAAAAATAATTAACCATCGCATTATTTTTTTACAGTCAGACCTCCATGTATAACGAACCTCTATTTTGGGAATTTCTCTATTTTAAGAACTTTTTCTTGGAACCAAGCACATATTACTCTTTTCTTCGTAAAATAACTCAAAATTTAATGAAATTTTTCTTCGAAGATTCGATTTTTTTCTCTAATTATTTTTAAAAACATTTCAAGTCATTTTGGAAATTATTCTCTTTTGGCCATTTTATGGATATCAATAACCTTGAACTAGTTTTACAATGTGCCTAACTCATCTAAAGAAACAAAATTGCCGTAATTTTTCAAACAAAAAAGACTCAAATAAAATTAACAGATTCTATCCGTAATTAAATTTAAGGACACATGTCGTAGTGTGTGTTTAGATTACTGGTGATAAAATAAGGTATATTTAAATTACTTGCAGGCTTAAAATTAGAAAATTCGTTTAAAAATTTCATTCATTTTAGTATAAAATCATTTTTTTAATTGAAAATACATTGCATTTCTGAATAATATTTTTCTCTTATTGTTTTCCTAGTGGATTCCTTTTTGATGGGTAAGATATATAAAAAATGATCTTTCCGATTCTGTAATTATTTTTTGTCTGAGTTTCATAGGTTAAAGTTAGATAAATTTTTTAAAGAATTTCCACAATACTCCATCTCAGTTTAACTAGGCAGCGTTGAGAAAGGTATTTAATGTACCAATCTACTTGAAAAACAGCTTTACTTTTTTTGTTTTGGATTTAAATCCAAGTAAATAGATAGAAATTTGTAAAAAAAAAATTGCATACATTGTAGAAATTAGATTATTTTTACGTTGCAGAAATGTAAATATTTTTTAGACAAAGTTAATTAATACAGTCAATAGCGCAACGTTATGAAATTCCAGTTTGGCTGAAAACCGATTTTTGACTCCAACTTTTGTCATTGTTGTAAATAATAACATAATTACAACAATGCAGATATATCGAAGTTGGCGCCCAAAACTAGTTTAACGTTTTTAATTAATATCTTTTTAATTAATTGCAATATCGGAATATAAATGGTCATAACATGCATTATCATCCAAACTAAACGTGTATACAAAATTTCAGCTCAATGTGGTGAAGATATCAGCTTCAAAATTGAGTTGCAAGATTCCATCCGAACAAATTACATACATACATACATACATACATACATACATACATACATACTACATACATACGTAGTACATACATACATACGTAGTACATACATAATAGTACATACATACAAATACATACTACGTACTACATACATACATACATACATACATACATACATACATACATACATACATACATACATACAGTGTAAGTTAAATAAAAGCTTGTAATAATAATATGTGAAAGGAATTCTGTAATATCCTGTAATGATGACTTTCAAAAAGTGAAGTAAAAATACTAAAACTTATAGATATAAAACTTAGGTATTTTATATGGAATAAGGTGGGAATCGTTGATAACACGTGTTAATGAAGTAAGGAAAGAGTAATTAAAAAAACTTCTAAATAATCTAAAATTTCAAACTTACTATTTAAAAACTGAGAAACGATGCAATTTAATCCAATTAATAATGGCATGGCTTTATATTGTATTAAAAAATATTATTTTACAAACCATAGATGAAAATATCTTTATTTGCAATTTTCTCAAAATGCCTTTTTTGGTGATTTCGGTACACTTTTCGCAAAATCTACTTTACCTATAGAACTGATATTTTGTATACTATTAGATCCACAAATGTTCAACAAAGTGAACGAATTTTTTTTCAAATAAACATTCATAAATTTTAGATAAAGCACAATTTTTGCATAAAATTTAAAAGAAATTTAAATCACTAAATTTAAAAATTTTTATAAATTTATTTTTGAAAATTTCATTTCTTTCATTTTATGGATTGTTATGTTTGAATAAACCCTGTACAATTTTATATGCAGTGGATTTTATGTAAAGTGTACCTAAAGGTAAGAACATGCCTTGAAAATAAAAAAAAAATAGTTATTGATTAATTATTGCTCATATAGCTTTATTTTTAACTTAAAATGGAATTTGTTTACATTAACATGTACAGAAATATGCAGATAATTCAACGTAAAAATTTTACTTCTGTTGGTTTTAGTTTAAATAAGTAAGAACCATTTAAATTTTTTTTGGGGGGAAGGGATTCATTTTTCCTTGTAGTAGACGGCGCAGTTACATTTACGGAAAACTCTGAACAATATCAGCTCATTGGCTTTCAAAACCAACGTGAACTGGAAAATCTAAGTACAGAGTCAATAAGAATACGAATGTCTTCCTGTGGGATGACTCTCCATTCCGTGCGAACTATTTATCGTAGTTCGTCTTCCAAACGTGACGGTGGCAGGGCGTGCAAGCGACATCTAATCACTTCCTTGTGAGTGAGTGTTTATTAATGACGCCCTAATGGCGACGGATATCATCCTGATGATGATATTTGAGCTGGCATCTTACTTTCCTAAATTCCACACCTCGCCAACGTGAGGACTTTGTGCCATAACAGATTTAACGTGCATCTGTCTCTCTACACACCACTTAGGCTCGAACTCAAGACACGTCGGCCACGTCCGTTACCATGGCCACTATAAGCTAAAACGGTTTAATCACTGACGAGACGTTTGATTGGTGAAAGAACACACACACAGGAAAGAACGATGGCTAGGGAGGTATCAATACTAGACGTTATTCTATTAATAAAGGGCATTGTGCACATCCGAGTGGAGAGGAGTGTCATAGATCGCAGCACATCATCCACGAATCATTGGGTCGTTGTAGTAGCAAATTTTGCTTCATGCAGCTTGTGGTTTGAATAAAATTCAGAGATAAAGGCGATGCATAATTCTAAAAATATTTTCAGTTAATTTACCCTTAATTTCATATTACAAAATTGAGATTGAGAAACAAGTCACAGCTTTGTGGGTGTTGCGAATATTTGGAGCTTGAAAGTTCTAAACTGCGAAATTAAAGACATTACTCCTGTTGCGTTTCCTGTTTACTGTAACTATACTCCAATCCGTAGAGTTGTGAAGTTGCAGCGCGGCAAGTATAACCTGTACAGTCACAGTTAAGATGGGTAAAAGAGAAATGAGGAATCACTAATAAACATCACAAATTCTAATAAATATTATTTAATGTTCTTATGCATAAATGCTATTATTATTCATTTTGTTTTAGTAATTATTTGAATATATTATTTTATTATAAATATTTCTAAATTTCGTTATTTACACATTCTTTTGAAATTTTTAAAAAGTTTTGTACATTATGCTTGCTTATTTTTTTGTTATGATACTAATTACCTTTAAGACAATATTAAAAATTGCTTATTTTGTCATAAGCTATAATACGGTTTCTATTCCTGATTGAGATGAAGTGAATTAAGATTATTATTATTTTTTTTGGATAATTTTAGATTTTTTTTGTAAATTTATTTCGATTTTATTTTAGTGTTTTTGACATTATTTAGAATTTTACACAGATTTTAATTATATCTTATAAATTTTATTCCGCCCAGTAGTAATATTGGTAATTAAGGGAAAAGTTGGTGCTTTGAGATACATTTAACCGTTTACATCTTAGTCTTAAGTTTAAGAATTTGCTTATGTATATTTATTTCTTATTCTTCATTATTTCACTATTTTCTTTCTCGATGTAGTTAATTTTATTTTGTCAAATGGGCAGCATTTTGGCAACTAGGCCATTGCAGACAATGCAGATCCCTAAGCGTGGGAGCCATTTCATTGGTGACATCATCTAGTGGAAGCTCCCACAACCAAACATTTGACGCATGAAATTATTCAATTCAAGGTCTCATCGAATGCTAAATATCGTTGTAATTTAATTTTGTTTAGAGTACCAGAGCCAAATTTGTATTCAAGTGATCTTTTACATGCCACACAATCATATGACATGCGTGCCAATGATTTTCGCATCCAAAAAATCTATCGACCCCAGCCGGGATCGAACCGCAACTTTGAGCTTAGGAGGCTGTCATGTTGCCTCTGTATCCCGGGCCGACATGTAATTTATTTAATTAGGTTATTACAGTGGCATAATATATTGTTTACATGTACATCTAATTAATTACTTAAAACTGAATTCAAAATTTTTTCAGCCTTCTTTAATATTATTTAGATTAAAAAGATCTAAAATTTGTCTGGTACCACATGTCAAGGAAAACCGTCAAAGAATTTTTATGATCAAGCAGGAAAAATTTATGTTTTTACTACCAAAATTTAGAAACTTTTTAAAATTGTGAGAAAGTCCTTAACTCTACTTCGGGTGCACCCTGAATGAAACGAAATCAAGAGATGAGAGGCCACTTAAATATTTTAGCCTCCTCCGACTTACTAATCAACTTTAATTCAAAACACCGGAAAGGCCGTCTTGGATAAGGTCTATAGAAAGCAAACACACCAAATTCTACAAAAAAAGAAAGAAAAAGAAACGAGTCTTACAGTAGTCGCATATGATGTGTAATATCTGACTTTTTATCATGGTAAATACGCAATAGCGACTTTAGTCCTGAAAGAAATGAATCGGTTATGACTGGAAATAATTTTCTATTGAATAATTATATCTTTAATGAAAATTTTATTTCATTAACACAAGGAGTAATGCAGTTTTTTATCAAAAATATTTATTATTGTTCAATTTGCGGAAGAGCGGAGACAATAGATTTATGAAAACTAAAGTATGACAAATATACTTGTGATTTCAAAGAATTTAAAGATCGTTGAAAAACGGCGTCGAAACATTTGGATTAGTGTTCATTTCGTGCTTGAGTTCATCTTTCAGAAAAGCTATGAGCGGCTCAGCTTCTGGCAAACTGTTAACGTTAAAATCACCACTCAAAATCATGGAAAAAGCGAGTGATAGTATTTTTTTAAAAAAAAAAAGAGCAGAACCACCTTCGGTATACGGTAAAAGTACAAAATGCAGGAAATCTTTAATTTTTTTAACTGATTCGGAGAAATGTATGCGACCACCAAAATGACAAGACTTGCTGGTATGTGCGGTAGACGGGCGTCTTAATTGCTACTATAGTTGGACCCTCAGACGAGGGTAGCGAAGAAACACCATCAAGCGCATGCTTAAAAATTAGAAATATTAGAGAAAATCAAAAATACTCGTTTACTTAATTAGTTGTTTTTTTAATCGAGAAATCTTTTTTAATCACAATTAAAAATATTTTATTGACAGCGACAGGAATTAACCTCAAAGTATGAAAATGATAAGCACTTAAATATTTATTCAAATAATTCCATATTACTTACTCCTATTTTTTTTAAGAATGATGAGCTTTGTCAGACGCTTAACAGGAAATATAATTATTAATATATAGTTTACACATATATAAATATATCCTCAGATTTCAAACACAACGAACCCTGAGACTTAGACATTTGAGCGTAATAATCACAAGTTTATTCTGGATGAAGTCTAATAAGACTTGCTGGTGTGTGCGGTAGGCGGGCGTCCTAATTGCTAGTAGAGTTGGACCCCGAGACGAGGCTAGCGAAGAGACACACCCAAGGCTCTGAATTGGTCAAATCAAACAGCGCGTGCTTCCCCCGACTTCCTGTTACGCATTTCCGTCCCTTTTCACGAAATCACTCCAACAAATATCCAGCAAACGAGAGTAAAGATGTTACACATCAAAAGTTTAATGAACCAAATGAAGCTTAAACTAAAACACAAGCGGGAGCAAGCGTTGTATGAATCAAAGGATAAGTCATACAAGGTACAGATATTAAAGCAACGATTGTTAATTTGTTACAAAATGAAAACGAAAATCGGACTGACGAAGTATGATAAAAGAAAAAAAAAATTAAACTGGAAAAACAAGTATAATATAAAGTCTTTTCAGATGGAGGACCATCATTTTTTCCGCAATCGTGGGCTGAATCCTATGTTGAGTCTTCCGAAGAAGAAGTTAACAGGTCAATTAACAATGCTATTAACAGCAGTTAAGAACAGAATAATAGGCCTCGCACAGCGGATTTATTTGGCTTAGGCAAATTCGCTCACGGTAATTTTTACATTCATAATTTATCATCATCCTAAATCTTAATCCAGCCATGCACTTACCACACTTATGTCTTTTGGAAGATGGGGAGGGAGAATATTTTAATACTCTTTTTGAGGTAATACCTCTTTAAACAGAATTCGCTGCTAAGTCGGCATTCCTCTTGTATTCAGACTTCGTAGTGCTAGTTGTCCAATCACAAGTTGTTGAGACAAAGTTTAGAGGAATATTTTTCAATTTAGTGGTTCCAGTACATTCCCAATCAAAATCACTCTGGAATTTATACCGGCAATGTTCAGACAGGAAAAAAATGACCATCGGTCAGCGTCTTATGGCTCACACTGAAAGTAGAGCACATTTGATCAGCTGTGTCAACTCCAGCTTTAATGCTATTGTAAAACGCAACTACTTCTGTCTTCTTTTGCTCTCCAATAGATTGATCAATGCCATCAGTTTCGTGGAGTGAAAAAACGGGAATCACGTTTTTTCAATTCCTTAGTACGTATGAAACCAAATTGTGTAAATGTCGAAGACAAACAAGTTGCTGTATTGAGCTGTTGGAGAGATCAAATAACTTTTTAGCAATTTCAACAGGAAATCTGGAACTAAAGACAGGACACAAATGGAATTAGTTATTAATGTAACGCATAGCTTCTCCACCTTTTTTGAACTGGCGCCCCCTTTTCTAGTAAATATTTCGATACCGCCCAACTCCCCCACTCCAAAGAAAAAAAAAGTGTACAAAAAACATAGTGGAAACAAGAGTTAAATTTTTAAAAAATGTTCTATTACTAATAGAATATATTTTTTTAATTTAATTTTTTTTTCAAAAGCCCCCATTTTTTTTACTTGCGAATCTGAAATAGCTATTGCCATAAATACAATTAAATGTGTAATATTACATATTTTAGTAGCAAATATGATGTTGGAATTGAAACGCTGCTGGATTTCTTCCTTTATTTAAAAAAGAGGAATGAAAGTTTCAGCTTACCTGTTATTAAGACAGTCAGGAGTTTGATGATATGAAGTAATTAATCTACAATTAACTATTGCTTTCTAAATAAATTAATTAAAAGTTTCAGCCTTTAAAGTATCACTCGTTAATTCCTGGTAAACATGTTTAATTATATTTCTTGGCCAATATATGAAATGATATGCAGTGGACGAAACATTTTTCCTGCTACTTACAGACTAAGACAACACGTGCACTACAGAAATCATAAACAGTTATATACAACGAAGCGGAAAAAAAATGCTGAGTTATGTAAATTGGCGCCAGTGGCGTACGTGATAGAAGTGATTTAATAACATAAAGTAACCAGTATCAAAGTTTACTTTTGTTAGTATACAATTGCAGCATGTTTTTCTTTATTTTTTGGACTATATTTGGTTAATCTGCCTATCCTCCTCCCTTTTGGGTCTTTTACTACCCCCCCCCCCCTGAAAACCTCAAACGCACACATTGAGAACCTATGATGTAACGTAGAGGTGCAGTCGGACTGAAAGAATAAGGCAAAGAATTTTACACACATCTCATGAAATTTGTTATATGTCGCAGAACAGACTCATTTTGAGTAAAACGAATGATTCATTAAAAATATCTTTAAAAACTCATCTACGAAGTCATGACACAATCAGGAGCCCTCGGCCTGACTAGCCAGGTGGGGTCTGAGCAAGCCGGGTGAGGGTTGAGGAAAGACTGGTCTGTGGCATGCTACCCACCACTAAGAGACAGGAAAGTATTGGGAAGGGCTTCCCGCTCTGCCGCTGGTTGTAAGAGAGGTATTTAAAGAATAGTTTTTTGCTGGCTTCTCAGGAAAACTGCACCTGACGGAAGGTTACAGTCTATTTAAAAATGTCACCATGTTTTCATTAAATTTGTTCACCAATTTTGTCATTCTTCCTTTTTTAACTCTAGTGCATTTAATCTGCGTTGATAACATGGAGTGAAATTGGTCTATGTAGAATTATTTTTATTTAATTCTTTGTTACAAACATACTTAAACTAATTTGATTATTTGTCGCCCATCCGGTAGAGTGGTTAGTGACGCTGACATCTGTGCCATAGGGCCTGGGTTCTAATCCCGGAGAAGGCATGGATGTTTGTAAATGCATAGAGTCTTTGCGGCGTGGGGTACTCGAAATAGCCATCGAACCGCAAATCCTCTGGGGAGGTTGGTGGAAATGGATGAATTATTAATGGATTTAAATAATTATAATTAATATATATGAATATGTACAATCATAAATATACGACACAGAATCACAATATTAATTGACAAAATAGAAGGCGGTTTTCATTGTAATTTTTCCCATTTTCCTTCCTATACATGGTGCTGGACTATTTTTTTGTTTGTTTGTTACTATTTATTCATTAACTTTTTATGTAAATTGAATTATTCTAATAATACTTCTTTTCTCCAAAAATTATCCTAATAGAATCTCGGAGAATTATAGTAAAGTAAAAAAGAAATAACAATATCAGAAATTAAGCCATGCCAAGTGGGATTCGAATCCACGATCTTCGGATTAGAAGGCCTTCGCGTTATCCACGGCGCTACAGCGACGCAACGTACAAGTTTCCTTTCTTTTCTGTAGACTGTTAATTTGTGTTTTTGCTATTTATTCATTGTTTAATTTAATCAATGAAAAATCTGAATTAACATCAAGTGTCCTCCACTACAAGTTTTAAAAAATTTATTTGAACTTGAATTAATGAATAAAAAGTATTTTATTAGCGATCGAAAGTTGGAACAAGATATATATATATATCTTGTTCAAATAATAAGTAAATATATATATATATATATATATATATATATAATAAATATATATAAATAAATAGAGAGAGAGAGAGTGTGTGTGAACTAATAGTAGGGATTGAAAAACATTCCTGGTGATTCATCTTAAATGCATTTAAAAAAAATATTTTATTCTTTATTTTTATTTAAAAAATATGAAAAATGTGAGAAGTTTTTAAATTTCCAAGAATTTTTTCCTCCAGATGCTCAAATAATTAAAATAATTTAAATAACAAGATAAAATAAAATAACTTGCTTGATTTAGAATGATGCAACGAAAAATATAAATTAGTACATATTCCCCCTTTCACATTTGCTCGGGTTTCATAAAAAGGTAAACAACATCAAACAGCAATTTAACGATGAATTTATAAATTAATTAACTTTTTAAGCACGATTGCATTATTTGAATACAAAATTAAGGTTTTATTCAAAAGATGTATTCAAAGGATTTAAAGCCTTTTAATTAATGCAATCTTTATTTTAAGGGAAGAATATCATGCATTCAAGTAAATCATTTAATATCTTAAAGAAGGAGCTAATATCACTTTAACGCTTTGTTTATAGCAATACATACTTTTTTTAAATGTTCTGATATTAATAATGAAATGGTTTTATTATATATTAGGATGGATCAATTTTTCAGAATTTCAAAGCATACGTATGCAGAAAAGATATTATCTGGCGTATAGATAAAGGGAAAAATTAATTTTAACATTTTTTAATTAACTTCACTTGTATGCAATGGAATCTTTGAACTCAACTTTTATCCACTTCAGAAGGTCAGATTAATTCGAAATTTTTCTTACTTGTCAAGGACCGATGACAATACAATACTTTATTTGTTTGTTCCATTGTCCTGGTCAGGATTATCAGGGTGAACGATTTCCCGTTTTCAGATACCATTTCCAGATTTGGCGACTTATTACAGAACTGGTAGACTGAAAGATTAAGTTGCAACCTAGTTCGATTAGCTATAAAAGAGTGTTTTTAGTTTCTTTGAACTATAATTTTTTTATGTTAAATACTGCTACAAAGGGAATGAAGGTTAGGTATTTAAGGTTTTCTATGGTAAAAAATCAAAGTAATTTTTGTTAAAGAAACAGGTATTTTAGTGCTTCTTAAATTTATTGCTTTAATAGAATATGTACTAAATAGTTACATGAAAAATATAAATTACATTTTATAGCTAGAAGAGAATTAATTTAAATCTTTAGAATTAAATTTAAAAACTTACTGTCGAAATGACATTGTATGATTTTGTGGAAAACAGAAGAAAACTTGGATTGGACTGGTTTGACTGTGCTGGGAAATAGATTTGGCTTATGAAATATTGCAATATATATTGTCCTACTTTGTCTTCTCATTACTTAGTAAAATCATCACTTTTAATTATTTATATCACAGAAAAATAATTATTTTGATTCTAAAATCATCCGAATAAAATTAAGTCTTTTTCCATTTTTTTCCCGGAAATGTAACCATTTTCTGGCAATATTAAATTTTGAAAAAAAAAAATTATTTTTATCCTGATTTCCCTACCATAGAACATCTTTCCCGCATAAGTGGTTTTTCATTATTAATATTTTTTTATCCTTTAACCACAATCCACCCTATTATGTATATATCGGTACACTGTAGTTCTAGAATAAATTTACAAGGCATGTTTGAAAAGTTTGAATAACTAGAAATACTTGCTGCAGCTTTTGTTTATGCTAAAAGAATGAAAAAATTTAAAAGCGATGAAAAAACTGTTGATTTTTTTAAAATGAAATTTTCAGTTGCACATGCATTTTAATTTTTATATCAGTTATTCGTTGAGATATGGTTGTATTAGTAATTCGCTGTAGAAATGGTTACAATTTACATTCATATTGGAGATGTCTTTTCTTCATGACATGGAGATTTTCTCAGTTTAACTTGCTTTCCATGGAATGTCGCTCATACTTTACACTTTACCGGATAAATGCAGATCGCATCATGTAATAGGCATATTTCATTTTGTAATAATTTTAATAATAAAATAAATTTTATAAATTTTTCGCATTATGATGTACACATTGAGCATTTGAAAACGTATGCAATGTAATATATAATGCAAAAAAATAATTGATTTTTAATTTAAAATTAATATAACTTAAGAATATCAACATGCTGAATTTCTGCTTCTTAACATTGCACTAAACACTTAAGAGGATTATAACTACAAGAGGATTATACTATAATTATAGGAAGGTTATAATTATGAGGTTTGTCTCTTTAATAATTACGAATGACAGAAAAAAATTCATGATTGTAATCCATGAATAAGTAACGAGAATGAAAAGTGGAATAATAAATCCCGCTTTTTTTTATTTTCATAACATTCCATCTCAAACCTCGTTCTGCTATTTTCGAAGGATATGATGGGGATAACCAACATTTTGCTCTTTCCCTTCCCAGAATTAAAGTTTGTAATCACTCTTAACATCCCAGATGCTTTAGGGTTTTGAAAAACATTTGTTTTCAAAAGTGTAAAATAGTAGCATTTTATGCTTTAAATTGCAAGATTGTAATCATACAAAAAGTGTGTTTGTACTTATGTACGCACGTAAGAAGGTATACTTCTTTGGCGTAACCAGATAAAAATATTTATAAAAATTTTATTCTTCTCGTCATCCTACGTTTGTAGAAAAAACGACAATAATAATAGGAAAAAAGATATTTAATACATTGAAGGTTTTATTATTATAACGCATTATCTAGTTAAATAAAGTTTATTTAAATATCATAATAAAATTATTTCTACATGATTAAAAAAAATGGACAATTTTTAGCCTGCAACGTATATTGATATTTATTATTTAATTTACGTCCTTTGGTGGGAGTTCAGTAGGCATGTGAGTTACAAGAGGCTTATGGTAGCTAAAGTATGATACAAATAGTCTTGTAGAAACATTGTCTAAATATCGTACAAATACAGCATCAATAGACGGAAAGAATTATCATTTATTTCATTATTTTTCATCTATTCAAGCATAGATAATTTAATAATAATAATGCGATGAATCAATGATCTTTTTTTCACACAAATTGTCGAAGTCTAGGTCTATTAAGATTAAATGCAATCGCATTACGTATTCTGAGATGAATTTATTTTTGTAGCCACTCCATTGAAAAATATATTTTACTTAAACATAATTTTCTGAATGGCATTAAAATGTTTATAGCTGTGTGAGATGTACTGTGTATTTTGCATGAGAGTTTGTAATATAAAAATTAGGAGCTATTCTTCTTTAAATTTAGATTTTAACACATCGAATTTATTGATATGCCGATAAGTTCTTTCCTCTCCTTCATTTTACGTGTTTTTTCCCCACAAATGGGAAAAAAGTGCATTTTCCATTAGAAAGCTATTTAGTTTTTCTAGACATTGTGCTGACGAGTATAAAATTATCTCATGGAACCCAAGGTAGTAAAAACAATATAATATTCACAATCTAGTAGGAAGTATATATATACTAAGATAAAACGTGTGTTTTAATATTCTTTTATTATATTACTATAAAGGTTGTGAAAGTTTTGCAAAAAAAATAAAGTTATTATATATAAATAAAATTTTCAGCTTTAATGAATAAGATGCGCTTTAGATACTTGTAATTATATAAATTTCATAGAGAACATGAATCCATTTTGCATACATATTCATAAGTTTCTTTTCAATTTTTTTATTATGACTCGTGGAACCCCGGGGTTCCGTGGAACACAGTTTGAATTGAGGAACCCTACGAACTACAAGGTATTTGGGAGGGGGGAGACCCTATTCCATTATTAGAAAAATATATCCTGAAACAATATTTAAATTTAATCAACTTGTTATGGGTACTTTATAGATTGTAAAAAGTATTGTAGTTGATATAAAAATTAAAAATCTTTCTAAAAATATTGAGCAGGGCAAGCTGGGCCAAGGACGAAATGCGGTCACGATCAGAGTTGAACGATACCAACTTAAGTCAATCGGACCAGCCAAACCCGAGATATAATCACGATTTAAATAAATTTAAACACCCCCGCACAGGGACCAAATAACCAATAACATGGGAATTTTTCGGCAGACTGTATCTGGAGATGAGGTGAACCCCGAATGGGAAACCTGAGACTTCATATTGAATGTCTCAGCGGGAAGAACCGTTCGCGAGAAAACTAAGACCTGTCTTAGTTATGGAAATTTTAAAATAATTAAAACATTAAAATAAAATTGAAGCAGGGCACCCACCAACTCGAAACTCGGCCTGGTTGTGGGGAAACACGAGAGGAATCCATTCGAACAAGTCCAGAGTCTGTAGTTGCAAATGGAGCGGCGCTAGCTACGGAAAGGTAAACGAAACTAACTGCCCCTGAGAGGTGGAAGCAACTGCGACGTAAATGGTCACGTACATCCCAACCATACACAGAGTAGTAGGTGATCCCAAAGTTCCATCCTTCTATCTCTATAATATCGTGACGTCATAGAAAGATCGAACCCCATAGAAATAACAGGGAGATTCTAATTTTAGTGATAACGCCCTCCCTAGGCTCACTATCTACACACGAAATGTAACAGATTAAAGAGCTCAACGAGGAGAACCTATGGTCCGAGTTTCATTAACGAAGCTCAAAAATCCTCGGAGATATGTGGGATTTAAAAAAATTTAAAACTTTAAAATAATTTTAAAATGTTAAGTATGGGAAAAGAAATGGGGCTATTGTCCTGAAAAAAAATATATCTAGGATGCTCATAGGGAGAACAATTGAATCAAAAATTGTATAATGAAATCGAAAAAAGTTAAGTTTTTAGAAGATATTTAGGTTCAAAATTCGAAGACTCAAATCAAAACAAAAACATGTGAGGTCAGAAGAAACAAATGTTGCCAATTGCAAGAGTCGAATTAAAAGATCGAAATTGTTGCCCATCAATTAAATAATTAAAAAAATTGTCAGAAATAGTTTTTATAATTATAATGGGTTGAAACTGCAAAAATTATCGGTAAAAAGCATGTTAAACAGACAACTTCCAGTTTCGATTTCACCACTTCCGGTTTCGAATGACAGCTGTAAAAATATTTTAAACACCTGTAATTTTTTTCTAATTATCGTATAGACAAAACAAAGACAGATTTAGAAGCCTAATTGCTTGAACTTTAAAATGGTAAAATAAAAAGAAAATGTGATTTTTGACCTAAAATGGCATTTTTAACGTAGTCGGATACCTTAAACTACACCTATCCACCCACTCAGATCATGTGATTTGAGAAGCCTATAAATACCGAGATTCCTGGAGACCAACTCCTCTTTCGCTTCTAAATTTTGTCTGCGTAAACATGTAGCCGGCTGCCGTGTGTTTGTGTGTGCGTATATTGTGTCGTCCCTGTAATGTTTTATGTGCTTAAGATGTGGAATATATAGTTTTAATTAATCACCAGAATGCCTAGTCAATCCAGCCAAAGAAACCATCAACAATAGCGATCATATTATTAAAGAAATCATGTCAACGGCCAACGTCGATTACATATATATATATATATATATATATGGAAAAAATTTATATAAAATATAGAACATAACAGGGGAAAAAAAATTAAGATCAAATCTAATGAAATTCAAATAAGAACCTAGCGAGTCAAAATGCAATTTCGGACTTAGGACCGAATAAGTGGGGTTAAACTAGTTTGAAGGCGCCAACCTTCCCCCTTATATATATATATATATATATATATATATATATATATATAGAGAGAGAGAGAGAGAGAGAGAGAGAGAGAAACTCCTTAACCGTTTAAAAAACAAGCACGAACATGAAATTTTAAGAGAAATTATATGAAATAAATTATAAGTATAAGAGAAATTATTTTAGAATATCCGAAACATTCTTTGTAGAATGCAGAGTGTACTTATAAAAAGCAAACATTTATTGGGTTTTATGTTGCACAATTATAAAATAAAAATATAGAGTGAAAACTTTAAAATTGAAAATTAAAATAAAATTCTTCCATTTTCGCATTTTGAAGTATTATACATAGTTACATACAATGAAAAAATTTGCCCTTTTTTGGAACACTGTGGGCAAATAAATTGACCGTTTAGAGGGTTATAGACACGGAATAAAGATCCATTTGTAATGTTAAGAGAATTAAAAAAAACTGATGTTAAAGAGTCTAAGTATGATTAGCAATTTTAAAACCTAACGAATGTACAACAGTATTTTTTATTAGAAATTCTTTTATGTAAAATACATTTGAAATGGATCGATCAAAGTAGATTTGAATAAATCACATCCTTAAACTTGTTAAAATTCTTTTACCTGGGCCATGTATATACTACAGATCGAACACATTTGTGTAAAGCAATTACAGTCAGTTTAACAAACAAATGTATCAATTGTATCTTCAGCTCTAAATATAAAATTATGTATAGAGAGAATTAAATTTTGATTTAATAGGAGTTTTGCTATTAATATTAAAATTAAATGCTTCATTATCTTTCAAATAGTACTGCACTGTTCAAAACACACACACACACACACACACACATATGGATATAAATTGAAATTCAGAAAGTTCTAGAACGTACGAAAAGTAATACAAATAAGTTTTGAAATATACAGATATTTAAATGAAAAGGGTTTGATTATTGAGTACTTGCTGTGATGTTTTGATTTAGAAGAAAAATGTAGGGAAAAAAACATATCGTAGAAAGATCATTTTTAAACTAAGCAAGATACTCCCTACTGAATCCTTCGCCTAAAACTAATAAAAGTTTTTATGTTACTTTTTGTCGTTATAAATCGGAAATCCTTTTATATGTATTGTAAATTTTTTATCACTGATTATTTATGTATTTTTCATGAAAGCTTACAACTCTAGTTAAATATTAAATTCAAAGAACAACATTAAAATTGTAAGATTATTACGTTATAGTGTACGGTTAGTGGCTTCTGAATAAAATATAGAACAACTTAAGAGACTTTTACTTATGAACCTTGAAGCTTCCTGTTTTGATGTTTGATACAATCTTGAATAATGAACTTAACTTAGAAGCTATTTACCACCATCCTCATTCATTTATTGTTCCATGTCTCATAAAACATTCAAATTAAAACTTCAGAATGCTCTAATATCACTGTTGTTGTATCATATTTCATCAATACAAAATGTTTTCTATTTCAACAACCAAAAGTTCAAATCCAAAATTTCAGGCATAACATATTTTTTTTTATTTTCCAGAAATACAAAACCTATTTTCTACTTCTAATTTACATTCTTGTGTTTATTACACTGATTTATATTTATGTTAGAATATCTTCATTTGTAGCTGTATACTTTTTAATTCCCAGCTAATATCCTTTTGAATTTCTTAAACAGAGATTAGTATTTATTTCATACTAGCTGTTACCCGCCCGCTTCGCTGGGAATTTCATGATGTTTTATAAATTTTTACTGCTTATATATATGTATAAATTATTGATATCTAAATCCTGCATTAAGAATTCGATTGTATTGAAAAATATACTTATACCTGTAACTGTCGCCTATTGATAAAAAAAAGGGGCAGAACTCATCTAATTTGTGTTTTCTAAAAATCTCTAAAATTGAAGCATAGAATGATGTTTGCTCTTTCGTAACCCAAAAACCAAGTGGATTCCCGCAGAACCAATTTTCAGTGGATCTCTACTCCGTAAATTGAACATGCAAGCCAAATTTCAAGTCTAAATCTAACAGAAAAAAAAAAGTTTTACTATCAATATCCCCGTAATCCCGTTGAGAGCCGTTTTCCAAAATAACCGCTCTTAGCGGATTTCAACTCAACAAAAGAAAAATGCAAATCAAATTTCATTATTATAGTCCTTGTAGCTCGAAAAAAGTAATTTTTTTCGTCAATACGTCCCAGTAACCCCCTGCACCCCCCCAGAACTTGATTTGCTTAAAATACATTCTTAGTGGATCCCTATTCAAAAAAAGAAACATGCTTAACAAATTTCAAGTATATGGGTCTAACAATTAAAAACAGGAATTTTTTTCTGTAACTCCTCTTGACCCCTCGCAACCCTCCTTGGGGGTCAATTTTCGTTTTACTCTTTGTTAGAGGAACTCTATTCCATGAAAGGAACATGCCTACCAATTTTCAAGCAGGGTGATCAAATAGTTTAAAATGGAAATATTTATCAATTACGCCTCTTAATCTCCCGAAATTAAACTTGGTAGTTCATATTCGCGAAACCCATGTTGTAGCGGTTCTCTACTTTACGAAAGGAATCTGCTTATCAAATTTCAAGACTGTACGTCTAATAGTTTAAAAATGGGGATAATTATCTGTAATGCCACTTGAGCCCCCGCAACGCCACTTCTGGATCTGTTTTCACAAAACCAATTTTGTAGGGGAATTGCACACTATGAAAGGAATCTGCTTAGCAAAATTTGAAGACTGTACGTCCAATAAATTAAAAATGCAAAAAAAAAAAATTATCAATAACGCCCCTTGAACTCCCGCAACGCGGCCTAGGGATCGATTTTCACAAAACACATTTTGTAGTGTATCTCTATCCTATGAGAGGAATCTGCTTACCAAATTTCAAACTGTGCGTCTAATAGTTTAAAAATAGAAATAATTATTTATATCTGCCCTTAACACCCCTTGGGGGTCAATTTTTCCCAAACCTGTTTTGTAGCGGATATATACTCCATGAAAGAAACATTCCTACCAATTTTCAAGCAGGGAGGTGAGGTAGTTTAAAAACGAAAATATTTATCTAGTACGCCACTAAATCCCCCGCAACGCCATTTAGAGGTCTGTTTTCACAAAACCTTCTTATAGCTGATCTCTACTCTATAAAAGAAATCTACTTATCTAATATAAAGATTGTGCGTCTAATAGTTTAAAAACGGAAATAATTATCTATAACGCCCCTTAAGTCCCGCAACGCCACTTGAGGGCAATTTTCACGAAACCCATTTTGTAGCGTAGCTCTACCCTATGAGAGGAATCTACTTACTAAGTTTCAAGACTGTACGTCTAATAACTTAAAAATCGTAATTTCTAACGCCCCTTAAACCCCCGCCCCGCAAACAATTGCTGCTAATTTGAAATTACAAACAGACACTTCAATTTTATTTATTTGTATAGATATAGATTGGGATTATAATAACTATTGTTTAAATGTGACTAAAAATGTAAATAAAAAAAAAGGATTAAAACTAACCGTAAAACTTATCAATTTTTTGTTTCTTGCATTGCTTTTTGCTTATGAAGCCTTGATTTATTATTTTTAAAAGTGCATCCGAAACAGCCGATGCTCTACTTAACTGAACAGTGAGATAACTATCATAAAAAAAAATTATGGCACGTGTCAGCGTATTATCATGTGCGCGTAACACTATTATGTCTCATGAAGAGCATCGGTCACCAGTAACCAAAACAACGACTTCATTAGTTCAGCTTGGCGTTCATCATGGCATTCAGTTTCACGTTCACCCGTATAGTTTCCGTTCCCGTAAGAATACGGGAATAAAATATAGCCTATGTTACTCCCCGTTAATGTAGCTTTCCATTAGTGAAAGAATTTTTAAAATCGCACCAGCCGTTTCCGAGATTAGCCGGAACAAACAGACAGACAGACAGACAAAAATTTTAAAAATTGGTTTTTTGGAATGAGTACCGTATATACTTTTAGTGCATTAACTAAAAAGCTGCTAATTTGAAATTACAAACAGACACTTCAATTTTATTTATTTGTATAGATGAAACGCGCCCAAATCCCTTCAACTCTGTGACCCAGCTAAAGGTGTGAAAGAAATTAAAGGACCATTTGACATGATAAGTTTCAATTATTTTATTTACCACTATAATTGACTCAAACACAAATAAAACTTTATATAGGATAATTCAGTCAAGCAACAGAGAGAAGAGACGAGATTCGCGTTTGGGGAGAATACATTTAATAATGGGTTCTTCCTTAATATTAAAAAAAAAATTAAAAACACTTTACACAGAGCTTAATGATTTAATGTCCTCCTAACGACTTTAACTCTTTAAACATCAACACAATATAAGGTGACAGTACCCGAACTTATAAAGTCTTCTAGTCAATCCAACTTATCTTTATCACTTCCTGGCTAATCTTTTACAAGAACTTTAAAACCAATTCTGATAATCTTCACCTTGTAATTATCTTCTCACCTCTTGTAACTAAGCTTCTAACTTTTTGTTTACCTATTCACTTCACTTCCAGTTCATTAGCAATTCACCAATTCTTTAACTCGCGAAGTAGGAATATATACAATAAACTTCATTTACATATCACGTTTCCTTCTTTCGGAGAAGATTGGTAAATATTTGCTGACCCAAAAGAATACCCAAAAGGACTTGTTAATTGAAGATCGCGTATAGATCAGTCACATTTATTAGGTGATTTTTCATGCAATTTCTTACGTATTATACGTTATTTTGCTTCACTAATAGCTATTAACTTTGATTTAATTTTTCCTCTTTACATGTACCCTAGAGACTTTATAAAAATAGTATACATCAAAAGCGAGATTTGTACTTTTATGTTGTTTTTATGTGCAGGGTGTTTCATATTGAATGGGACAAAAAGAATAGCGCAGTGTGACTGCCGTAATGGATTTATTCAGCCGAAACAAATTTATTCTGCAACCACAATTATACAAGTTTTATTTGGCAACAGGGAAAAATTATCGAATGACGAACTCGCCGCTAGAGGCGCTGTTAAACAAAATGTCGTCCATGCGGGAGAAAGCGTACTGCGTTTTCGAATATGCCAAAACCTCCTCGGTAATTGTTGTGCAAAGACATTTTCACACGAAATTTATTAAAGAGCCACCGCATCGGCATAACATAAGCAGGTGGGTGAATCAGTTCCAAGATACCGGCTGCTTATGCAAGAACAAAAGCCCAGGACGAAAAGGAACAAAACCCGAAGTGGTTGAAAGAATTCGTGATTCGTTTTTACGGAGTCCCTCAAAATCAACGTGACGTGCAGGTGCAGAACTGGCTGTCCCTAACACAACGGTGTGGCGTGTTTTACGGAACAGTCTCCTATTTAAGCCGTTCAAATATCAGATGGTCCAGGCCTTAAAACTTACTGACAAACCTTTGCGTAAGAATTTCTGTGTGAAATTTCAAGAAAAGCTTGACGTGAATGGTTTCGAAAACACACTGGTGTTTACCGATGAAGCCACGTTCCACTTACGTGGCAAAGTTAATCGCCATAATTTGCGATTTTGGGGCACGGAAAATGTCCATGTAACATTAGAACATCAGCGTGGCTATGCTATCACGAGTGTTACAGGAGCTTGATTACCGTGTAGACATTTGTCGTGTCACCGGAGGGGCACATATTGAACACCTGTAGAAACTTGAATAAATGTAGTTTTGAGGTAAATTTGAATTTTCTAAATATATTAATTACAATGTTCACAATCATGTTTTCTTTTTGTCCCATTCAATATGAATCACCCTGTATTTAAAATAATTACTGTCTTTCAAGGTTCTTTCAGTCTTCCATAAAAGATGATTAATGATACTGAAAAATTCTGTAGATTGGCATCTTTAATATCCTTTTACATTTTCTGTGGAAAATGGAGGAAATTGAATTGGCAGTAAAGAAATAAAAAAAAAACCTTATTGTCAAAGAAAAATTATTTTTTTTAGAGAAAATAAATGTAATGAATAAAAAAAAATATTTTAAACTTTGTATAACAAGCTTATTAAAGACATTGTTATTTTCGTCAAAAAAGATTCATATTAAATTAGGTTAAAGGTTAAACATAAACTGATTGCTTCATAAAGTTCAATGCTTTCAAACAATTCTATTTCATCTCAGTAATACCATTATAACTCATTTTTATATTAGAAAAACATTGTACATCGTAAGAATGAATTGAATTTGTAAATCCATTCAAAACTGAGAATTATTAACAACTGATTATAAAAATAACATTTCTGTGATTTAAAGTTAATGTTACTGCTGCAGTACTGAAATTCAGAGATAGTTAAACAAAAGCAAATCAAGGTGGAAACATCTTTGCTAACATCTAGTATTTCAGAAACTCCACATTAAATTATATTCCATATATACTACACATTGTAACAATTGAAGCGTAACATATTCTTCAAACTCATTCCCGGTAAAACCCTTTATATACTGGCGTTACTTATAAGTACAATGCACTTTAAAATTACACAGAATAACCACTTTTACGAATTCTCTGTCGATACTTAACAGGAATTTTCTTTTAATTCCACTCTTCCAGGATATATGGTAGCACGGGCTCTATGATGAGTATTTTAACGGTAAAGGCGAATAATTTTAAAACAGAAGTTGTGTTTTCAGCTGACATTTTAATCGGATTGCAAAGATTGTCATTTTTGTTCCGAAAAAGTAGTTAATGTCAATAGGTAAGTGTCTTATTTTTTATAAGTTAGTTAAGACCCTAGAAAACTTTGACAATTTATTTTAAGTAAACAGTGTGTATAATTAATTTTACAGTTGAATAACTTTGTGGTACTTATAACTATCGACAGCGCACTGGATGTTAGAACAAGAAATTCGTTTATTTTTCGTCCGTGTAGCTTATTTTTGTTATTTTGTAGCGTCATTACTATAGTGTAATAGAGTTACGATTTTTTGGCATTTCTCTTTAGTTTAACTTATTTAGTTTGCTTTTTATTGCTTTATTTCAACATTTTCAAAAACTTTTAAACTTTGAATATGATATTTTTTTGCCACAAACAAATGAAATATCTATTCTTTAATTCAAAAATTAACAACATTTTAATTTCTTTATGTGTAACCGTGATTTAACAATAACAGGAGGTTTTTAAGATGCTATTATTTTTATGTTTTCCTTTTCTTATTGAATGTCTGGAGAAAAAGAAGCTCAGTTTTCAAGAGGCTTTGGATTTATTACAGAACCTACCATCTGGAAGCATTGAGGTACTAACAAATGATTCTTCAGATGAAGAAGTCCCAACAAATTATCTGCTGGAATTTTCGTAAGATTCTTAAGAAGGGATCAATAGACTGAACACGTCTCAAGGTGCAGTAGTTTATGTTCAGGAAATACAGTATTTCCTACTCAAGGATGCGCTTTAGGAAAGATTTAATCAAAACCTCACTCAAGATGCACAATATGTAATGAATTTTTGTATATTAATCAAAACAAAAACGGTCTTTGATTATCATCAAATTAAGTTTATGTGTAAAATCTACTTTTATATGTATAAAAATTTTTTTAAAAAAATAATTTTTAAAAATAAATATTTGTGTTATAAAATATTAGTGTTTTCCGGTTACTTAGCATTTTTAAGAGGTAAAAATCCGTTATAAAGTCATTCTATCATCTTGTATTATGAGAATATTTTAAACCTCCGTGTGTACTGATGGTATTTTAAAGTACCAATTTAATTAATTAGCTCTAACGGATAAAATTTCCCAAATTTGATTTTTTTATGTATATCCTTTAATTTTCAATGTAGTGATTCGAATAAAATATATTACGCGAAAAGTTTTTCAGTATATCATAATGCCGTAGATAAAGGATTAATAGAGCCAAGCCCCATGCGGTGTCCTTACCATCAATGTGCATAGTGTCAACCAGAGTCCGCCATTTTCAGACTTGCAAGTGAACACAGAAAGTTCCTCTCTTTTGTTGATGGTCAAAAAGACTATTTGATGTGTACCTACTGTAACCCAGTGTAAGTCTATCCTGAGCACTAGTTGAACTGTGCGGGTTTTGGCAAGCAGGAAATGTACTCCCTCCATCTTCTTGTTTATGATTTTTTGAGGTTTCTTGGGCTCATACACATGGACATGATCTAGCTTGCGGCTAAATCAGGTGGAATTAGTCAACAACAAAACAAAGATTTTGTTGCACATCTGCCAGCACGTATTCTCCTCCGACTTTCTGGTTATTTTGCAGCTTGCTTGTACTGCATAACGCGACTCAAGGCCAACATATACTAAAGTGAGAGTGCAACGAATGGATGTGTGTATTTTGGAGACAAACTTGAAATCTCTCTCTTTTCTTTCTAATACTGTGTTAGTGTCTAACATGTTTTATCTAAAAGAATAAGCTGTGCGTGTCAAATATCTCGGTTCACTTTATTTTTGGAAGGTCATTTATGACTATCGTATTTTTAAAAATGTTTCATATAAATTTTAACACTGAAATAAACTGAAAACATTTATTAAGCTGTGTGCCAACGCTGTAGTTACATTAATGCATTTAAAACTATACAGAAAACTCTTTTTTATTTAACTATCTTCAAGCTCTGTAGAAAAAAAATGAATGACTTTGGTATCTTAATTCTATCATTTGAATATATAGACATTTAGTAGTACTGGGAATAAAATCTCTTTACCAGAGTATTTTAAGAAAATTGTAAAACAGATTTTCTCTTAAATTATTCATTTTATGTTTTAAGTATTCTTTGTAATTTCAGTCAGCCTGAAATTTCTTCCCCCTCGAGTAAATTTTATTTAATTACAAACCTCTTTTTTTTTTTTTTTGAAGTTTTTCTGGATCAAATTTTTTTTATGTTAATGATTGAAAGTGTAATTAATAAAAACAATGGGTCTTTTTTTATTAAATAATTGAAAGTATGAAGCACTTTGCCTCTTTTTATTATGGCAAAAATATAATTTAAAAACTTTCACATGAAGATAAATACTTCTAAAAGCTATCATTTTTAATATCTTTTTATTAATTTTCGATAGGGAACCATCAAACTAATTCTCAAAGGGAATAAATGAATGGAAATGCCCATTATGTTTTTAAAAATATTGTTAGTTAACTTTTTTTATATTGAAATTAGATACATCATAGATATAGTTTGTTGTTTACGAATACGGAATTAAAATCTACGAGATGATTTACTTCCCAGATAAAAATTCTCTCATACAAATGGAATGTCTTAAAACTTTTGTCAGACTTTTTTAAGATTCCGTCTAACGTGGCCTCTTGATAGCTTAGTAATTAACGTCACGGACTCCCGGCCGAAATGTCATGAGTTCGAACCATAGTGCCACTGACACATGCCACGAAGAGGGTTTGACGCTTGTTAAATCTGTCGAGGCTGAAGCCCTCCAGTTGGAATGGCTTTGTCGTTTAGACAGAGGGTAGCCAGTTCAGATGTCGTCTTCGTCACTTGACTGTGGTTCAAAGTTACGAGGTATTTCTCTAATAGTCCTCGTGTTGCTTTATAGTGTGACGTTTGTAAATACTCTCTCACGAGATCCCGTTTCAAGTTTATACAAGTCCTCGCTATTTATTTAGATTAGCGTCTGATGCTATCGTTGAACAATAGCTTATTTCGTGGAATAATTTAACTTTAGTTCACATCATGAACTATAGCTCACCCTATTACTTGCGTTTGTCATTTTAATAATCGTAGATTTTTTTTAAAAAATGTAATAAATGAAATTCTATTCTTATCCTACTGTTGCGTTCATTGGACAATATCGTGTATAATCTCCTCCCCCCCCCCTATTATTTTATTTTGAAAATTTTTAATTTACTTAGTTATGACAGGAAACCAGAAAGTATTTCAGTGGTATGTTTAATTTTTTTGTATTGAATTATACTGCTGGCCACCGTAAATGGTGCCCTGAAGGAAGCATGAAAATAACATGAAATTTACAAATGCATTAGCGGAAGTGAGATATGCAAATTATTAGAATTTCAGCGCAGACACACATCACGCACGCCTGTGGCGCCACCTCAAAGCGCTATTTAAGGCTTGGAGATTTCGACGATTTCAAGCTCGGCAATTATGTTTTTTTGTGGTTTTTTCAAAAAGAGATCAGTTATGTCTCATAGAAAACAGCGATCAGCTTTTGATCAAGTATCCGAGTTCCACAGAGGAAGGCTAGTAGCCTACCGAGATTGTGGATTATCTTTCAGGGAAATCGGTAGTCACGTGATGGACGAAACCAAACGATTGCAATGCGGATATGTGACCGTTGGATATAGGAGGGTACGACGAACCGACGTGGTCGATTGCATCCACCTCAGTGCACCACTTCACGTGAGGACAGGCAAATTGTGCGCATGGCAGTGATGGATTGCTCAGTCATATCACGAACCATAGCACAGCACATTGAGTCTGTAACGCATCATTCAGTGTCTGCGCGTACCATTCAACGCCGTTTACAGCAGAGTGGTCTGTCCGCAAGACGTCCATTGCTTGGTCTACCCTTGACGCAGAACCACAGACGTCTTCGCCGCCAATGGTGCGATGAAAGAAGGATGTGTTCGGCAGAATGGAATGAAGTTGTCTTTACTGACGAATCACGCATCTGTCTGCAACACCACGATGGTCGGATTTGAGTCTGGAGACACCGTGGAGAGAGGATTCTGAACAGCTGCGTTATGCACCGCCACACTGATCCTGCACCGGGTATTATGGTATGGGGTGGTATTGGAAATCACTCGTGCACTCCTCTAGTACGTATTGCTGGAACTTTAAATAGACAGCGCTACATCTCCGAGGTGTTGGAGCCAGTTGTCCTTCCTTACCTTCAGGGCTTGGCCACAGCCATATTTTAACTGGATAATGCGCAACCACACGTGGCACGCATTGTACAAAGTTTCTTCGTCAATCACCAGATTGAATTGCTTCCCTGGCCAGCTCGCTCTCCGGATCTTTCGCCGATAGAAAACATGTGGCCCATGGTTGCTCAACGATTGACCCAGATTACACCCCAACTGCCACACCAGATCAACTTTGGCAACTTGTGGAAGCTGCTTGGTCTACTGTACCCCATGAACACATCCAAAGTCTCTTTGAATCAATGCCGAGGCGTGTGGCAGCGGTGATCTCCAGCAATGGCGGCTACTCTGGCTACTGATTTTGGCAGAAACCACACTTCACTGAAGTCTATAAATTTAATCATTTGATACTTGGTCAACATGTTATCTACAAAATAAATTTTGTTGCGCTATGTCTTGTCTTTCTTGGTGTTGCAATTACGGTGGCCAGCAGTGTATTTGTTTTTAATAAAATAATAATAGGGCAGATTCTTTTATGGCATATTTGTATGTGAATAATATCATGTTTATCCATTTTTTTATAAATTTATTTTTAGGACTGTTTTGAATTTTTTTTTGATGTAAGCCTTTTTCTATATTTTGATTCAATATATCTGACTGCTAAACATTAATTTTTATTTAAAATAATGATTAAAGAAGACTATTAATTTTTTTTTTGCAAACATACCTATTAAAAATTATCGAATTTCTTAAAATCCCTCATAGCTGATTAGTCTATATGTCCTCCAGTATTGTTTCATGATCGTGGTAACCTAGTAGTTATGGTCACGAACTTGTGGCCGGCATGTCGTGGGCTCGATGCCATTGAAGACCCACCACATATAAAGGGTTGATGCACAAATTAAATCTGCCAAATTCAAAGTCCTCCGGTTGGTGTAGTGTGATAATTTTGAGAGGGGGTTCCAGCTCAGGTATCATCCTCATCGCTCGACCGGTATTCAGGATAAAGCCTTCCGTTGCCAATAGGCTTTGTTGTGCGACGTTAATATAACCCCCACTTCTGTATTGTTTCTGAGCATTTTTAATACTGATACCAACTTTGTGACAAAGCATTTGTTCTGTTAAGAATATTATATTTTACATCCTTTTTTATTTTTGCTACTAACCTTTCTTTGCATGATGATGGAAATTTCCATCATAAAATTTAGTGAACGAAACAAAACAAAAAGTACTCAAAACAGATTGTACTGTTAATTGGTTGTTGCTATCAACTTTTTACATTGTTATTGCGTAGCTGTCCAAAAAGAATCAAATGTCACAAACGTTATAGCGAGTGTGAACTTGTCACTCTTCTGTTTGTTGCGGTTGGAAGAAAAGTGCGATTTCTGGAAAAATTTTTGTAAATAATCTAAAATTGTTTTGCTAGTAACAGCGACAATGAGTGGAAAGAAGGTTTGTTTTTTGTGCTTATGTTATTTTCAGTGCAATTGATATCGAATACCCCAAATAATCTTCCTGAAATTCTGTGACAGAAATTTACATCACTATGCTGTTGCTGTTATTCTAATGCATGACGAAAATGTTTTTTACTATACGTCTGTTTTATATTATATTGTAGAGAAATTTAGAAGAGAGGGACATTGAAGATTCCTTGGACTAATTAGGAGGTGGTTGGCAATCAGAAGATGGCCTTGGTGACGAAAATTTTGACGACGAGTACCGCGATGGAGATGAAATTAGAACAAGAATAATAATAATTGTTTTTTTATAATTATCATTAGGATTATAAATAATACAAAGATATATTACTTTTTAGAAATGTATTTTGTACTGAGTACAACATATATATTTACATGATGATTGATATTTCCATCGTATTGTTTTTTTTTTCTTATTTTTAATTATATATTTATGCAAAGATTTTTTATAAAAACATTTTCCCTTTAATCTAGAGCATCACAAAACAGAGAAAAAAAACTATGCGAAGAAATGTTAAAAGTTGTAACTTTTTATACTCAGCTAATTATAAAATAGTTCATTTTTGTACTACGTCGACTTCATTTTAGCAAACGGAAAAGCATTGATCCACTTCCTAGAAGGTGAAAATTTCAGTTATATAGATTTGTCATATTTTGAATCTTAAAAAGGCATTTCAATGTCATTTTCTCTTTCCTTAAAATAGTTTTTTGGTCGACATATAGTACGAAAATTTAATAAAGAGAAACTTAGTATTGTTAAAATAGGATGTTAATGTTTTTTAAACAGAAAATAGTTAACTTTCTTTTTTTAACACGCCTTTTTATAAGTTTCACTTGTTGTAATGGAACCTTTAAGCTCGATTTTTACCCACTTAAAAAATATTAATTCGAAATTTTGCAATCTTCTCAAGGACTGATGACAATACAACAAATTCATTATTTTGTTCCATCATTCTTTCCAGAATCATCAGAAATAACGATTTCCAGACATGGCGACTAATTTCCTATACCACTTCCAGATTTGGCGACTTATTGCATATACCATTTTCAGATTTGATGACTAATTCCATATATAATCTCCAGATTACGCGAGTAATTCCATACACCATTTCCAGATTTGTCGACAAATTCCAAATTTAGCAACTAAAAGATTAACCCTAAAAGAGAATACATTTGTGGTTAAGACAAATAACACAAAAAAAGTGTTCTTTATGTGAGAAAGGGAAGCAATTTCTTACCATAATATAAAAAATTGTCTAGTTTTTCTGAAAATGGAAATAAAAAAAAAAAGACTCGTGCATGTGATAAAAAAAAATAATTTATGTTTTAACTGCTAAATATTTTTTATTTTTATACAGCAATACGTTTAGAAGTGATGATACGAATTAACATTATAGTAATACGTTTAAAAGGTGATAATACGATTGGCACTTAATATTTCTTCTTAACACACTTTTATTAGTTTGACCTGTATCTATAAAGACGGAGTCTTTGAAATATAACGATACGGAACTCATATCCGAGGCCCCATAAAGGGAGAGAATAAATTCCCTTCAGACCCGTTAATTAATATTCATTGAAGAGCAAGACTAATTCTAGCAGCCCCGTAATTGCTCCAAATATCAAACTCAAGGACAATTTCAACAATGAATAAATGATAGTCTAAAAAACTGAAAAAAGTACGCTTTTATTATAGATCGAACTAAAAAGTGAAAAATAAATAATAGTTTAAAAAATAAATTATAGTTAAAAAAAAACTAAAAAACACCCTTTATAGAGAGTGAATTGAACTAAAAAGTAAAAAAATAATTCTTAATATAAGAATAAAATGATACCCGGGCTGACATATAAGCATCTTCGGGGGCCCAGGATCTAGACTAGAACTTCTTTTTTACATTTTCATGCATTGTCATTAACTTTTGAACGATGGTCTAAATTTCAAGTATCTAGCTCGTTGGAAGTTAATTTAAAATCAACTACAAAATTCTACCCGAACAGACATACAAGAAAGCGAGTTAATAAAAGAACATGGTAACCTGGGGGCCCCTCTTTGACCCCAGAGTCACAAAATTGTATACGTAGACGCAACTCGACCCCCTACTTACCTAATGGTCTTTATTCATGTAAATTCGTGTAGGTTCCGGAGTTACGAGGACCTTTGTGGAAATCGGCCCCGCCTCTTCGGGGCCCGGGTTCGAGACTAGAACTTCTTTTTTTAGATTTTCATGTATTGTCATCCACTTCTGGGCTATGGTCCAAATTTCAAGTCTCTAGCTCACAGGTTCCCAAACTTTTTTGTCTCATAGACCCCTTGGCATGTTTTTTGGTTTGGCGTAGACCCCCTACTTACCTAACACTGATTTCCCCCCCAAATTTATCGATTTAAATGTCTTTTTGACAGCTGGTATAGTGCTATTTACTTTAAAAGATTTAAGTTTCTAACAGTAGAGAAAAGTATAGTGTTTGAAACTTAAGAAGCAACACACATCTTAATTAATTAAATTAAAATTTAATTTATGATAAAATTTTTGTTACATAAAGTAACTGAGCAACAAACAAATGCTTTTAATGGGAGGGATGAACCCAGTGTTTCAATAACAAATTTTCCACAATTGGCATTAATCTTGTCAGATTTAACCCTAAATCTCATCGATTAGTAGTGTCCAGTCTTTTTTTCCCTGAAGTTTGGCAACCTTGCTGAAACTCCTCGCTAGGAAAAGCAATTAAAAACTTTCTCAAAATATTCCATTATTAGGGATAAATAATATGAATATCTTTTTGAAGCCAAAAATGCTGATATCAGTTTCTAAATTTTACTTCAATATCTCCGTTAGTGTCTATTCCTAGCCTCTCGTAATTTGACATTCCTTTTTTGACGTGACCACATGAATTCATTGTCTACTGTGGTATCACTATAATCAAAGCATTCCCAAATCTAGTTTCAAATTCTGAATAAAGGGCTGTTAAATATTAAACATAGGTTAAAATGTCATTTTCGAGCAGATTATCTGTGACAAATTGAGAAACTGGGAAAATTTGCAACGTTAATTTTTTACCCCTTTAGCTTAATTCTGGCAAAAAAGCCAAAATGACGGTCGTTTTAATAATATGTATGCTGTTGCCTAGGAACTGCAAATTAACCTAATTAAATTTAAAAAATATATTTGTTAAATAAGTAATTGATTGTTGATTAAATTTTCTTTTAAGATTAAAGTCATAATCTGATTAAATGTGAGCCATCATCGTAGACCCACATTAATACTTCATAGACCCCCAAATTATTTTTTGGCTGCCGTGGACCCCTTGCAGGTCGTCATAGACCCCTGGGAGTCCATATAGACCACTTCGGGAATCACTGCACTAGCTCATTGGAAAATGAGTTCAAAATCTATTGCAAAATTCTACCCGGACAGACAAGAAAGCAAGTTAATAAAAACATAGTAATCAAATAAATTTTTTTTAATGTAACTTTTTTTTATAACAAACTAAAAAGTATAAAATAATTTCTCTGATCCTTAAAACAATGTATGGATTTCTAACTTTTTAAAATTATCCTGAAAATTCATACTTGGCAACTTTTTATAGCTATTGAAATACTTGTAATATTCTAAACGAAAAACACACATGGGGCACATGCAATGCATAACTACAGATAAAAAGTGTAGGGAGTAGCTATCAATAAAAAATTATTGGCTCACATTATTTGCGTGCGGGGAAATAAAATTGTTAATTTTGCTATTAATGCATCAATTATCTGCTGTATGCGCCCATGTGTTTTTCGTTTCCAATCTTGCAAGTATTTTAATAGCTATAAAAAGTTGCCAAGTATGAATTTTCAGGATAATTTAGAAAAGTTAGAAATCTGCACGTATATGGTTTTATCCTTCATAAGGATTAGAGAAATTATTTTATGCATTTTAGTTCGTTATTAAAACATGGTACATAAATTTTTATTTTATTTTATTATTATTTATCATTGATTAAAATACGCTGAAAAGTAACATTGAGTATACGTTTTGAAGTGACTTTAATGGTTGTTTCCAATTTTTAATACGCTGTTTTAATGCTGTTTGAAATTTTTTAATTAACTTTTACTTTTGATAGTACTTTGAAGGATTATTTTTCTAAATTTGTTGATAACTTTTTGTTTCTGTGATGCGTTTCTGTTTCTAACTAACAAATCTAAGATTCAGTAAACGAGTTTCCAAGAAACAGAGGAGTAGTGGATTGTATATATTAGTGTTATGATATGAGTAGGGAGAGTTATATTAACGTCGTTCTACAATGCTACATGGGGGTTGGTGGTGGTGGACCTCGTAATTTTGAACCATAGTCAAGTGACTAGGACGATACCTGAGAAGTGTGTGGCACCCCCTTACGAACTTTCACATCACAGCAAAGGGAGGCTATTTGAGCCTCGACATATTTAACATGCATCGGTCTCCTCTCCATCTAGGCTCAAACTCATGATGTACCAGTCACAAGTCCGTGACCTTGAACACTGGCTACAGGGGCACTAAAAATTTATGTAGACTAATTTTAGAGCAGTAAACATCAATGAATTTCAATGTCTCGAGAAAGAGCATGGGCATGTGCGAATAATTGTTTTAAAAAATAACTAAGCATCATAATCATAAAATCACTGGTCAAAGTGTGAATTAGCCGCCCATCCGGTATAGTGGTCAGTGAAGCTGACTGCGATGCCGTAGGGACTGGGTTCGAATCCCGGAGAAGAGGCATGGATGTTTGTGTTGTAATCCTTTCTTCTGTATGTGTTGTATGTCCCCGTGCACGGGGTTTATAAATGTTAAAAAAAGTGTGTGAATTAGAGATCAATGAACATTCGTTAAAAAATTCAGAGCCTTCTCTTCAACAGACAATAAATGCTCTTTAAAAATACCTATTTTTGACATTACTGTGATTCAGATTCTATTTGGTGAACCTTCTCCCTTAAAGCTAAAGATTACTTAACTAAGTATTTACTGACACAGTCAAATTGTTTATGTACCTCATTTATTCTATATGTTTTAATTTTTCTTTTTTAAACTTATCTTATAGTAAAGGTTCTTTCCTAAAAGTTACTCCATTTATGTCTTGATTCAATTATTTTTTCAATGGTGTATAATCTTACGGTATTACTTTACAACAACTTAGTGTTATGATCCCTCAAGTGCTAAAAATAGATTTCCCCCGTAATTTACCATAATTTTCTCCCATCATGCATTTGTTTTTCAAGTTATATAATATGAGAAATAATATACCTCCAAGCAATATGTAGCATAATTTTCTACTCAGATACATATTAGTAGCTGATACTTCATCAAATTTCTAAGAAAATATATCTTGTTTGTGCTACTTTAGAAATATAAGCATGTGATAAAACCAATTTAGATCAGAAATTATTTTTTGGAAGACTTTGTTGATGGATAAATATACTTTTGCGCATCATTAGACCTCTCTTCTTCGAAACAAAAGTTTCAGTTAGCATCTCTAGTATTTTCCTTTCGCCCTATCCAGAATATTACGCATCATATTAAGGAAATAGGATTGTTTTCCGTCAATACACACTATTCTAATTGAACACACAGTCCGTAATAAATTTATAATAAAATCGAGACGACCACAAGGTAACTAACTCCCTTTTACGTCTCGGACTTAGTCTGAATTATATTACTCTTCTTATACAAAGAAGAGTAATATAATTCAGACTAAGGCCTTAATTTTATATATTATTTATATTTTGGAATCTGTATTTGAAAAACAATTCCACTGGAACTAATTTTTAAAGAAATATTTGATTCAAAGCTGTAAATTTGAATTCAAATCAAACATATCTTGAAGATTAATCAAATTTTACAAGAAGTATCAAAAGAGATAGAGATAAAGAGCAGAAACTTGATATTAAAAATAAATGCATTTTAATTATATATATATATATATACATATATACAGGGTGGCCATAATTAAACTGCAAGTGTTCAAGGGGTGCTGGAGAGAAAACTACCGGGAATATTCCAGTGAAATTTGGTATCTACACGTTTCAGAACATGCGCAAGTCAAATATGCAAAGAAAAAAATCGCCATTTTCACCCGATAGATGGCGCTGTGCTGTGTTCCAATGCTTATCGATGGCATATATGCAAATTTTAAGCCCATCGAACAGTATAAAAACAAGGCCACATTCAATAATGGTCAATCATGACCCACGTTCACCGGACCTTAATTCTTGCGGTTTTTATCCGCGGGGACATCTGAGAGATATGGTTTAGAGAGAACTACATGTGCTTATGTTGCGTAATTGAAATCTAGCATAACGAGACACGTGAGGTGTGTTATAACAGAGATTTTAAATGCGACGATGAGCCATACTGTTTTACGTTTCAGCATGTGGTTGCATCTGGTGGCTCGCATATTGAGCACATCATGTGATAATTTCATTGAATAAATAATAGTTTAATTGTTTTCCAAAGCGTCTTTATGAATTGCTTAATTTGTGATCTTAATTTACGTTAATTTTTGATTACACGATTCTGTAAAAATTTAATTACTGAAGCGAATTGTATGGAATTTTGATAAACTGTAATTGATGTTTTATATTGCTTCTTTGCCTCTTAGAATGTCATTATGCACTGTCTATCGGTTTTGCATATGCCACCGGTGAGTGTTGAAATACGGTACAACGCCATCTATCGGGTGAAAATGGCGATTTTTTTTCTTTGCATATTTGAATTGCGCATGTTCCGAAACGTGTAGATACCAAATTTCACTGAATATTCCCAGTGGGTTTCTTTCCACCGCCCCTTGAACACTTGCAGTTTAATTATGGCCACCCTGTATATATATATATATATATATATATACAAGGGGTGATCAAATGAAAAGGTACGAAACGACACGGTGGGTACCAATGTAGACTTTATTCAAAATATGCACCATAGGCCTGAGCACAACGATCCCACTGATGAACAAGCCGCAGGATTCCTTGTTCCCAGAATTCCTGTGGCTGTGACGAGACCCAGTCCTTCACAGTGTCCTTGAGTACGTCATCCGAGTTGAAGCTGCTTCCCTTTCAGGTGTTTCTTCAGTGGACTAAACACATGGAAATCGCAGGGAGACTGGAGCATGTCCGGACTGTAGGGAGGATGGTCCAACGTCTCCTATTTGAACTTGTTCAGTTCCATTTGTGTGACTTTGGAGACGTGTGGACGCGCTTTTTCATGGAACAGAACCACACCCTCTGTGAGCAGCCCCGGTCTTTTGTTCTTGATGGACCTGCGTAGACGTCGGAGTGTCTCACAGTACACATCGGAGTTAATGCTTTTTCTGTGCTCGAGGAATTCCACAAGTAGCGGACCTTGAACATCGAAAAAGACAGTGAGCAACACCTTGCTTGTTGACTTCACGGCTCTGAACTTTTTAGAGGGAGGTGACGACGCATGCTTCCACTGCATGCTATCCCGCTTTGTCTCTGGCTCGTAGTGATAGCACCAGGTCTCATCACCTGTGACGATACGCTTCATGAAAGCGTGGTCTTCCTGATACCGAAACAGATGTTGCGGTGCTAGTCCCATACGCAGTTTCTTTTGCTAGTCGGTGAGCTGCTTCGGAACCCAAGCGGCACACACCTTCCGAAATCGCAAACTGTCGTGAACAATTGTCCACACCGTTTGATTGCTGACATCCACCTTCAGCGCCAACATTCGCAATGTGACACGCCGATCACTTCTCACTAGGTCATCCACCTTGTCGATGATATCGCTCGTGATGACAGTGTTTGCCTGGCCTGTTCTCTGGTCATCACCCACACTCTCACAGCCTGCACGAAAACGGGCACTCCCTTTTCTGACAGACTTGTCAGAGACACATTTCTCCCCGTAAGCGGTCACCATCCGTCGATGAATAGCTGCCGGTTTCTCATCTTCCGCTGTCAGAAATTGGATAACACATCGCTGCTCCTCAATCGTCGAATTTTGCAACGCGAACGCCATCCTGTCCTCATACGGACTGCCGCATCATTTGGACGCCGCTTTTTATAAGAGCCTTTGCTCTCTCCTGCGCATGCGGGCGCCCGCGCATGATCCGATCCTAGTCAGAGCCTCCAATGGCATCGCGAGATGTCTCGCTACATTCTCCCATGGCGGAATACGCAAATATTTAACTGTTTCATTTTTATGTCGTTTCGTACCTTTTCATTTGATCACCCCTTATATATACCGGGTGTCCATAATTAAACTTTAAATTTGCGAGCAACCTATAGCAAAAACTATTCAGCGGAATTGCATGAAAGTTGGGTAATGACAGAATGAAATGATGGAGATTTTATCAGGAGAAAAAAACAATGAGTTTAAAAAACCACCCCTAGATGGCGTATCATAGCTTTATTGAGAACATATAAATAATCTACAAAAATTTACAAAACACGCTTGATATGTTGTCCACCCTTTTCTGCCATCATTTGGAAGCGGCAGGTAATGGGATGTGATACAACCACAGTGATTATGCCGGATAGTGCTCCCCCATACATTGGCTGTAGTGTGAAACAAGTGCTCCACCGCCATTTCAGTGACAGCAGAGTCATCAGCCTGCATTTTCCTACAGCTTGACTTCCTAGATCTCCCGACTTGAATCCTTGCAATTTTTGGCTGTGAGGATATCTCAAGGCCATGGTCTACTGTTATTCCATCACATTTCTATCCGACCTTTAAGAAAGCATGGACACCATGTGCGTAACATTCCTCAGTTCAGGCTGCTTTTAACAGTCGAAGATGAGATTAAACGCTTCCTGATGGTAGCAGACAATGGTGGACAGCATATCGAGCATGGTTTGTAAACTTTTGAAGATTATTTATATGTCCTTAATAAAACTATGATACACTATCTAGGGATGGTTTTGAAACTTATTTTTTTCCCTCTTTGATAAAATTCCCATCACTTTTCATTCTGCCATTTCCAAATTTTCATGCAATTCCGCTGAATAGTTTTTGCTATAGACTGCTCGCAAATTTCAAGTTTAATTATAGACACCCGGTATGTATATATATATATAGTATATATATATTAAACATTGTATGGAACACGGATACCCTCCAAAATTTATAAAAAGTTACCTAACAGTTAAATAAAAATATGTTATTAGTTGTACAGTTTATCGATAGATGGCACCTCAAGCTACGTAAATTAACAATATTATATTTTCTAAGAAATAAATTGTATATGTCTGCATGCTACTTTTATTTTCTAGAAATTTTAAAATAAAATACAGAGTTTTTAAATGTGTGTACATAGTATTAATGCTATTTTATCAAAACTTAATAATTTTATGCGATACTATTATTGTCCATAGCCGGGGAATATGAGTCAAGTGGTAAGTTTTTATCTAATAGTTTAACTTTGATTTTTTAAATATTTTAGTAATTATTATAGGCTATAATATTATCGTTTTACATTAATAGATTATGGTTTTATCTATAATGATAGTTAAACTTCTCTAGAAAATTTCTTGCATTCCCTGTGGCCCAGAGTATTGGCAAATTCAGGTGAAGGTTGGCTGGCCGAAAAACTTTGTTTAAACCAGCAATCCTGGTTCCTAAGGCCAGGAGTTTGTTCTAGTACTACTGTGGCTAAGACTATTCTATCATGACTATAGTTATCTTAGGTTTATAACTATTTTTTGTATATTTTTGTAATATATATATATATTGTATAAAACTTGCGTAAGAATGAAAAAACAATCTAGGTAATAAGATGTAATGCGTTGATTTTACAAATATTTTGGAACTCAAAATATCTCAATGTAACATTTCATTCTATTGTGACTTAAAAATAAAAAGTGTAGCTCATAAAAACATATTTTTTAGGGGGGGGGAGGGTTCTATTTGTCTTAAATTTCCTAATCAAGCCACATAAGTCCTATGCATATCTGTTGTAAATTATTTTTAAGAAAATTTTTTTTTTTGTAAAATAGTGTAAAAATGAAAAAATGTATTCTTGAACGCGGTATCATGATGTATATATATAATATTTTCACAATGTAACTAATATAATATCTAAAAAACTTAAGAAGAAAGTAAAGCTGATTAAGAATTTTACTCTACGTAACTTCTACACGTTTTTGAAAAGGAAAGTAAGAATAATTCAAAATTAATGAAAAAAGGAGAAAAAAAAACTACTCGTTGTTCGCGAGTGAGAATCTTTGCGTAGCATCCAAAATGGTAATGGTATTATTCTTTAAATTAAAAAAAAATTGGCAGTTTTAGAGACTGCCGATAGAAGTGAAAACTTAGAACTTTTGGTATTAAAATTTAAAATTTCATAATGTTTGAATAAAAATTATCAACATCAATCTGGTTTTCACATCTATTGCCACTCCGAGCAACAACTCAATGCATGTTTTTATATGGTTTTTATTATTCAAATATATTACGGGCTGTACAAGATCATGACAAAATATAAATACTATTCAATTGAAATAACAATTAATATACAATCATATTATTTATGGATAGTATTTGTATTTACTTAAATTTCAATGTACTTGATTTTTAACATTATTTTAATTTTTTGCATCATTGTCATCATTAATTTCAACAATACTTAGACTCTTTGTACTTTCAATTATTTCATTTTGTTCTAAAAAAGATACTGTAGGCTTATGGTAACTAAAGTAAGAATGGAAAATGTTTGATTCAAATTTATCTAAGTGTCGCGTTAAAACCGCATCGATTGTCGTTTTATATTTTGTAAAACTGAGTTTTCGATCATTGGACATATTTAAATTAAGTGTTTCATTTAGAAATTCAATTAGTGGTTGATTTTTATCATCTGCAAAGTTAATATTGAAGTCTCCACTTAAAATCATCGGTACATTATCATATATATTTTCCACCAAAGCTTTTTTCGAGTATTTCAGAACCTTCTTTTGAAAAATCACCAAATTTTCGAACAAAAATTGTTGCATCTGTCTCATAGATTTTCCAGGCGAAATATAAACGACAACCATTAATATGTATTACCCATTCTCGGAATCGCAACGAGCAATGCACAGTATATACACATTGAACTTTTCACTAAATCCATTCAATTTCACTTATATATTGCTATATAGCATATATTGTCACAGATATATTGCTATAAGCATGTCGGTGACGCGATCGCACGAGATTTCACCCATCCAAAAAGTGTGTAAGGCGAACAGCACACTACGCATGCGCCAGTCAGAGCATGTCGGAGACGCGAACCCATAAGATTTTCCCCTACCAAAAAGTGCCCAACGCCGCTAAAGAAGTTTTCACTTCAAAAATTATTTATAACACCTCTTAACCCTCGTAACGCCTCTTGCGGCTTGAATTTCGCAAAATCCGTTCTTAGCGGACCTCTACTTCATGAAAGGAACAAGCCTACCAAATTTCAAATCCGTAGGTTGAATACTTCGGGAAATATCGTGATGAGTCAGTCAGTGAGTGGCTTTTCTCCTTTATATATATAGTAGATGTGAATAACATCATTATATGTGCTAGGAATTAATAAAATTTGTAATACTTTTGAAAATTTTTTAAATATGACAAATTTTATGCAAAAACACGATTTTTTAAAAAATTAATGCTTTCTTTTCATAAAAAAGCAATAAATTACATAAATATATACACAGAGATTTTGATTCATAACACAGATATAACTAAAAAAAACATGTTCGGAAAGTTTCAGTTCAAAATCTTAAAAATATTTCGTGTAGGGTACTTCCGGTTGTGTAAACTCCATTTCCGGTTTACTAATTTGCTTCTAAATATCATAGAAATAAAAATAGAGTGTTTTTGGAATCTTAAATGTATGGGCTATAAAATAAAAGCATAAAATAAATTTCAAAAATTTTCACCCAAACGGCGAATTTTGGGTAGCTACATACCTTAAGGTGAATTAAAAGAAAATGTAGATTAATAATTTGTGTACTTGGTATTTCTTAGACAATGTTAAATAATGTCCTCCATTTCTTTCCAAGGTTTCCTGATTACACGTTTCTCATTTATCAGATTTTAAATCTCTCTATAATCTCTCACATTTAATTTTTTTTACATTTTAGAGATTTAAAGATGTATTTCTTCTTTTATTTGTTTGAATTTGATTGACAGATAACAATGTAATTTGTACAATAATTATAGCATGCATCAGAGATATATTTAATGTAATTTGATTGCAATTTTACACATTAATGTAACATACGGCACATTATTTGTATAACGCACACTTACATTTTCAAGCTGTATTTTTGAATTTTTAGATATACTCACCGTATAACAAGCGCCCTCTTTTTTTAGAAAGAAACCAGAAATGTGTGTGTGTGTGCAATACTTAATGCACGTGTGCAATTGGTTTTGAAGTAATTTACTCGAGGTATTTTTCCAGGCTTTTAAAAAATAGTATACTTCTAGAATATATGTAAAAGTCCAATTTTTTAAATCATTTTTACACTCGGCGTATAACGCACAGCCGCAAATTTCGATCATATTTTTTGTGTTAAAAGTGTGTGTTATACAACGGATTTTAAGATATATAAACAGTGTCAACTTTAATAATATTTCATTATATGAATTTGCACATCGAATGCAAAACATTAATGTACTTATACATATAACGATGAAACTAATAAATAATTCCTTATTGCAATATATTTCTTATAAAATGTAAGACGTATGCTATTAATTGTGTACGAAAAACTTTCAAAAGCTCTTTTCTAAGAAACTAAAACGTAACTCAGTTATATTTCTTCAATTTCATGTTAAAGAAATGCTTTTAAAGCAAAATCTTCTTCTCAAAGAACTTCTAAGCACACTTTTAAAGTTGTAACATAAATTAGCACAGTTGCTATAATATAAGCTGGATAAAAATAATTGAAATGTCTCCAGGACATTTTAATTAAATGAACCAAAAAAAAAGTCCTTTCATTACTTTTTGAAAGAAAAAAGACACAATGTGCAAAGTTTGCATTCCAGCCATTTCAGTTTCTTCGTTCTTTTCATCGCTTTATCAATGAAGCTTACTATTCTAAGCTTCTTGCTAGAGGCGGATTAAGGTAGTTGGAGACCCCTGGCGGTAAAAGGTTTCAGGCCCATGGGCTCAAGCGTCGAAAAACTAAAATAGTGAAAAGATTCCCTTACTTTAAATTCTCAAAATAAAATGTATTACAAACAATAAAGCTCAAAGGCTAAAGAAAAGCCTTAACTTGTATGTAAAAATATTTAAAACCTTACTGAAGAGCTTACAGTTTCGCTCTATCCAACTAGATTTCTCTTTGACAAATTCATCAATTATTTTTACCGTATCTGTTTTGTCCAAAACATCCTGTTCTGTGTATAATTCGGTCATGTTGCTCAATTTGTGTGTCTCTTCTCCCATAATACTTCTAAAATTATTTTTAACAAGCTTTAAAACTGAAATGATCTTTCACCTGATACATACGATATCGGTATATTGTTAAAAATATTTTCAAAAGTATCTCTACAGTAAAATTTCTCTTGTAACTCGATAAATTTCTTGTGTGTGTGTGGGGGGGGGGGTTCCATTGTGTCTTTATTTTCTTTTAAAAATAGTATAAAAATTGATCCACAGAATTCATATAGTCAATATTAAAAGATTTAATATCGTCTTTTTATATATATTTGTCTTTATCTCCATTAGTTTTTGTGTAGCTTTCTTAATTTTAAGTAATAATCTCTCTTCAAAAATACAATACAGTGTTCTCAACAGTTTCATAAATGTCAGCTCTTCGGCATAGTTCTGCTCTTGCCCTATCGCATATGATATATAATGAAATTTTTCCTTATATTTCAGAATTCATAATAAAAATTCATACTTTCACCAAAAATAATTATTTTTCTTTTGCTGTCGGCGAGCTTGTCCAACTTCCTCTTCAAACGAGAGCCCAGATAAATTAGTAACTCCTTGTTTCATTTTTGAAAATTTATTTCTGAAAATTTGACTATGATTTTTAGACACTTCAGTAGGGCATATCCTTTTAATAATTCACACTCAAACTATTGTAATGATTTGCTAGTTGCATTTATTCTCTGGAGTATGTTATTCCCAATCATGGTCATTAGGGAAGTTTCATATTTGGCCATCTGCTTTAAAAGGGAAGTTACCTCCAGTATATTGTGGTCTATTCTTTCTCATTAGGATTACGGATTTCAACCAGGGCGCTTTTATTAATTATTTAAGGGCGCGGGAAATAGTTTGCTTTAAACTAGACATATCTTTTATTACGTAGCTTCATTTTATTGCATTTAACTTAATTAGTAAAATACACTGATGGAAATAAAAATCTCTTCACACAAAGAAGGAGTTGTGCTATATCAACGAAATTTGGCAGGCGTGTTTATACATCTGAAAGATGACTTTGATTTAAATTTATCCTTAGGTGCTAGTTGCACCACTTGGAGGATGCGAATCGAGTATACTTGAAATAGGCACCATTAAGTTTGTGTGTGTGTGAGTGTTATTTATTGGTGGATTTTACGTAGTAAGTTGATGTTAGCCCAAAATGATTTTAAGGCGATGAAGAAGTCATTATCAACAGCTCACTTTGAACAAGGTAGTATAATAGAGGTAAAAAAAAGATGGATTTTCTATCCACGATATTGCAGAAAGACTTGGCAGGAATGTATCCAACGTGCATGGTTTTTTGCAGCAATGGTCCTGGAAGGAAAACTTGGTCAATCCCACCTCAAGAAAATTATGGCCCAACTACACACGGGTCATCACTGACAGAGCAAACCGCTGTATTCACCACTTGGCTGGGAACCATCGTAGCTCATCTACAGCAGATTTTACAGTTTTTTTTGGCACAGGAGGAACACAGTGAACTGCAACAAACCAATCGTTTGAGAAATAACTTCCAGCCAGACGCCCTGTAGTTTTCATGTCATTCATCACACCATGGCATTCATACCATTCATAGCTCTAACTCAATGACATCTGTGACTTCAGAGATGTCACGCTAAAAATCATTGAAGAGAGGAGTGGCGATGTGTTGTGCTCTCCGATCAAAGCTGTTTCTGTCTTGGTGCTAGTGATGCAGTGGCGTAATGGAGAATATTAGGAGCCCACTGCAAAGTCATATTGGGGTTCCCAAGCCATACTTGGTATCAGTCAGGTTATAGACCCCCTAGAATCCTGGCCCTCCCCCACGATGCGGTGGTTGAGAGGTGTAAGTTACACTACTGCAGTGATGGCTGTATATTGATTAGAAGAAGACCAAGCCAACGCCTGGAAACAATCTTTCTGCCGCCTAGATACACTGGGCCTGCACCTAGAGTTATGGTCTGGCGTGAGCAATTTTCTTTGATTTTTGGAGCACTCTCGAGGTTAATTCACACACCCTGACCTGCAAACGTGTTCGTCAGTCTGACGATTCAAACGGTTGCACAGTGTTTGAAGGGGGGGGGGGTTCCAACAGGATTATTCAAGAGGTGTTTTCTAACAGGATAACGTGCTCTCTCATACTCTGTTGCAACCCATTATGCTCAATAAGGTGTCAATGTGTTAGTTTGCCTGCTATATCACCAATTTTTTTCCCTATTAAGCACCAATGGGACTCATTGGAAGACAACGACAGTTTCATAATATAATATCAACAACCAAAATTAAACAACCTTACATTACCAAGAGCAACAGGCATACAATTCCATCCCACCAACTGATATTCGGTTGCTGTACGACACATGACATGCACGTTTGCATTTAAAATTATGATGGTTACACTAGCTGTTAATTTATCCTGATTTCACATTTGAAATGGCTCTACTTGTGCTGACATTAACCTATGATCTTGAAACTTTAGTCAATTAAATATGTTACCTGTATAAATGTATTGCCGAAGTTTCATTAGTCGACAATAATTTTTTCTTGTTGTTGGGATTTTCCCCCGTTACTGTAAAGTTAATGAGAACGGCCGTGAACTAAAAAAATAGTATTCGTTTGTACAAAATAAAATTTGGGGGAAAAAAAACACCCGCATACGAGAAATTTGTACATATTGTAACAATACAGGTATACGGAAAAAAGATGGCTAGGGCTACTACACGACTCAAATCCGTGGAAATGATCGGGGTTACAATATCGGTTTGTTGCACGTTGAATTTATAAATGGAATTCTTCAAACTTGGGACCCCTGGTAGCCACCAGGTCCACCACCCGCCTATTCCACCTCTGCTTCTTTTGCACGAGTTTTAATTTAAAAACAAGCAAAAATACTTAAAAAATTAAACCCATGCAAAAGTATCATAAGAAAACAAAACGATTTTAATCGGTCAAAATAAATAAATCATGCGCATTTTACAAAAAACAAATGAGACTCCTGATCCTGTTTACTATTTAAATATGAATTAAAATATATAAAATGCTAATTCTTGTTACAGAACAATATCAGTTACGATTAAATCATCGTAAAATCAGCTGATTCAAATTTTATTTTGTAATATATATTTCATCAATGTTTTAAAAATGTATCACACAAAAAAATTTGCAATTTTTTTTTTTTTTTTTTTTTGCAGAAAAATAATAACGTTTGATGAGTTTAATGATTAAAAAAGGATTAATAAATTTTTAAGTGATTAAAAATTAATAATTAAGTGATTAAAAAAAAGAAAATCGAAAAGAGATATTAAACATGTATTCAAGAAATATTCAATAATTTGTGCATGAAATCGTATTTAATTACATGTAAAATGTAAGAAATAAAAAGAGCTTTTTTTTACTATTCATAAAAATAAAATTTGGAGAACTTGACATTAGGCAGTATATCTCAAACTGTTGGGCGCATGCCCTAAGAGGGCGTGATATCACGACGATGGGGCGCGAGCATATTGAAAAATCGAAAATAGAAGATTTAAAATTAGTATTAAGGAAGCAAAGCAAAATACATTCTGACACAAAAATTAAACACATTTATACTGATTTAATATACTTATAAATGTATCAAATTGCTCAATAATTTTGATAATTAATTTGTCAATATTAAATTAAAAACAAGTTTAATAACTACTAGTTACTTCCATGGGCTTATCATATACAAAATTTATTACTTATCTTGATAATTTGTATGGTTTATAATTAAAGTCGTATTATCCATTTTAAGTTAAAATATATTTTTATCGTATTCAAAACATTGTTATAGTAAGGGAGGGGAATGATGAAGATTATGATTAAAAATAGACTCACAAATATTGAAAGTATGAAACTGCATTACGGAATAATCATTCTCTTCGAAAAAATGCATGCATATAATTATAAATTAAAAGCAACAAATAACATGATAAAATTTATCAAGTTAGTTAATAAAAGTTAAGATCCTCACGATGCGTTTCAAATATTTTAAAAGATTTTATTACTTTCTCGTTGTAAAAACTATTTTAGTAAGTTTAGGAGAGATGACCAATATGCACTTCAGTCCGGAGGCTGTTACCGGCTTATATAGATAGCACCGCCACACATGTAATGGCCTTAGTAGCTAAGTAGTCATGGTCACGTATTCTCAGCCTACGTTGTTTCTAACGATTCATGGTTTCGAGTCCTGTTGCCTCTAAGGACCTGCAATGTAAAGAGGTTTATGCACATTAAATCTATCGAGAGTCCTACTTCCTAAGTTGGCGTGAAGAGGAAGTTTGAAGAGTAGAATGCCTATTCAGGTGCATCCTTTTTACTTCCTAAAATGATGTGCTCCGTCACCAATAGCTCTAGCGTAACTGCAATATGTAACGTTAATAAAGACTCAGTTGATCAATGTCTCTTTTAGTTGAATAACATTTTACTCTTGATTTGTTCTTTGTAATGTTTAATTGGATTTAAAATTACGTCAAACATAAAATAGTGGATCTATTTGGAAATATCTTTTTATAAGAAAAAATGTTTATTCATATCTTTATACAATAAGTGTTTTTGTTTCCCCTTTTTTATACTTTTAGAAATTCACTAGAATGCATTGTAAAATTTCTAATAAGAATGAATTCTTAGTGAAGCCCAATGGCTGAGTGGCTAATGCATCGCGCTTCCACATCACAGGTTCGAGGTTCAAACCCTGTGCTGGGCAAGATTGATTCAGCCTTTCATCCCTTTAGTGGGTCTATGAAACGAGTACCAAGCTTGCTTGGGAACTTAACACTGGGGATTTCACGTCGGGCTGACCACCTGATCGGAACATCTGCTCATGCACCTCAGGGCCCAAGGTCGCATGTACTGATTTGGGCACAGTAGGCCTTGACCCTTATGGGCTGTTGCGCCACTGAGTTAAGTTATGAAATTATGGTATCATATTGAAATATATCTTAGTGTATCATATTGAAAAATTTTCCCTTAATAAATTAAAATACTAAGGTCATGATAAAAATAGTTCCTCAAATAGTTATGTGCGTGTATTGTTTTATTAGTCAATCTGAAATGTAAACACCAAAAGACCATGAATATTAGATTTTGCATACTTCATACGTATGTGAAAATTATCTGTTATTTATTCATTTCATTTATGTGAACGCGTACTCATAAATAAATTTATAAACATTTTGTGAAATTCTTTTTGTAACGAAGGATACTGCTCTCTCTCTCTCTCTTTCCTTTCTTTATTAATACTCCACTTTGAAGCTACACGAGGGCTTTTGGCGACAGACTTCTTAATTTTCAACCTCTGTCAAGTGACAAATACGACATTTGGACTGGTATCCCACTCTTCAAACTTTCACACCATACCAACGTGAGGACTTTGAGCCTCGACAGATCTAACGCGCATCATACCCTCTTCACGTCGGTGACATCGGTACTCCAACCCGTGACTCGATGAGTGACATCAGGACTCGACAACGCTGACCATGAGTTCGTGACCATAACCTTGAAGATGAGAAAAAATATGGATAGGACAGATAATGAGCTATATTTGTATATATTGTGAATAAATTGATTATTTGAGGGTAATTTTATTACAATGAAACAATTCTTATTTTTTGCTATGATGGCATTATTTTCTACAAGCATTGTAGAGGTAAAATTAAAGTTAATATTAAGAAAAAGTAAATTAGAATTTAATTATATCAACGTAAGAAATTGCCATTTAGAAACGAGATTGGTAAATTAACAATTCAATAGAATGCTTGTTTCTGCTCGTCTCTTAATTTATTTTAAATTAAAATTGTTAATTTTTTTAAATAAAAATTTCAGTAATTAAATTGCACTATGTCTTTCATCTATTAATGTAAAACAAGACACAAACCAACAATATTTACTATAGTGAAAAATGCAATTACATTTTGTAAATTATAATATATACATATGTTTATATATATGTATATATATATAAATTCCAATATTTACTATAGTAAAAAGATCAATTACAAATATTATTTAGGATAATAAAGACATTAACTTGAGAATGACTCCTAACCTTTCAGGGAATGAGTTTAAACTTTGTTTTCCACATGCAAGTGCATATTTTTTTTTTGTTGCGACGTAGTAATTTTTTTAAATTCCGCAATCTCTATCCTTGTACTCTTATTTTAATGTCAATATGATGCCTTTTTTCGTTTTTATCAACTGTATTAATCTTATATATGCCATCATTTATCATAGTTTCTTGACCCCCCCCCTTTTTTTAGTATTCGTGCTTTGTTTTTAACTAATCTATATGAGGATTTATATTTTTCAAAAGCCCGTACATTATACGGGTTACAGAAAATGGGTCGCAACCGATTTGCCTATTTGCTGTAAGGCACTAATGTTTCCTTTTTTTGATTTGCGCTTATCTTTAATTCTTATGGTGATATTATTTAGTGCTGGTGTTTTGAAAAGGTGATGCAGTTTGACTATGTTACTGAAATGATTTTCGTTTGGCATTTTCTTTAAAGTAAATTCGGGAATTTTTCTTTGATGAAGACAAGAACTTAGATCTTTAAAACTATGTTCTACTGTATGCAATGCTTTGACACTCAGACCGGAAATTTTTTAATTATGGATGACACAAACAACAAAAACATTTCTTTATGAAAGGATGAATTAAATTTGGATACTGATTCAGAACTGTCTGCTGCTTATTTCTATCGTTCTTCAAGGGAACACACACATTAATTCTTTAAGCGTTTGAAAAAGTATAAACATAAGAATTTTCAAGATATATGAAAAATTCTTCATATCATGCAGAGTGTACTTACAAAAAACAAACATTAAAGAGTTTTTGTGCTTCACCATATTGCAAAATAAAAAGTGGTGCGTAAACTTTAAAATTTAATTAATCAGAGAAGCTTGACACGCCATGATTTTCTACGATTCTTCAAAAGGTTTGACTGCTACGGAGTGTTTTTAAAGCCTTTCTTCCACCTTTCAGGACATTTCTCCTTCACATGGCATGGTATTCAACTGGTTCAACGAGTTTAAGGATGGGAAAATATCCTTAGAAGACGACTCCAGAAGCGAACGTCCCAGCACTTCGACAACAGAGGAAAATGTTACAAATTTCGATCCCTAGTTAGAGAAGACTCAAGAATCACACATCAGGATATAGCCGGCACTCTAAAGATCAGTTCCGGGAGCGTCAACGCTATATTGCACGATCAACTTTTGTTGCGAAAGCGTTGCTCAAGATATACCCCTCACACACTGAGTGACGCCCCAAAAAATGTTCGTGTGGAATGTTGCCACATGATGGAAACGAAATTCAACGACGGCAAAGACAGAGGTGTCTGGGATATAGTTACAGGTGACGAAATGTGGATTTACCAGTTTGAGCCAGAAACATAGCTCCAGTCCATGACCTGGTGCTTTCCAGATAAACCGCCTCCAACCAAGGTCAGATGTACAAGAAGTGTCGGAAAGCGAATGGTGGCAAAATTTTTTTTCGTACTCAAGAGCATATTGCCACCATGGTGCTGGAAGCTAGAAAAACTGTTAGAGCAGAATGGTATGTGACCAAGTGTTTGCCAGAAATACTGGAACAGTGGTGTTAAAGAAGGCCAAAACGCGGAACGCTTGAGATAATCCAGCATCACGACAATGCGTCGGCGCATTCTGCACAGAGAACGAAGGATTATCTTGAAGCGGAAGATATCGAAACCCTACCACACCTTCCCTACTTGCCAGATCTTGAACCCTGTGACATTTTCCTGTTCCCCAAAATTGAAAATAAAATGCGGGGAAGACGATTTTGATTGCAGAAAAAACCATCACAGAATGTCGAAAGCAGTTGGACCAATTAAGTAAAGATGAGTGTTCATCATCATTTAAAGACTGGTTTTCCCGAGTGGACAAGAGCATTGCAGCAAAAGGGTTGTATTTTGAAAAGTTGTGAGTTACATGGAGGTCTAAAAATTTTTGGTCTACTCTCTTAAGTATGTTTAATTTTTTACATTAAAAAATGCGCCTTTTTTAAAAAACATTTTGAGTAAAAAAATTGATTAGTTAAGGGTGAATTTAATCTTTTCACCTGCTTGCTTTATTTTGCTATGAATTTTTTAAAAAAAATACTAGCTTCGGATAAATATGGATAAAACCAGGAGAGCTAAAGAAAAAAGAGATAGACATTGTTCCCTATTTTTTCAAACATAATGAATTGGCATTTATTGATACAATAAAAGCCAAAAAAAAACGTAATAATATATTTCTTAGAATTTTAATGCATACATAATTCTTCTAAAAAATTCCTCAGAAGTCTTAGGTAAAATACACTGTGTAATTTACCTAATAACACTAAACTTATTTAAAAATGCTACTTTGAGAAACTGTATCATACTGTTATAACTGTATCATATAAGCAAGCACTGATATTGGGATAATTTAAAACAGCTGCTTATGAATGAGAGAACTGTTGGCAGCACATATATTTGTTTTCTGGCAGATTATATTTCAAAGTAAATCATTGTCATGCATTCTTATAACTAAGTAAATAACTCAAACACGATAATTATTAATCGAAATTGTTAAAATTATTATTTATATTTAATGAGAACTGACGTAAAGTTTTAAATTTAATTCTTACGTCATATTCTATCAAATATGTGTTACAATGAAAAAATCATACTTTAACTTTAGATGTTTTAGTACAAGAGCTTTTTAAATGTAAAAAAACATGTAGTTAAAAAAAGAAAACCCGTAAACTTTTAAATCATTTGTTCCAATAATTATAAATGTTATTTATTAAATATTCCGCAGAAAGATGTGCGTCCCTCTATTTTTTTGTACATATATTACGGTGGAACTAAAAATAGCTTTAAATAAGAATTAGAAATTAACAAAATGTAAAATATAGTAAAGCTGGCAAAAATTGTGTTGGTTAAACAATAGATTCCAGAACAACTTAACGAGTTAATTATGCTACGCCAAATGAACTATACAAAACAAAAAGAGCAAAAGAGGGGAAAAAAATGGCTCACTTGACTAATTATAGGAAGTATCATATTTTTGTCGCTGTAAAATTAAAAAAAAACTTTTCAAACGGAACTTTTAAATAATAATGTGCACATAAAAGTTTTATTTTAGAAAACAAGGTATCAAGTGTTAAATAGTTTAGTTTAATCTACAACGAAAGAACTGTTAATTGAAGCGATGTTGAGGGAGAACCATTTATTATTCTTTTCAAAAACTTTTTTTTAATAAATGATGAAAATTAACAGATATTTTCTTAATTAGAGCATTTTTAAATTAAATATTACCACATTTTTAAATTACCATAATAACACCGATTCTTCGTACGTTTTTACGTAAGAAAATCTGTCATATTATCTTCTCTGCATTCACATTTCAGTAGAATATTATCATTATCATTTTAAAAATGTTCTGAAAGATTAAATGAGAACTTTGAGTTAAGTTTAAAAAATTTCAAACTTACTGAAAATTTAAAGCGAAAGAAAGAAAATAGCACTGTATGAAATGGTTAAGAATAACTTTTTCTAAAACATTTAAGTTGAATAAAAATGCTTTAAAACTTCGTGTTTCAATTTAAGGATTTATTTGATAAAATAAAAAACCTGGATTTAAAAACAAAATCTCTTAAAATTGTAATCAAATTAATTTCGAACCATGAAGAATTATTTTATAAGAAGCTTAAAGTCTCCTTATACTTCTGTACTTTTATTTTTTCTTGGTAATGAATTATGCAATAAGATTTAAGTGGGATGCATTTTTCCTCAAAAAATGTATTTCATTTGTTTGCTGTATTTTCATTTGTTTGGTATGCGTTTTGAGCAGAATTTTTTTTTCTGGAAACAGTAAAAAGATTTTGAGTGTATTTTTTTATGTTTATCTATATAGAAGTCTGCAAAATTTCATTACTATGAGGTATTTGCAGCAGAAAAATTTTTATAATAAAAAATGTACAGAAAAAATTATGATTTCTTAAACCTACTTATCGATAAAAAAAGATGTGTCTTGGTTCAATATTCTAAATGCCCTTGGCTATATTTACTGTTAACTTCAGAAGAAAAAATGCACTGCTTGTGGTAGAATTAATACTTAGAATTTTTTAAAAGTGTTTTTACGGTACTGGAAGCTCTAATTATTTGTGTATAATTTAAAATTAAAAGAAGTCAATGTTTATCAGTAATCCAGTACAGAACTGTATGACGCGATAGAATTTCCTTAAAAAAAGCCATATATATATATATATATATATATATATATATATGGCTATATATATATATATATTGGCTGGCCAGAAAACTTTGTTTAAACCTGCATTCCTAGTTCCTAAGGCTGGGAGTTTGCTTTTAGTATTTCTGTGGCTAAATCTTTTCTATTAGGACGATAGTTATCTTAGGTATATAACTATTTTTAGCATATTTTTGTAATATATATATATATATATATATATATATATATATATATATATATATTAAAATTTTTGGTTTAACTCTGAAATATTCTGATCAATTGTGTGTGTGTTTTCTGGTTTCAAGAATAATAGCATAATGGTCCCCGAATCTCATATTCCAGGCTATTGTACCAAAGATAATTCTGTGAAGTCATCTAATATTACCTTATAATTTTATACATATTTTGATAAAAAAAACTTTGAAAATAAAATGTTGTAAAAAATATTGATTCATCGTTTGGCTAAACGGTAACTCTAAATCTAAGATCTACAATCAAACAATACAGTACATTAAGCTTCTTCTGACACACATTCTAAAACAAACACATTTAAATAACATTCACTGAAGAAAAAAGGCATTATTATTCATATTTGCCTAAAATATAAAAAGTTCTTAGAAGTTGTAAGATTATATATCAATGTAAATATCTTCTAAGAGAAGAAGAGAACAATATAAATCAATTTTATTCAGATTATGCAATGGCGGATTCTTTATTCCCTGAGAACAAATTAAAGAACATTTAAGATTTCATTAATATAACATCTGCGTCTGTTTTCGAGAAACAACTTAATCATTTGCAACAAACTTTCTTAACTAACTTTTCGTAGGTAGTTAGAAAAGAATTATAAGATATTGTTTCAATCATGTTTGTTGCCTTTCCGGATAAAATGCTGTCAAAGCTATGCTTTTAATAAAAGATAATGAGAACAGATTCAGATCTATTTGAGATTTTTTAGATTAACATCAATTTTTATGAAATTATTTTGTATAATAAGAAAATTGTACATTTTAAATTACATTAAATGTGTAATGTGGTCAATAAAATAATAGAAAACCGTTTGAAATCTGTGTGAATTGTTATTTTTATTAAAATGGAAAGAGTGAGAGTCCAATTTAAGCATTTAAGACCAACACCACATGCAATCATGCAAATTAGGCGTCAACTTGTGACGGATCTTTACGCGTCTATGACTAACCCCTTGGGGACTCTACTGGGAAAATAGTTTTACCAACCAACTTTCACCGAAGGAAGAAAACGTGATTATGCAAATTAAGTATATTATATAAATTCTGTATTCAGTTTTTAGAGTTAGCTGGTGAGTGGAGGACCGTGAATTTATTAAGTGCAAATCTAAGTTGATCAATTGAAGAATTCCAAGAGAGGATCACTCGGAGGTGATCGAATCCAGTTAAAGATTACTGTTCAAGGTCTCAACAGTAGAACTTCACAAGAGTACAGGTATCGTGATCCTTATTTAAATAGAAGTTTAGCTTATTAGTGCGCGGCGTAGTTGATATTGAGCTTGTATAAGTTATCGTGGAATCAGTTGAGGATCCGTAATATTATTTTCAGGCTAACGAGTCTCATCTTTGCGCTCTGCATACTGATCAAACTTCTTAATTGGAATATTATTGTGCTTGCTTAATATTTTGTGTCAATAAAATAATTAGAGTGAATCATGTCGATTGAATATTCAGTTCTTCCCACACATCTAGCCGGGTCCGAGGGTAGACAAGGTAGATCAGAGAGAAGCAGGAACCGACAAGCATTAAAAATTTATGTTTCTACATCCTGAATATCTGCATATAATTAACGCTGTAAGAGAACAAATATAATGGTCTCCGAAAATTCGAGGGCCATGGTAGCAGAGGGATCAGGGTCGCGAACTCGTGGCCGGCGTTGTCGAGTCGCGGGATCGAAACCTAGTGCCCCTAAAGACTCTTCATAGAGAGGGCCCTTTAAGATCCGAGATATTTTAATCTTTAAACATTAAATTCTTCTGTCAATTAACCCTATATTAATTCCAATGACAATGGAAGAAAACAATTAAAAAAGGTGCTCGCTTCTTTCCTACATCGTAGACGGTACCCGCAGGTTTGGGTCATTTCCTGTAAAACCATCAACTGTGAAATCTTACATTTTTTAGCTCTAAGTTGATAGAAGAAACAAACTTAATTCAACAAGAATTGTTACAATTAAGGATATTATTGATGTATGATTAATTCTTTTACTGACTCATCATTTATTTACAGTGAAAACTTTTAAAGCATGGTTTTATTTTTAACAAGCATAAAAAAACAATGCATTTTTTACAACGTGCTTTCGCGAACTGCTATCATAGATTTCAAATCTGCACTTGCGAGGCCTTGAAATGTCATTAACATATTAAAAATGCCTATACATGTTATGCCTTTTTCTGCCATAACATTTAAGCTGGCCGATTATAATAATTTTATCTTTTTGTGGGAAAAATTGTCCTCTTTCCCATTTCACTTTTTCATTGTACTGTAGTTTTCATAATCAGTTAAAATACTTTTATTTGTAGGTGGAGATGCTGCTAACGCTTCACAGCTATCTCTTACTTAAATTTTGAATGATAAATTTTGTTTTGAAGGAATTTTATTTGATAATTCTTGTTTGTACTGACACCAAGAATTTGCTAAAGCTAAAACATTGTATGGATTCAAGAGACATTGATGACAAAGGAAGATCCAAAATTATCTTTCCATTAAAAATCTTTCCACGTGTTTTTTCGTCACTTTCATCTGAACTTGATTCTCCTCCTTCTTGAATCCTTCTCCTTTCTCCAGTATACGTGATTTATATGTTTTGTTCACAGCATAGTCATCATCCGAGAAACCACTAAATTCAGAATCTGATTTATATTCAGCAATTACAAAATTTCTTCTGTGTTAGAATTCTTTTCCTTTTACATACCTGGAAAAAATGTTGGTCAAAAGATAATACAATATTCCATGAAAAATAATAAATAGTACCAGAAAATTTTATTATTTAAGGAAAAATAAAAAATGGAAACCATACCTTACAAACTCTCACCGGAGAACCCAGATTTTTTGGGGGTGTGGAGAAAGATATAAGATGCAGATATCTGTGTAGAGGATGAAAATACCATATCTCTCAAGAACTGCATGTAAGAGAAAATTAATTGTAACAAAGAGCGAGAGGAAGAAAAAAGGGACTTATCCTTGACAACCCCCTCCCCAAAATATAATATTAACTAAATCAAATATATTTCCTTTTTATTTAAGTTTTCATTAAAATTATAGAAATAGAAAAGAAAATTCACATGCCAGACACTTACTTTTACAGCTGCAGTGACTCAAGTAACACTCAAGTCACACGATCGTGCGGGAAACGAAATCCTGAGTCCTATGAGCAACATAAATAGAGTATAGTCAGTGGCGTAACGGAGAAGATTAGGACCCTCCTGCAAAGGAGGGCCCTAATGTTCTTCGAGAGTTGATGCGGAAGTTGTTCTCCCAAAGTCCTCTTCCCTCCCTCAGGGTTAGGGTGCCAAAGTGAATCTTATAAGGGGTATGTACTTGTGGTCAGTGAGGCTTTGGGCCCCCTTGTATCCGGGGCTCCCCGCAAAGCGGCGGTTGTGGGAGTGTACGTTACGCTACTGTGTATAGGTATAATATTTTTATTTTACATTATGAAAAATAAAAATTTATAAATAAAAATATTAATTACATTATGACAATAAAACGACTGTAGTATGACAACTAGACTTGTCAACTGAAAGTAAAACATGGACTACAACCTCCATCTGTTGATAAAAAGTGATAGCACTTTTTGCTAATTCGCTTAATCGTTCGATTTGGGCTTTTCTTACATACGACTGTTCCAGGAGCAAGAATGTATAAGATCATGCATACAACCCACACGATCGTGCGGGTTGGGTCTTAAAGGATAAATATGTTGTTAATCTGTCGGGGTCTCACGTTGATGTGGAAGTTCGGACAGGTGTGTCAGCTCATGTGTTGTGCTCGTCACTTCACCACGATTAAAGATTAGGAAACCCGCAGCCAATTTCCATTCTGTTGCTTCACAGTAAAAAGTAAACTAAAATTAATCAACCAGAAATTCAATAGTGTCCATTTTCGAAAAAAAAAAGCATCGTTTCTGTTCTTTTGTAAGCTATAGTCGACTTTCAAACCATTGTTTGCACTTGCGCACGAAACTATTAGAGCATTTATCGATCGTAATTAGGTAATTACAAATAATTTTTAAACACTTGAATACCAGTTTCAAATTTAGTGTTTTAATGAGTAAAAGATATAGTAAAATAAATAAAGTAATTTTTTTTTTTGCTCGTTACGCGCGTAATATTTCACCATCCGAAACATTGTGCGATTTCGGTGCTAAGCTTTAAAAAATATTTCACTACTCCAAAACATAAATTTTTGTACAAGTTACTTTTGTTTTGTGTTTGAATAAAAAAAAACTTTTGCTTCTAGTTTATAAAAATTTTGCATTCATGTAATAATTTGTGTGAGATACTAAAGAGTGTAATATATACTCAAAAAAAAATTCTAAAAATATCAGAAGTATATGTTTTAAAACTTAGGAATCTGTCCACAAAGAAGAAGATATTGATAATATAACATATGAAGCCAAAATGACGCCTAATTCGTAGAGATTTCACATTTAAAATTAATATTGCTCCCCTTTGATGCTTTAATTATTACTGTACCCATGAAGAAGATAGTTGATTCCTTCTTATCAGAAAGTATCATCCACATTACTCTAAAATTTGTATAAAAGTTTGTGACGGCTATTCGCGAGTTTTTCGAACTAATCCTCTTGGGAAACTTTGGGGCTAGCATTTATACTAATTCACAGCCTTTCAGGAAAAACACGAGATAGAGATATGTTAATTAGTTCGACTGTATAAAGTCTAGGTTTTGTAGATGTAAAAGGAGAAGGAGCCGCCAAGCTGTCAAGTAAGTTGAATATCGGAGAATTACTTCACGAACTTAGCGCGCGTTTAAAAGGAGTAACTTATCAGAGTTAAATAATAGATTGAAGATTTAAGATAGTAGATTCAGTACCGGCCCGAGGTTAGTTAGTGATCGTTCTCCTTGTCCATTTCTGGCCGTCGGGTTTACTTAGAATTGAGTATTAGGATTAATCGACGTTTTAGGAATCACTCCTAGGTTTCTTCTTATAGTTAAACTTGTGATTGTTTAAGTGTTTGTCAGTACTTGAATAAATATATTTGTTATTATAGCGTTTGTTGGTGATGCTATGTTTCCTCCCACACTTAGAGACGCACCGGGTAGAGTGAATGGGGTCCTAGGTAGGACCCCGCCACCACAAGTTTCTTTTGTGCTTCTTCAATAGGTACTTCCATACTGAGTCAATTATGTATTGCACAGATCAGATACGATGTGTGAATATGAAAAAACATCACAAAATTTAAAAAGGTATTTTCAGGATTTCAACAAACTTTAAGTACTTATTTGATCATTCGAAGTATCTGAGACAAATGATTTAACTAGTCTTAAAAAATATGAGGTTAAAAATAGGGTGGCATTTACCGCAAGCTCAATCAGATTAATGAAGAAGGATTTTGGATCTTGGAGCAATGTATCAGACAAGTCATGTAATTAGCTTTAATGAAGTATCATTACATTACTTGTGGAAAAAGTTAGCCGTGATTACAAGAAGGATGGTCGCTCTTATTTTCGTTTTTCGTTTAGAAGTTAATTATTTTTATTTCAGCCAGATTTAGAATTCAAATCGAATATGAAAGATAATATAAAAAGCAGATATATTAATATATATTTTACATTTGGATCTAACTAAATAAAATTTATAATTTAAAGAAATCGCATTGCTATATAGTGGATAGTTATATAAGAATTTAAATTTACGAAAAAAATTTTGATGAAAAATAAAAGCTTTTTAAAACAGCAATTTTTTTGTTGTAAAAACTTGTATTTTATAGTCCTCTACACAAGGGGTGGGCATCTATTTTTGCTCAAGGGCCACCTTGTAGAAGCGGAGGATATCGAAGGGCAGGACCTTTTTAAAACAATAACATTCATTAGCTAACTTTGTATCTCAGGAAAGGTATAAATTGTACCACAAGATCATTAAATATGTTAAATAAAACAGTGGTAGTTTTATTCAATCTATTTACTGCGCTAACTTCATAATATCCTCTATAGCTGCAAGCTCATTTAATTTCAGTGAGTGATTGAGAGAATATTAACGTCGCACTGTTCAGCTACACGAAGGCTTTTGGCGACGGGCCTCATAATTTTGAACCATGGTCAGTTGATGAAGACGACATCTGAGTTGGCATCCCCCTCTCCTAACACAGCAGACCAACGGGAGGACGTTTGAGCTCTGGACAGATTTAATGTGCATTACTCCCCTACACGGCGGGTCTTCGGTGGTACTGCGCTCAAACTCATGACACGCCAGCCACAAGTCCGATACCTCGACCACTTGGCTACCGCGGCCCATTTAGTTTCAGACTCAGTTTAATAAGACAAATGCACCCTGTCATACTTTTTTACATTTTTTTAAAATAAAGAGTGAGATTATCTGTGTGTGTTGAAACTCTCATCGCAGCCTGTATGTTAATGACAGCCAATGCATTTATGTTTACTCTTGTTGATCTTCAGACAAAAAAAAAATCTTTGCTCACAAATATATGTTGACCAAATACATAGAACATTTGTTTATATGATTGTTTCGGCGGGCCTCTATTTGCCCAACCTTGTTCTAGAGCATAAGATACTTGCTTTATAAGTTAAGATGTTTTTTCCCCATTAATTAAATTTTATTTTAACGTACGCTTGATGAATTAAGCCAAGTCTGCCTAGAGAAAAGAGTAAAAAGACAACCCAAATCAAAATTCACTTTTAAGATATAGTAAATATTAATATTTGTTGTACCTCTGCATATAGGAGCTTTGTGTAAATCCAGTTAAAGACACAAAAAAGTTTGATGAATTTCAAAATGAATACTGTATGAATTGGTAAAGATTTTGAACTCAAAAAATATCTAGTGGCGACATTTCCTCTATTACAATAACATCAAGAAATTTAGGTTCTAGAAGGGAGCGAACCTGAAATATTCTCATCAGATTTGAATATTTTTGAAATTATTGAGATTATCTATTTTATTCAATAGAAAAATCAGAAACAAAAAGGTTTTAATACTATTTGAAAAATTCCCCTACAAAGTTCGTAATTAAATACAAAAATAGAAAAAAAAATCATAAAAGTAGTTTGATTTTAATGTTACTCAACTTATTCAATATACAGTCGGACCCCGATTAAGCGAATTCCTTGGGACTGAACATTTTGTTCGTTATATCGGGGTCCAAACAAAATACAATTTATTACCTTCTGGTGCAGACATACCTTACACAAAGAGTGATAATTATACTGTGTTCCTAAAGTTACATAAATTGGCTGTAATTGATACTGTGGATACCAGCTTAATATCGTTAACCTGCTGCTTCTTTATATTCAAAGACAGTTATGCAGTTCTGTCTTGCACAGTTTTTGCAAATAATGGCATTACTTTTCTCTTTTTTTCATGATTGCTGTTTAATTATTAAAGCCGTTAAACATCTCTATCGACGTTTTCATAAGCCATAGTCCCTTTTTAGCAATCTCCAGAGACCACAAGTTCACAAGATTGACTGCATCTAAACTATAAGCCGGATTGTTGAACAAGGAGCTTGAGTTCCCGTTTTAATGCTGAAGTTCTGTAACAGGAATTTTCTTTGCATCAATATATTAAGATTGTGTCAGTAAAAATACTTATGCATTATTTTAAATCTCAAAGAATTACAAAAAACAATCGAAAATAAGTACATAATTAACTTACTGCGGTTTCAAAGGAATGAAATGTAAAGAAAAAGGAAGGAATTTCTTATTTAAAACTACACCAGAGCATTCTCTTTATCGTTATTTCTTTCAGAGTCGTTTTTTTATTAGCCCTCAAGCATGTCATAAAATACGAAATGTGTTTTTGTCCTTTTGTTGTAGCTTGAGTATGTGTTTTCTCCATTCATGAATGATCCGAAATTCATGTATGCAAATAAGTAAACGTTGCAAGAAATTTTGTTTTTAAGCTTCTGGTATGTCTGTAACTTTCTTCTGAAGGCAACATTTTTTTCTAATGAATTAGACTTTTCCTGTTTTAGAAGTAATCTTAATATTTTCACTGAGATTCTCAACAAACTTTATTAAAGGAAACTAATTTTATATACATGAGTAACAATGTATGTAAAATGTTCAAATGTATATACAAATACAGGTATATTTTTTCAACAGATAGTTATAAAGGAAAAAAATTAGTATATAGGTACATAATTATATTTTTTAAATATATGGAGACTGAAGTCCAAAGAGAGAACCACAACCACATATACAAAGAGCTACATTTGACACACCAAGCAGTCTGCCGACCTCTACACTAGAGTACAAACTATAAAACATAATGACAAACCAAATTTGGTCAGAAAAAGTATATCCTGCATTACTGCATACACATGATACTATTTAAATATTTCAACTCAATTTAATTTCTTTGTGTGAGTAGAATGTTGTAATCTAAGCTTCCTATAATAAAGCCCTAAACTAAAATTTTCTGCAGTTGTTTGAAAATTAATATGAATATATCACGCCGTGTTAAAAATGTTAAATTTTATAAATTAAGCAAGCAAGTAAAATTGCAATTATTACTTTTTTGCCAGAATTATTTCGTAATCAAGCAGTTAATTGTTTTTCGATTCAATAACTCATAATTTTTTTTTAACCGAGAAGATTACTTTAATGATTTTGGAGCATTTTTAAACATTGTAAAATTATTTTAAATAAAAAATGAGTTTTTTGGTACTTATTTTAAAATACAGGAAAATAAAACTGAAAATGAAGAATTATTAGTAGGAAGTGCAAAGTAATATTTATGATAAAATGATTAAGTTTCAGAGACGAGGAAAATAATGATTTGCAAACTTTTCTAAATGCTTCAGAAAAGGAAACTACACTTACGGGGGCAATGAAATGAAAACACCTAGAAGGAAGCGTTGGTTTAAGAAGGAAATATTTAAAACGGATATGACAAATATCAAACGAAGAAATGATCCCAAAATTAAAAACAAGTCATATGAAGACGAGTATTATACTGCTGATAAATTTCACTTGAAATATACCAGTTAGAAATGGAAGTAAGGATCTCATCTACGTATTGTGGGCAGTCAATGTCTCGTTTAACGTCTTAATATCAAACAAACACTGTAGGTGTAACGGCCATTTTCTTTGAAGTGCGGAAATGTCTCGCTCAGTAATGAGGGTGGAATAGCATCTGTTCTCGAAATTATCTGGCCCTATTCACCACTAAGCAGCACAATTCATACATCTGTTGCATTGCACGTTGTATTTGCTTAACACCACAGTAAAGCCAACTATGTTTTGCTATTAAATGCAGTACATATAAAAGGCGCAGGTATCACAGATTTGCTTTCGCAAGGTGTCTAGGAATGGTTCCTGGATAAGCAAGATCAGTGTGAACCATGAACGTTCCTTCGGTCGTTTCACCTGATCGTTTATCGGGTAGCTCAAGACTCGGTAATATATACATTGATATATAGTGTCTCCATTATTCTCTCTGTCCAGCTTTTGATTTTACACAAAGAGTGATTTTTTTCTCAAACGGGGCTGCATTTTGGCACGCAAGCCTTTGCAGACACTACAAGTTCCCCAAATATGGGAGCAATTTCAGTAGTGGCACCATCTAATGGCGGTTCTCGCTACCAAATTTTTGATGCTTGAATTATTTTTTACGTCAAGATCTTACCGCATGCTAAATATTGCATGATTCAATTTTTTCAATAGTACCAGAGCCAAATTGATACTCAAGGGATCATTTACATGCTACATGGTCATATGACATGCGTGCCTACGACTTTTGCATCCAGAAAATCTATCGACAGCAGCCGGGATCGAATCTGCAAACTTGAGCTTGCAAGGCGAGAGCGCTACGTGTTAGCCTCAGAGCCGACTACACCAGAGCGGTTGATCTTACGAAACTATAACCCATTTAAACATTTATTTTATTTGCATCCTATCTTTATTTTATTTTCTCAGTAAATGTAGAGCTTCCTTTTCGTGCAAATGAAACAAAAGCTATATAAATATAATAACTGTTATTTTTAGCAGTGTGCTTTACTAAAATAAATATTTCACTAACGAGACAGATATATTCTGAATAATGAAGATATAATTGAGTAAAAGTCTTAAGGGAAATTACATTTTAACCATGTTAATTATTTAGTATAATTATATATAATGTAAGAAAATAAGCAGTCATAGTTCGTAGGTAATCTAAGTTATAAAATTATTAAATTATTTACCAATTTATATGATATAACTACCCAAAAGTAATGAAAAACAATTTTGTGAAACACAAAACTATAGATTATTGTGGATATCATGTTCCCTTGTTTTATTGTTTTCAAACCTTCCCTCTTTGAATCAATTTACATATTTTATAAGAATAACATTGAAAATAAAAATTTTATAAGAAAAAAAGCATTAAAAGAAATTAAAAAAATTATTCAATTGAAATTTGAAGCTTAAAATTAGAAATTTCTAACTTAAGAGCTTTATTTTATTATTTGAAATATTTTTTAATAATGATATTAAAGTGTAATTAATTCGCTAATTACTCCGAGCAATATTTTATTAACTTCTTTAATATTTTTTCTGGTACTAAAGCATTTAAACATAAAAGATCAAAACATTCCACATTATAATTCGATTTAACTTTTATTTTAGCCATTTTACGTTTCCTATAATATTTAGGTTCAGCATGAAAATCGAATTATTTTGTTCAGAGAACAAGTTATAATATTATTTTCTCTTTTTGTAAAATCTAATCTGTTATTCCATTTTGAAATTATAGCTATAAATAAGATATAGGCAAGAAAATCCTCATTGGAAAATCCCGCAATTTTAAGGATGTTAAGGTAAATATATATATATATATATATATATATATATATATATATTTATGTATGTATTCCTGTACACAGTCATCTTTCTATTCTCAAAATATGGTGTGTTTTTTTTATTATTGCATTAAAATAACCCAGTGATTTTCGAAAATAATTTCACTCTTTCAGAGTTAAAAGATGATAATAATGTAATGATGAAAATGATATAAAGTTAATGGTACTAAGTTTGATCTGTATCAATAAAAATATTTATACTGCATTTATACTTCTCTCTGAAAGATCATAGCGCTTTTAGAATAATATAATTTTTCGAGAAAAATATTTAAGTTTTAGCAAAATGAAATGCTTATAATAGATGAATAAAACGATTGATAAGATGTATTTAAAAGTTTACAGAGGGAAAAGTAAGTATTCAGTTTCATGAAGCCTTTGATCTACCAAATCTTTACAAGTTTTAACAACTCAAGCTAGTTAATTTCAAATATTGATTTATTGAAACTCACCAGATCAAAGTATCCAAAGCAATCCAAAACCCTTTAGAAATTATATGAAACGATGTTAACATACACAAACTGATTAAAATCTGTTGACATAGTGACCTGACTCTAGGCAATTCAAATTCCCTTTATAACTGAATTTAACCCGAATGAAAAGCTTTTAATGAAAGATATAACATTTGAAACCTTTTAGGTTGTTTCATATGGCTGAAAAATTATTAGTTTATATTGAAATATTCTATGGCGAAAGAAAATTTGCTGTGTGTTATGTGAATGAATTTGTATGCTATGTGTACAGATACACGTAAGTAAATGTGTGTGTTTTAATTGTTTGGGATGTTGTTATGGAAGGAGTAATAGCCGAGTATAAAAAAACAGGGCTTATTTAGGTGACTTTACATTAAGAAAGAGTATTCTATTTCTGCTTTTTTCTGTAATTGTCGTTCGACAAAAGAGAGAGAATAATCTTTTCATGCATTCAGATAAGGAAAATTATATTGAGAAAACTAAAATCATATGTTTACAAGTAGAGAAACATTATTTATTCTTAGATATTGAGTAAATGGTTTTGGGGAAAGTTTAAAACGCTCAGGAGTCACGTGTTATCTGTTAAGCTATTCTTTTTTCAGAAAACGTGAATAAATCTATCAAAATGTAGGGCTTGATCCTCTATGACGGATAGAGGATTAAATCTCCAAACCTATATCTGAAATACAGTATTCTTAATTGAGATTAAGAGAAAAAGTACTTGAGATTATAATTTTAAATTTGTATATTTATATATATATATATTAAAATTCTCAAAACGGCGTGGGAGGTAAATAATTCTTAAGCAAAATTAAAAAGTAAAGATTTTATCAAACCACTATTTATTTTCCCATAGCAAAAAGTGGCCGCGGTGGCCAAGTAGTCAAGGTATCGAATCATGGAATGAACTAAACTTATAATGAAATTAGTAATAATTTAGTATTAATTATAAAATCAATTTAAATTTTAAAAAATATCCATTTTTTTATAAAAAAAATACATTTTTGAATTATTGACAGCCATTTCTAAAGTAGAGAAAGTTTAAATCTTTTGTAGGCTGAATGTTATGCAAAAAAATGCTATGCAATGCTATGCTTCATGAAAAAAATAATTAACAATGTAGAAGTTGCATTAATTAATAGCAATTTTTTCATTATAATATAGAAATCATTTGGTCCCAAAATATTACCAAAAAAAAAAAAAAAAACTAAATTAAAAATAAAATATTTTTTTCGTTAGTTGCAAATTTCGACGACAAAAAGAGCAGAGCGTTTCTTGTCTTAACAGGTGCAGATGAGTCATGATTGTAACCTACCGTGTTAGTTTTGAATAGGACAGGAAGTTCCTTTCTTTTCTAATCCCACTACATAACGCGGGAGATATTTTGAGATTTTAACAAAAAAAAAAAAATTGATGACTGATTCTCTACCTATGCAACTGAAGTTCAGGAAAACTATTGATTTGTTGGAGCCTGTGAACAGAGATACTGCTGCAGAAATTGACAGTGAAACTCTCATTAAAACTGTTACATTTTTTTTAATGCTTTACATTGCTTGGAAACTGTTAAAACATACCTTATGCAGCAGGATGTAAATGACGCAGTATTTTCTTCTCTGCATAAAGTAGGGGAAACAACTCTTTCGAGTCAGGAATCAGAAAATTTTCAAACATCTATCGATCAGTATTTTAAAATTTCAAATTAACTGGCACTTAATAATTCAGTAATAAAATGAATAAAATAAATAAAAATAAATAATTGAATAAAATGTATAAAATTTTCAACTACGGATATGTTTGTGTAGTTGCTTATTGTGCACAAGATCCCAAAGAAAAAATTTCCTGAACTGTAGCAGGAAGACAAACACGAGGGAAAAAATACTATGAATGTTATAGAAACATATCCGGAACACACAAGAAATGATTTAAACAAAAGAGTTTTCCTTTCTGCTGATGGTACTTAAAGTTTGAAAGGTCTAAATGAAGGAGTTCTTTCAATTTCAAGGAAAAAATTGTCCGTGAATTTATCGAGTTTCACTATGTAATACATCAAAAATTGTTTTGTCCCCAATACTCCTTAAAGAAATAGTTATAGTAATGAACCTGTTAACAAAGTAACTACTAGCATCTTGGCTAAATTCCTTTATCATCACCAGTTTAATGTACTCTTGGGCGAAATGGGTAATGAATACATGGATTTACTTCTGCACAATAAGGTTGATTGACTTTCGAGAGCAAATATTCTGAAGCGTTTTTCATCATGTACAGAAAAAAGTAAAATTGTACTTATACAAAAAAGAAACAAAACATTAGGAATCGAAATAAGACACATGGTTCAAAATTACGAGGTCCGTCGCCAATAGCCCTCGTGTAGCCGAAAAGGGCGACGTTAATATTCACTCACTCACTCCCCCGAGACATTATGCCACTTTAAAATACAAAAATTAACTTTTGCTGTTTTTTAGAAAAATTACATTCCCTGGTCGACATCACTCCACGACTTTATTGCTTTCAATTTATTATTGTAAGGATAAGGAAATATCGCATATACTTAAATAGAAAAGGTGGAGTGCTTTGAAAATAAACTGCAAATTATCGCCTAAGATATGCAGAGAGTTTAATTATTTATTTCAAGCCTTTAAAATAGTACCGAGATGGAAAAAAATCATTTATTTGTAAGCGAATTATTTCAGCTCCGTATTTAAAAAAAGGAGATCAGTCTTGGTGAACATTTTCAAGAATTCAGAACAAATTAAGCTGCATTAGTTTTCATCGTACTTTTTCTCAAAATTAAAATCAACGAATTCAATTTGGCACCGTTCGATGCTGCTTCACTTCGAATGTGGTTAATAGATTTAAAAAGGGTGAAACTGTGGAATAACAAATTTACAGATCTGACCATCCCCTTGAAGGAACTCAAAAGAGAGAAATCTAATTTAATTTCTCAGTACAAATGGACAACTATGAAACCACTGCCTAAAACAGAAACAGTATTGTTTAATACACGAAGCTGGTCCGAGAGATATACGGTAGCCGCGGTAGTCAAGTGGGCAAGGTATCGGATCATGGCAGGCATGTCATGAGTTCGAGCTCAGTACCACTAAAGACCGCCGTGTAGGGATGCGATGAACGTTAAATCTGTCGAGAGTTCAAACATCCTCCCGTTGGTGTGGTGGGGTAGTTAGGAGAGGGGATGCCGGCACAGGTGTCATCCTCGTCACTTGACCATGGTTCAAAATTACGAGGTCCATCGCCAAAAGCCCTCGTGAACCTGAAAAGTGCGACGTTAATATTCACTCACTCACTCACCCGAGACATTATGCCACTTTAAAACACAAAAATTAACTTTTGCTGTTTTTTTAGAAAAAATTATTCTAAATATTCATGGGTGGAATAAACGTTTTCTACTATCTGAATCAATTTAAAATTAATCTAAGAGGGAGCTTCACAAATATTTATATCCATGCCTAAAATTAAAAACACAACTAATTTTCGAAATTCAAGTAAAAAATAAACTCTCACTTTTTATGATTGTTTTTGCCCTAAAAATCTGAATATAAATGTAACGCATATCTAGCTTCCTGACCAAAGGCATGTCCATGCTAAGTCTGCCCCTACTAAGCTGTCTAATAAGCGGCGGCGTCAAACTGCTTAAGTAGCGCTTTTATACAGTAGCGATAATAAAGGGAAATGGCTTATGGTGAATTCTTGAAATGAAGTTTTAATACAACAGAAATGTAATATTAAAAGCGTCTTAAAAATTGCGTTTTACCTTTTGTTTTTTTAAACGAGCTAGCATTTTGCTCTCTGTTAAAACCTACACTCCAAAACATCATCGGAGAATTATTATTATTACCTTTTTCAAAAGCACAACAGTCCCTTACAGGTTTTGGCTGCCTCAACCTTGCGCTCCTTTCAGCGTCCTCTATTTGTACCGTCTTCTCTCCACAATCTTCAATTTTCTAAATATTTAAATCTTTTTCAATGTCATCCAAACATTTAATTGGTGGTCTTCCTTTATTTCGGGTTCCGTTAGATTTTTTAAATGTCAAGATCTTAATGGGATTATCTTGCGAGCTTCTCCAAATATGGCCAAGCCATCTTAATCTATTACTTCGGATGACTTGTGTTATTTGTGGTGGCCGATAAAATTTCAGTTCTTCTCATAAAATTATACCAAAATAACATTGCAAGCGAAGCGAAATAGTATACATGTTCGGAACGTTTTATCACCATGGAGTCTGGGCTCGGCGGGAACCAATCAGTTCTAGTTAATACATGCTGAAGTCATAGTCTTGATGTAAGTCTACGCTTGGTGCGGCCCAATGAGCTTTCGGTTTCTCCTCGGCGATATCGTGACCTTTTGGTGTGATCAGAACTATTAGAGAAAGGAAAAAAATATGGTGGTTCATGGCATCTATTTTTGAAAATATTTATGTACTATACGATACGTTTTGTTTAAATGCACATGGGAACATAAATTATGTAAATAAATCTCAATTGTTTAACTTTACTAAAACGTTTGTTTCACTTACTACTTCATTTTGTTATGTAGTTGATGACATTAAAATTACACCGACAATACTAAACGTTTTATATGAAATATACTGTTTAACATTTTCATCTTATAATAAGAAAGAAAATAATTAACGCATTTTTAGCGTCTTAAATGTTTGGAAAACATTTAGTTTGAAATAGACTAATTTTGTTTTAATGACTTTAACTATAAATTAAACTAACCCAAGATACGCATGTAATAAACAAATAAACTAAATCAATTCTAAGCAAAATGATTTTAACTTTTGGTTGTTGTTAAATTACAGAAATTGAGTTTTTAAAGCTTTGTTTTCAGTAAATTTATAAAACATTCACATATAATAATTTTTTGTAAAATACCACTCAATAGAAATGATTGAATTGTTGGCAACAATATATTTTACTTAGAATTTTAACAGGCGACGCGTTACATTTTTTCTAAAATATTACAAAAACTGTAATATATACATACGTTTTATGCTATTTATGTAGCTTTGATTTTATTAGTTAATACTTCTTCCAGATATAAAATGAGCTGAGATTGTTCACAGAAGTGATTAAAATAAAAAGTAATCCACAAAATTTTTAAAAATTCTGAATAAGAAGCTAGAATTGTGATAAAGCTTTTACTTATAGACCATTTTCACAACATTTAAAATTAAAAATAATTTATTTTAAAGATCCCTTCTTCGTTCTGGATAGGCTGATTTTCGAATTCGTAAGAAAATTATTTTTATTTTTCGAAATCTTAATATTTTTTTAAAACGCGTACCAACGGGTCTGAAGAAGATACTCATTCTTTTCTGGAATATTTTGTTGCTCTCAGCGTCGTTTACTATTAGGATCAGTGAGTGAGAGAGTGAACGTCGCACTGTTCAGCTACACGAGGTTTTTTGGTGGCGGACCTCTTAATTTTGAACCATGGTCAAAAGACGAGGATGACACCTGAGCTGGCACCCCTTTTTCTAACTACCACACTACACCACACCAAAGGGAGGACGTTTTAGCTCTCGACAGATTTAACGTGCAGCTTCCCTTCAAGGCGGGTCTTCAGTGGTACTGGGATCGAACTCATGACACGCTAGCCACGATCCGATGCCTAGACCACTTTGCTATCGCAGCCTACCATGAAGATGGAAATGTTCATCTTAAATTCTATCGAGGCTCAAAATCCTCACTTTTGAGCTGTGTAGAAATTTGGAGAGTAGGGTATCACATTTCAGTTATTGCCTTCGTTACTTGACAAAATTACGATGCCCGTCGGAAATTGCCTAATGTTGCTTCAAAGGGACGACGTTAACAAACTATGCATCAATCGAACCTTTGACTCTTAACCTTTAATTGATTTTAATTGTTCTTATTCCTCTAAAAACAACACAAGAATTGATCTAAATAATTCATATTATCGAAGTAACACTGGTTTCTAACTCAGTACACTAAGTTTTAAAATCGATTCATAACTTTTTGGAGTATATATAAATAAATAACCCTTAGAAGAGAGAGAGAGATCAAAGTAATAATAACAATTTTCAACTGTCTCATTTAAAATCTAAGATATAATTTATTTATTTTGGTCAAAAAAAGCTTCACTTTACACAGGGCCGGACCGTGACCTTTGGGGCCCTGGGCTAACGATATCTGGGGGCCCCTATATAATTAAATTTTTGCCTTTCACCTAAAAAATTATTGTGCAAAATTTTTTTAATTGTTTTTCGTTTTTTCTTTACAAACAATTTAAATACGTTATAAACAATAACATAATTTACAAAAAAAACCAAAAAAAAAACCTTTTTTCTACATTTTTATGCTGTATATTCTTTTATTTGCTCATCACATTTTAAGTCTTTGGTGAGATCAGTATTAATAGAAAGAAGTGATTAATAATTAAGTCTAGTTTTTGTCATTGTTGTCTTATATTTGTTTTCTATGTAGGGCATTTTAGAGAACATTAACTCCTCTTCACTGCTAGTAATACGGACGTTAGAAAAATCTTTAAAATGATATACAAATTTGGAAAAACCTCAACTAGTTTCTTTTCAAAAATTGTTGTTGTCGTGTCCTTCCAGCAGGGAAGGAATGAAAGTTGCCATTGCCTGTGAGACAGGTTGGACTTCTTAACGATAGATGGCGACACCACCTATCTCCACCTCCACAATTTTGGCATGGAACTGAAGGGGAGGAGAATATTCTCCAGCCCCTGCACTCGTGGTTTCTGTTGAGACCGCCCACAAGACTTTCGGACCCACTGATTTATCGATCACGTACTCCGTCTATACTCGGTGGTATTTAGTAACATCGGACATCGAGTCCGATGCTCTAGCCACTAGGCTACCTACGGCCCTATAAAAATTAAATTGAATATATCACTACAATTATAGGACTCTAGCTCAGTTTTATATAAGTTTTTAATTGAACACCTTCATTTACTAAATGTTGGACTACATCACCTGAATAGTAATCAGTAATAACGCGTACACTCTCCAGATCGATGTTCTCCCTACTTTGATCTTGCAAATCCATCAAAAATTTAATTTTTTACTATATTCTGCATATATATATATACTTGACTTCTTCTATTTATATAAATGATTAGCTTATCTAACACTACAATAAGTGTGTCTCTTTAAAATTTTTCTGTCCCATACACAGCTTTTTCTGTGAATTTATCTGCAAATTTTGAAATAACCAGTCTCTAGTTTACATCGCTATATTCTGTTTCTACACTAGGATTTAATTTTTTGGCTACTTCTTGATACTCCTTTAGTTTTTGATCTGATTCACATGTCATATATTGCTTATAAACCTTTTTTAATGACATAAGGAATTTATTCCCTTCACAGATGTCCAAGCCCCAAGAATCTGTTATTTTTTCTGGTAACTGAATTAAACCTTCCTAAAATTTCTTCCCAAAATATAATTAAAATGGCAGTTTCGAGTTTTGTTAAAAACTCGAAAAATAAAAATTTACTGCCTTCTCTTGAAAATCAATTTTATCATTTTCATTGTCACTAAATGTCTTAAGAATATTCGTGATATTACAATAATTATCTTTTGAGGCTTCAAAAGGATCGTAGTGACAAGACCATCTAGTCTGACTTAAACTTTTAAGGTAAATTTCAGTTTAAGTTCACGATTTAGAAGTTTCTACCTATAGGTCGAAGTAGAAAAGCAAACATATATTTGTTGCACTAAACCAAAGAAGTTCACGATTTCAGTAGCAACCTCAACTGATTCTGCACAACTAGATTCAGATAATCTGCAGCACAAGGCACATAATTTGCGAATTTAATTTTTTTTTCGTTTAGAAGAACATGCACACCATTATATGGACCGGGCATATTGGCAGCGGTGTCAAATGACTGTCCCCTACAATTATCCAATAGCAGTCCATTTGTTTCTAAAAATTCTAGTAGATAATTAAACCTGTGCGATTAATAATCTTAATTAATGAGACACATCTTTCATATACTTTTCCCCGAAAACAATATCGTAGTATAATAGCAAGTTAGTCATTGTGGGCAAATCTGCTGTTGAATCCATCACTATTGAATAGTGCTTTGTGTCATTGTTATTTATTTGAGTTACAGTTTGTTTAATGATTTGCTTCTTAACTATTTGCTCATACATTGTTTCTGATAAGTACGATATTAACGATTTTGGTCGAAATTCTCGCAGTTCAATACGTTCACGAATGAATAGTCAAACTCTGCTAGCAGTTTCAGGGTACCCATAAAATTACCATCATGAGAACCAAAAATACCTCCAAATCAGCGATACTTAACCTGTGGCCCACCGGACCATTCTGATTGACCCGGTCTAGGTCCGTTAAAATAACAAATTCAATTATTTAAGAATTATATATTAAAAATTTAGCGAGAAATATATTCTATCAATCAAGCAATCAAATCTATCAATTTTGCTATCGACGTCGTGCTGGTACGAATTGTGAAATATTTTTTTTCTTTTTGTAATTGTAATGGTTAGTGATAACAAATATCAATGCAGTAGTGACCATTTTATAGGTGTAACTAATTTTTAACTAACCCTCATGTCTGAAAAATATTTGCTGTTTCAAGACGATTGGGATCTTGACTATTTCGTAGAAAAAAACAAACATGGATCAACAACTTGTTTGATTCGTCGTGAATGTTATACATAAAAAATATAATTTTGCTCGTCACTATACTACTAAACACAAATCTTTCAATGGCTCTTATTTTTGAGGATCCATTTAAAGACGAGATAAATTAGTTTTCTTAAAAAAACCCTTTGAAACAGCAAGAAATATTTTGCAGGTCTTAATGTCCTAAAAACGCAGAGGTAACAAAAGCCTCCTATAAAATTTAATACATTATATATATTGACAAACATATGAAATTGTTAATGATAAACTTAAGAATCATTACAGAAAATGTTAGAGTGTTTCTTAAATGCTCTCGATGTACTCTTTGATGAATTCAGTTATTTGTTCAGATATTTTTAATAAAATCAAAAAATATTTGATTAAATTTGAAACAAAAATGCGCAATAAGACAGAGAGTTTAAGCAGATAATACTGACTTCAGTCTGTAATTCAATAAAAACTCTTTGCTACCACATCCTGCGTTTGATAAATTAATATCTGAAATAAAAATATGTAAGGCTTTGTCAAAAGAAACAAATAAAATTATCCAAGTTCTTGGCAGCTTTATTTTTATGATAGTAGAATGCAGACAAGGGGCTTAGAATCATTGATTAACGGAAATAGAAAAATTCCCCCGTAACTGGGTAAAAAGTGAATGAAACCTACATTTTGTGAGTTTTGTTTAAAAATTATGAGATTTTTTATATTTTGACCAATTTTTCACATTTTAAATGTCCTTGATTTTATAGCTTCCCCTCTCCATTAATCCTCATCTTGCGGCCCGCGTAAAATACATTTTAGATGTATGTGGCCCGGCATAAGAAACGGTTGAGTACCCCTGCTCTAAATGCTAAGCCCCTTGTAGCCAAATACTTTACTACCCCAATAACACGTTTGAGGACATTGTGGTAATATTATGTATCTTTTCTTAGTTGCTCTCCTGTAGCTTTTTATCTAAAACAGTTTTATTTTATTTTCGTGTCAACCAAACTAACATTGAATGTGTTCAATAGAATTTTCATGATTTTCTAAACAGCTTGTTACGTGTTTCCAATCAGAAAAGACGGTTGTGTATTAAGAATTTGTTTTAGAAAAAGTTTGCAGGTCAAACAAAAAACACTACCAATACTAGATGAATAACAAAGCCAAGATCTTTCCAGCACTTGGCCATTTTTAAGTTTTTTTTAATGAAATGATTATTAGAAAATGATCTCTTTTGATCTTTGTATTCTCTTAGGGAAACATAATATATATTGTTTGGATCTTTATTTTGAAAATAACTCATTTCATGTGAAGGGATATAATCAATAAAATTATTACTTAGCAATTTAGGTCACGAACCTACATGAATAATCCTAATCATTTTACTCCGTGTCTTCATACTTAAATAATTTAGGAATGTGCATTTGTACTTACTTTTTACCTGAAACCAATAAACAGGTGCGTAAGTATCTTTAAATTTCAGATATTATGCATAGGACACAGCACCAAATCAGTATAATATTGTAACTTAGAATTATTATTACACACAAATAAATGGCTACAGAAATAGTGCCATTACGTTTGTATAAATGCTCTATGCTCACCGGCGCCGCACTATGATAGAGTCTCCGTCTATTAATTACACAAGACTTCAAAATTAAAGTTTTGGAAAAGTACAAAAGAGGTTTTCAGTGATTTTTATATTATTTAGTGTGTGATTTCGAAAATGATCCACATTTTTTCCCATCACATCAGGATTTTTTGTAAAATCGATATTTTTGCTAAAACCCTATTTGAAAAGGAATTCTCTAAAATAATTTAGCCTGGGAAATTTGGCAACAGTGGTTTTTATCCAGTTAAATCTTTGTAAATATTGGTTCTTGATGAGGTAAATTAATTTCTCAGCAATTAGATGAATAGTGAGTGAGTGAATATGAACGTCGCACTGTTCAGCTACACGAGAGATTTTGGCGATGGACCTCGTAATTTTGAACCATGGTCAAGTGACGAGGATGACACCTGAGCTTGCACCCCTTATCCTAACTATCACACCACACATATGGGAGAACGTTTGAGTTCTCGACAGATTTAACATGCATCGCTCCTCTACACGGAAGGTCTTCAGCAGCACTAGTCTCGAACTCATGACATGCCTGCCATGAGTCCGTTACCTTGACCACTAGCAATCAGATGAAAACCATTGTTTCTAGACCTCGCAGGTTGTCTCTGGTCATGAGAAAAACAAGAAATTCCCTTGAGGTTTAAACATTATACATCCAATTATGGTGTGGTTTCTAAAAGAAAATCTCCAGCATACTATTTTAATTTGTTTTTATTAAGGTATTTACATAAAAAATATAGACGATTTTCGAAACTGATAATTATAAATTTCCGCGTATTCGATGGTAGGATGGAAGAACAAAAGTAAATTGCTCTTGTGCTCTCGAAAATAAATTTGATATGGTATTTCGAGTATTTTATTTTTGATTTGTGTGTATTTTTTTACTGGTTTATTATTGTACTGTTTCAATTGTAAGCACGTTTTCTGTTTGTTATCTTCAACAGGGAACGGGGGCCCCCTAGATCCCGGGGGCCCTGAGCTGCAGCCCATTTAGCCCATACGTAGATCCGGCCTTGACTTTATAAACCTTATATAAGAATACCTGACTAGAAAGATAAAAAAAAGCAAAAAAAAAAAAAACTAAGAGCATTGTAATTGAATAAATGTGAAGAAACTGATTTATATGTTTTATTGTACACAATTGTGAGGAATTCATATTTCGAAAAAGTATCATAGAACATTTCGAAAAGCAATTAAAGAATTAAACATTGAAACAATTTCGGGAAAAAAATCAATCGTAAATGTTTTTTTCCCCATAAAATTAGACATATCACTAAATTACGATTTATTTCGAAAAAATGAATCGCAAATTATTTTAATAAAATGAAACACATACATGGGAGTTAAACATGCACAGATCAAAATGTTAACTGTGTGTATGCGTTTTAATGTTAAAGCTCTCTTTTAAATTTTGAATTTTTAAAACTATAAATGAAAGTTGATCAGAAACGGACAAGGAGCTTTACTGGCATGAGTACTATTTATACTGCTCATTAAAAAAATAGCATACTTGAGTGGGGTAACAGAGAATATTACGGCACATTCCTGAAAAATCAGTCAATTACTACTTTTTCACTTTTTATCATTTTATAAATTGGTTAAATACGTTCTTAGAGTCAGTCGGGATTTGGGCCTTCTAAAATCCTGCCCACACCCAATGTTGGAAGGGGGGGGGGGCTGTACGTTACGCCACTGGCAAACAAGATGTCTTTGAGTTGTTGATAATTTTTAATCAGATTTGATATAAAAGCCTTATGTGACAGATAAAATTAGATAGTTTTAAATTAAAACAAAAACGCAAGTGTTATCATAGCAATAAAGTTATATGTAAGCCCTGGACGAAAATGTAAATGTTACAAGATACTTAATAAGCAAATTATTACTGTATAATCCGGCGTATAACGCCAGCCATACTTTCGAGATGCATTTTTTAATTTTTAGGTATATTTGCCGTAAAATCGCACTCCCTTTATTATGAAGAAACACAAAATGTAAGTGTGTAATGCTTGTATTCGAGGTAACTTCCCAGGCTTTTGAAAATAATAGAGCACTTCTAGAACAACAACTCATTAAGCTCATAACATATGCCATTTCTTTTAAAAACAGTGTTTCGCTATATCGAGATGCCTAATTTTTTAATGCTCATCTTTTTTAAAATATAAAGCTATCATTTTTATACCCAGGGTATATATAACGAACACTCACAAATTTCGATCTTTTTTTTTAATAGGCTAAAAATGCTCGTTATACGTTGGATTATGTGGCAAGTATATGATATGTTGAAAATTATCAGTTTAATAATTTATAACCATTACTTATTTAAAATCCATTTATAAATTAACATTAAAAACTAGTTTGAAGAAATAACGATATATATATACCTTTTGACCCATTGTTCCCAAACCTTTTTAACCCATGTACCCCTTTTTATATGGGAAAACTTGCTCACGGATCTCTTTTTGTAGTCAAAACTTGCCCACGGACCCCTTTTTATAAAACACACTCACACACACATATATATATATCAAATTAGATAAAAATAAAATTTTATTTTCATCCTTTATGCCTCGAAATCAAAGTAATTATTCTTCTGAACTTGGTATCGTACATCAAAATTTGGTGGGCACATGAGTATATTTCAATCATTATTTTCCCTAAAAATCATTTTCTTTGCTACCAAAATACCTCTTCTCCATTAAAATAAATCATCTCCAAATAAGAGGGCATAAAATAACAAGGATAGAAATAAGTAATTGAAAGTTATCATGAGCACACACAGAAAACAGGTCTCAAAATAAATACATCGAATATTACGAAAGCTGTTAAAATCTCATTAAAGAAGCTGCTTGGCGATCGTTTGGCGCCTCCATTGGCGGCCGTCGTGGGGTAATGGGCGGACGACGTTTCGGATACCAAAGCAGTGCAACAATTGTCTGAGAAGCTCTCGCACCGAAATTGCAAGGTTTCCTCAAGAGTATTTACCTTGCTCTCCCCCATCTGAAAATCAATCGTTGGAGGTAAGCATTTATTTCATCCTAGCATACACCGGGGTTTTAAATCCTCAGTAGAAATTAATGTTATCAGTTCCTTTCAGGTGTATGCGATAAATTTTAATTTTTAACTCTGCTTATTTTCATTTTAAGAAAATCTGTGAAAAAATTTTAAATTTCGAAAAAACATTTTTTTTTAACACTTAGATTTTATTTTGCTTTGATTTGTAAAATAAAAAAAGATTAAAACTTATGCTTTCAGTTTAATATTTTTAATGTTTGTCTAATTATTGTTTAATAAATATTTTTTCTTAAAAAAAAAAAAAATGGAATCATTGAAATTCTGTGATAAAGAATACAATAGAAATGTTTCCAAAATTTGAAGTTAATTATTATTCTCACTATACTTTCTCTTGATTTTTAATTTTAGATGTAGCTTTTTTTACGGCAAATGATTTTTGAAAAATATAACAATGTTTAAAAAAATGTAACATGTTTGCAGTATTTACTTAAATTTGTATTTATTATTTTTATTTTTCCTTTTATTTTAAGCTTTTGTCGAGATTTTTTTAAAATTTTATCATTGAAATAAAGGAGATGAGAAATATATGGTAGTGTAGAAAATGTTTCAATTTAAATTATAGTTTTTATGCTGCTATTTTTCATTTCTGTGATCTCTGTTGCATTAAATATTGATAGTTTTTCATTTTTTATTAGATTGGATTTTCATAATTAAAAAATTATAACTTTATAACAGTTTTATAGTTTTTCGAATTATATGACTTATGATTATTTATATGAAATATAATTAAAAAATACTTTTATAAACTGAGAAAAGCAAGAACAATGCTATGTGTGCCTGAAAGAAGTAATAAAATAATAAATATAAATAATACAAATAATAAGAATCTTTTAAAATGCAGAGAATTGGTACTTATTACATAATTTATTTTCAATAGAAAAATCCCTTCTCACAGAAATAGACTTTTTTAATAAAAAATTATATTTTTCGACTAATTACGCCAATGTGTACCCATTATTATTTTATGTATGAATTTAAATGAATATATTTTTTATAGGACTTTTTTCCTCACGACTCTTTTTAATTGCATTTATTATTCGTTATGTTCGAGAATATAAGTATTTTTGCTGGGTTGCTTCGAAAAGGAAATAGTTAATCCTTCTTGGTTAAATCGTGCGTTGGATATTTTAAAAATAAACTTGATATCGAGAGAGAATAGTTGGTGTATGAGAGTATTATTTACAGTAAAATACATTAAAACCATAAAAATTTGAAAGAAAACACTAATATTAAGAATTTTACGTACATAATACACTGAATTTTGATAGAAATTTAAGGGAAAAACTTTTACAGTGCATTCTCACCTATACGTACAAAATTACGAGTTCCGCCACCAATAGCCCCCGTGTTGATTTATTGTGCGTCGTAAATATAAATCTCACGCATTCACTCACTCATCTAGGCATAAAGTAGTGATATTTTTGTATTTTCCAGCAAACATTTCTTTGACATGATTCTTTATATATATATATATATTTGCTTTAAAAATGTACACTACGTATTCCAACTTTTGTTTTCTTTTATTCTTAAGTACGTCATGGGCTTTAAACTCCCTTGGTAAAATGGAATGTATGGAAATATAAAATAAAAATCAATAATTGCAATTTAAATACAGTTATTGTTAAGAAGCTTAAGTTGCTTGAAATAAAAATCGTTTATACAGTTTTTATATCACAATAAAATGATATTTTACGCTGGAAACGTGTTCAATAGTACATTAAATGTAACTCTTCACAAAATACAACGTCTGACAATAAAGTTCGGTGAATAAATCTATAACCTTAACGTAGATGAAACATTAAGGAAAGTTATCTTACTGTCCTTCGAAATAGTCACCTCCCATAACTATGTACCGCTGAGATCTGCTATACATATCCTGGAAACTCTGCAAGAACTCCATCCTTGAAACTTTTACGAAGGAGTTCAAAATCCTAGTTTCGTTTCGTTGGATGACATGAATATCATCAAATATCTTTCCTTTCAAAGCGAGTTTGAGTCGTGGAAATAGTAAGAAGTCTTGAGGATTGAGATCTGACGAGTATGGTGGATGTAGCTGGAGGGTTCTATGGAGCACTTAGTCTTTGTTAGGACTCTAATCTCCTATCCTTGAATTATGAGTGACTGAAATGATTTCTATTTTTGCCCAGTATAAAGTAAAGTATTTGAAATGAAAAAGTTTAACTATAAAGATTTATGAATAATAAATACTTTCCAGATGAGATTAATAAAAATTAAAATAAAAAGCTCTTTTAAAAGCTCAAAAACATGAGAAAATTGAAATCTGGAAGTGGGCGGAGTTATCCTAGCCAATCCAGGAGCAGCAAACATCCGAGGTTCCGTGATTGAAAAAAAAAATTATTTAGGAGTGAGAGAGAATGGTGGATGTTCAATTGGGCACCACCCCCTTTTTTCGCCAGGAACTCTCTGACGATATTGACTGTGTAAGGGTGAGCATTGTCATGAACAAATACCATGAACCTTGTTCCTCGTACTGGGGTCGTGTCATATGTAACCCCATTTTACTCATTCCTAAATACTGGGTAACGATTTATTGCACGGATTCACGGTTAACCTACAGTTCATCAGCTATCATACGCACATTAAATCTAAGATATTTCATGAATAATTTCCTCCCTTTGTCAATGTTTTCGTCACTGACAGAGGTTGCCGGTCTTCCGCTACGGATTTTGTCAGAAATACTTTCCCGTCCTTCTTGAAAATAGGCGAACCACTCGTAAACACATTTCATGGAAATCGCTTGATATTCATGAACACGTACCAGCAGCGCATACATTTCTTTTCTTTCAAAGCATAAAACATATCTTTAAATTGATTTTTTTATTCCTTCATTTTCCTGTTCTCAGTTAAGAAACGACGCACTGAACAAGCATTTTGTAAAACAATTCTTTCATGGAATACAAACGAGGCTCAACTGAACAACTCTACGGGTAGATGGTCAACACCTGCCGCTACGCATGTACTGCATATTGTTTCGCCAGTGTTGCCAGATTGACCCTTCTAACTTCATTCCCCGAACATTATTGTCGGAAATTGAAAAGTGGTCTTTCAAAAGCCTTTTTCTATATGATCTATATATTTTTTAAAATATTGAAAGGATTTTTCTTACCCGAAGTTGGAAGTTTAGAAGCTAGCTCTTTATTCGAAGAAAATTTTTTCATCTAAATCAGTGGTCACCTAACTTATGAAACTTTTGAGGATACCGGAAACTTCCTTTTTGTCGTCAACAAGTTTTTCAATGTTCGGAGAGTAGGCAATGGTTGCCATTCGAATAAATTGTACAAGAGTTCATTAGTGAGTCTGTTTCTGACTTATTTTTAGTAACATTAGTATTAACGCGATCTACCTAAAATGTTCTCGCAAGAGAGCTACTGGTAACTCGCAATCGATGATTTGACTATCGCTGTTCTAAAGCTTCTTTGAAGGATCCATACAAATGGTAGTTGGAAGGTTTTAACTCAATATTAGAGAGAGGATATGGATATTCGAGTTTGGTTTGATGTTTTTTTTTATTCTAATGAGCTGCGATTGGTGTTTTACCATTGCAAACCTAGTACATTCCCCGGAAGCTGGTATCTCTTTTTAGTGCTGCACCATATAAGCAGACACTAATCGCCACAGGTAATTTCAAGCCCAGTTTTCTTTCCAGAGAGAAGCACCTGATCTCTGGTGATGCGAAACCGTACTTACATTATAATTTTACCGGGAGGATGTAGAGCATTTGATGTACCTGCTTCATTTTTTCTTGTGTTACTTCATTTTTGTAGGGCCTTGCTTGTAGAAGAATACTGTAGGCACAATAGAAGGTCCTTTGCGCGAATATTCATTTTGAGCCTTCTCCCTATTTGAGAGTAATGAGCTGTATTAAATGTACTTTAGTAATGAAGAGAATCGTTGTACATAAAATATCTTATGCATCTGAAGAAACAGTAGAGAGAATTTTCTCTGAAAATAACCGAATTTTTGCTTTTAGAAGAAACACATTAATGTTTATTGCGTCATTCCATAATGAAATGCGTAACGATACTTTCAACTTTCGTCGTAAGTTCCTAATTTTGCGCCAAAAAATGCTTCTGATTTATAACAGTTTAAATGTCTTTGATGATTTTACCACCTTTTTATTTTCATTCAAAATCCGAGTCTTAGTGCCTTGGTAAGGTTTTGCAAAGTTGCAACTTATTCTCTGATTTATAAACTACACACTTCCATTATATGTTCCCATTTTGTTACTATCGTATATTTCAGCGTATAGCCCACACTTTTAACACAAAGAGGGTACGTTAAAAGCCGGATATAAAACTGAGAGCTTTAAAAATGAAGAAAAGATGAGCATACAAAAATTAGATATCTACATATGCATTTATCTGCGTTTTATAAATGTTTTTCCCCTTCTAACATCCACATATTTCATAGTAGTTTTAAGTTCGCTTTGAATGACTAGATCAGTGATTCCCAAAGTGGTCTATATAGACCCCCAGGGGTTTTTGGCAACATTCAGGGGGTCCACGTTAGTGAAAAAGTAATTTGGGGGCTCATGCGGTGTAAATGGGGTCTACGATGGTGACTCTCATCATACCAGATTAGGACTAATTTTAAAAGAAAATTATTCAAATGGAAATCAGATTTACCTGTGTGTGTTTAACAGATTTATTTACTAAATTTAAAGAAGTTAATTTTCAGTTACAAGGACCATCATTTCGGCGATTCTTGCCATAATTTCTTCCATCCATTTCTTGCCTTGCTAAGGAGTATAATATTGGACGTCCAGAATTTTCTCAGTTTCTCAATTTGTCACATACGGTCTGCCAGGAAAAGGATGTTTTAACCTACATTCAACATTTAAATGCCCTTCATGCAAATTTGGAACTAGATTTGAGAAGGCTTTGACTGATGATGGCAATACCATAGTAGGTAATTAATTAATATGGTCAAATTGAAAGAAAAACTTATTACAAGAGGAACTGATCGGAATAGGCACTGAGAAAATCTTAAAGTAACATTTAGAAACGTATATTAGCAATTTTAAAAGCACTAAAATGAATTTGAAGCCCCAGATTCCTCCCATTAAAAGCCTTTGTTTGTTGTTCAGCTACTTTATGTAACAATTATTTTAAGTAGTGATTAAATTTTAATTTAATTCATTACATGTGTGTCTTAGGTTTTAAACACTATATTTCCATACAGTTAGAAATTTAAATACTTTAAAGTAAGTATAACTGTATACCAGCTGTCCAAAAGACATTTAAGTTGATAAATTTACAAAAATTCATTATTAGGTAAGTAGGGGTCTACCCAAAACCGAAAAACATGGCAAGGGGTCTATGAGACAAAAAGTTTGAGAACCTCTGGGCTAGATGATATACACAAACTAAAAGCTGCACGAATAGCGATCATCGTCTGGAATAAATGTCACGTCTGAGCTGCACTCTGACAGCAATTTCTTCACATTTTCTGTTAGATGGGATCTGAGCCTGTCACGAATTGAAAGTTCTTTCTGAATTCTTTAAAACACCTCGACGCATTCGACAAACATTTCTTATCCACAATTTTACGCCGTTTCCGTCCATGCATCCTTCTTGCGCATATGAATGAAAACACCTTTCGGGGAAACTAGATTTCGGCATCGGTTTTCTTTTGAAAAACAACCATGGTTTTTAATGTTGCACTAAGCGCTAAGCGGAAGAGCACTATGGCGAAGTGAAATATTCCATGACCTATTGTTTTTATGTGAACTGTTTTTGTCAAAATATAAGAGCAATGCACATGTTGATTTCTTCCTTAAAAAGAAAGGGTGATTTTTATACGGTAAATAAAACTAAATAATATATATATAAAAAACGTAGTTTGAAGGTATAGGTGCGCGCGTTATAGCGCCGGAAAATACTGTAATTTCATTTACTGCTTTTCGCAAATCATCAATCATAAAGACACGAATTAGTCGAATTTTTATTCAAGTTAGAGTTATTTTTGGATGACGATTATAAGCTACATTTTCAACTTTTTCTCGAAAATTTTTAAATACCTTGCGTCGTTTAAATACTTGAGATTTAGATTAGTTGTCACTACCGAAAACAAAGTTTTCAGTCTGTCAAATTACAATAAACTTCATATTTTCATTTGCTTAATTTTTTAAAAAAAATATTTGTTTTGCAACTACAATAGGTACTTCGTATTTTATCATCATGCTATCTACTAATAAATGAACAAACTACTGAAAATTCTACTTAAGTATATCTTATTGCTACATTACAATAAAATGCGTAAAAAAGCTGTGTGTGTGCTACTATTAAAAAAACTCGCTTATTTATGATCTTCGTTCATATATTAGGCATGCAGAAATTTAAGAAAAACATTTTAAATTTATCTTATTTTGAATGTGTAATAAAAAGCTAACAAAATATTTGAGTGAAATACATTATGTAAAGAAATCAAATAAAAGCGATTTAAAAAGTAAAGAAAATTTCTTGAATTCTTCCGTAATACAAAACCATAAAGTAATTTATTTTGACTGCATTACACATATTGATTTCTTCTTTATCTGAATTACGTATCACATTTTTATTAACGTTTATGGCTAGCAAAAAATATATATTTTTAGTATTTCTTTCCATTTTGACAAAATGAAATGTATATTTTATCCGTTCTACAACAAATTACAAACATACAGCTGAGGTATTTGATTACAACTTAATCTTTGCGTTTTAAAATAAAATAAAACATATATATTGCTATTTTGGAATAATTTTTTTTACTTCAAACTAGAGATATATTACTACAGATTTATTTTATATATATCTAACAGTAAATCTATCTTCTTAAAACTTCTTATTAACTATAATAAGCAAAATCAGAAAATTTTGGATAAATTCGTGAGTGTTACAAGAGTTTGTAAGAACAATAAAAGCACACGTAAATAAATTCTGCGTCGATTCTGAACATATTAAATTTCTCTCTTTCTTTCAAACAGAAATATGCGTTAAAAAGAGGAAAAGATGTGCCTTCCACACGAAAAACAAATTATGCCAAAATACGGTGTCTGAATGGGGTTATGTGCTCAATCTATCTTTCCTCCATTTCAAACTTGACAACCTAATATAAAAGATTAACAATAATAATTTTGATATTTTCAAAGTATAATTAAAATTTTTGCTAAAAACACAACCTCTGACAATAAAGTTCGGTGAATAGTCCTGTAACATTAACGTAGATGAAATATTAACGAAAAATACCTTACTGTTCTTCAAAGTAGTCACCTCACATAACTATGCACCGCTGAGATCTGCTATACATGTCTTGGAAACTTTGTGCGAGATGTCTTCTTTTGAGATGGAGTTCAAAAGCCTCGTGACGTTTCGTTGGATGTCAAAAATAGCGTTAAATCTCTTTCCTTTCAAAGCGAATTTGAGTCTTGGGAATAGGAATAAGTGTGGAGGATTGAGATCTGGAGAGAATAGGGGATGTTCTATTTGAATCACCCCCTTATTTGCGAGGAACTGTTTGACGATATTGGCTGCATGAGAGGGCGAGCATTGTCGTGAACAAAAAAACCATTACCCATTTTGCGCGTACTGGGGTCGTAACCTGCTTAGACGTTTCATGAAACGGGTCAAAATTTCAATATACCTGGCAGCATTCATCGTTCAGCTATCATGTGCACAGTTAATTGACGATCTTTCGCGATTAATTTACTCACTTTCTCAATGTTTTCGTCACTGACAGAGGTCGCCGGTCTTTCGCTACGGGGTTTGACCGAAACACTTTCCTGGCCTTCTTGAAAACGGGTAAACCACTCGTACACACATTTCATGGGCAGTGCTTTGATCTTCATATACATGTACTAACATCGAATAAATTTCTGTCGGTGTCTTGCCAAGCTTAAAACAAAACTTTAAATTGATCTTTTGTTTGTTTATTTTCCTGATCTCAGTTAAGAACCAACGCATTAAACAAGCACTTTGTAAAACAAGTCTTACACAGAACACAAACGACGCTCAACTGAACAACTATAGGGGCAGATGGTCAACACCTGCCGCTACGCATGTGCTGCGTATTGTTTCACTAGTGTTGCCAGATAGGTCGTTCTGACTTCATTCACAGAACTTTACTGTCAGAAATTGTATTTTTTATGTATAAGCTTTGGAAACATTTGATAATATTAGAAGTTATCAAATTTTCATAAATATTATTAATGTATATTATAATGTTTTGGCAACTTTTAATATTTATTTCCTTCATAAAAGAAAAAACTCGTGAGAATAAAACTCGAAAGCAACTAATCAAAAAGATATGAGTGAGGAACGCTTTAAACCGGGTATCCGAAAAGGATGACTACGCTTTCAAATTTTAATTACAAATAAACTAACAAAGATATTCACTTAGGATATTTTTTTTTCTATAGAGAAAGCACGAAAGTTTTTTGTACGATGTTTTATTGCACAATTTCAGTGTGTGCACCTTTAGTCGTGTAATATTTCAAATCTATACCTGTAACGTCATCTTCAACTTTTGCTAGGGTAACTTGATTTTTTTTGTTGTTACGCTTATTATAGTTTTAAATCTTTCATGCCACTGATAAATTGTGGTTCTTGAAGGTGTACTTTTCTTATAGGTAGTTTGAAATTTACCCTACACTTATGTTGCAGATTTAGATTGGATAAACTGCTAAAACTTGTGCTTGTCCTTGCGAAGAAACCATTTTGAAATAAAAATGTTACAAAATACGGGCGTTGCATCACATCTAGTTTGTATTTCATTAAACCGAAATATTACTCTTTTCTTTATGGAACATAAAAACCCTAAGCGAATATCTTTGTTTATTTTTCATTCATGTTTAAATATGAAGTCATACTTTGCGGGCATTCTTTCTTTAGATCTATTGTTTTATTAAATTTCTTTTGACAAAAGTAACAGTCACGCTGAAGGTTTATATATGCATCTTTTTTTTCGTATAACAAGGAATTAATTGATTGTTGTTGTGTAAACCGCCAACGACTTGTTAGCTCGTCTCATTATGCCTTATTTGAACATATCACATGAGTGATAGACAATCTAAATAATAAAAGTTAATTGAAGTAATAAGAGTTAAATTTAAAAAGTAAAATTGCTAGCTATGACAGAAAATAAAACTAGAGAAATGAATGGTAAAAATTCAAAATAAATTATGGCCTAGGGTACTCTAAAACCTTTACGAGAAATTTAAAGTAACTATCAAATTAATATATCATCACGTGTAAAATTAAATTCAATATTCTTTTTTGTTATCTCTTTAATTAGAATGTTCTTCAGAATGACAATGCTCTGTATGATGAATTTTAATACCTCATTAATTCGAAGAACCCAGTGGTTTATTGGTAATGTATCGCGCTTCACACCACAGGTACGGGGCTCAAATCCCGGGTTGGGCAAGGTCTACTCCGCCTTTTATCCCTTCAGTGGGTCGATAAATGAGTACCAAGCTTGCTTGGGAACTGAACACTTGTGGTTTCATGTCAGACTGACCACTTGACCTAAGCATCTGCACATGCACCCCAGCGCCTAAGTTTACGAATGCTGAAATAGGTGCAGCAGGCCTTGGTCCTCATGGTCTATTGCGCCACTGAGTTAAGTTCAGTTGATTAATTAGAATGTTCTGCCTGATGAATTTTATTCTCTCTTTAAATGGAATGTTCTGTATGGTGAATTTTATTATCTTATTCATTAGAATGTTCTTTAGAACGTTTAATTATATTGTTCTTTACAACAAAAATGTTCTTTTTGATGAATTTAAATATTTTTAATTATAATGTTAATTAGAAGTATCTTTTTAATTAAAATAATTATAAAAAAATATAATAAATGAAATTAATAAAGAATATCATAATAATTTTCATATATTTTATCAACACACCCATAAATCGAAAGGAATATATTGATTTTAAAAGTCTTTTATCCCTGAAATGTGATAATATAATTTTAATTACACTAATAATAAGTTTTCTATTTAGCTCTGAAATTAAAACAGAGAGGAAATTTAACTCATCAAAATTAAGATAATTTTCTCCTTTTTAAACTATAAATTTTTTTTATAGGAATTAACTTTGATATTCCTGACAAAATCAAATAAAACTCAAGGATGGGTAATTTTCTACCCACTGTTGAAGGGTTATTTAAATTGAGTTAAGTCTTCGGAAAACTTATTTTCACTTTTGGTAATACTCATTCTCATCCAATATACGTTATGCACATGAAAGAAACTAATTCTATCTTTCTAGAAACTATTTTCATTGTAGCTTCATATTCGTAGCAAAAAAACATATTTTGTATCTTCTGTTTTTTCCCCCAGCAAACTTCTGATATGCATATTGAAGCCATAGAAAAGAAATGTACTTTAGTAAACTGATATCAAATTGTTCTTAATGGAGACGTTCGAATTTTTTTGCCTAAGATAATTGCTATTCTTTTTCAGAAAAATTGTCAATATAATTGCATACTTCATAACTCTCCTCTAACGATTAATTTTTCATTTCCCTCGACTCTTGATTTGACTGAGTTAAGCAGTTTTCAATTTAGCATTTCTATCGTTTTTAAGCATATATTTTGCTGATTAGTTTTCTATTCCTTCCAAAATGAATGTTCCCTTTTTAAGAAAAGAATTGTGCAGTACTGCTAAGATAAAATGTTATAAATTATACTATTTTACTCTCATATTTTGGTTTAAAATTTCTTTTCAAGATTCTAAATCACTACTTTTAAATTAAAAACACATTAAATTGTCAGATTTAAAGGATTTTTTTCATAAATAATTTTTTATTATCACAGCTCTATATTTCTCTAGTCTTGGATTGTTTTTTTTAATTTTGGGCTTAGAAATAGCACAACGGTTACAGTATTTGTAAAGTATACTCTGCTGGCTATTAATACTGCAACGCAAAGAAGGAACGAAATTACAAAACTTTACTTTTTATGCACAGTAGGAATGAAATATGATTAAATTTGTAGGCAATTTTAAGAATATGGAATTAAATATTCAAAGCTGCTTCCTCTAGCAGCTAAAACGCCTCTAATCCGATTAAGCACTCGGTTGAAGCCGAGTTGAACTCGGCTTGGATGACAGGTTAATTTCATCTAAAATGTACTCTGTTATTCTTTCTAAAATACACAAATTTTTTTCCTTTAAACTGAGTAGATGTGCCCAAAAATAAACATTTAATTACTTACGCATTGTTTGACAGCAGGCTTAGAAAATCTTTCCTCTTTTTTCAAATCCGAGCTTGAATCAATAAATTTTTTAAAAAATGAAGAAAAGGACCTTTTTCCTCTTGTGCTAAAATTTGAGATGCCCGACATCTTTGCAAATATTCAGATGGTTTATTCTAATGGACGCATGAACACATGTAATAAAAATTAATTAACAAACATATTATAAAATAATGTAACATTGCGTAGTACAGGGAAATGAAGTGTTTTGTTACCCTCTCCAAAATTATGCAATAAAACCCCATGAATTTAAATGATTTTTTTCAAAAAATTAAATCCTCAACATGTAACAATCAATATGTAATAAAAAATACTTTTCGAATCAACACTATAGTAGTCATTTGACAGAAATTATAATTAATTCTACGTGAATATACGATTTTCCACAAATTCATCTTTTACGTTAAATTTTACATATAAAAAGAATATATTTGTATACATACATAAAAATATGTAAAAGATGACAACGAATATTCGAGCCTTGAAGAAAAAGATTTTAGCACACAAAATGGACAATATTTTACATAAATATATAAAAAGATCGCAATCCTTTTATAAGTAAAAAAAGGGAACGTTACTCGTCTAAGTTTATATTTTGTTTTAGGGAAAAAAGTGACTGAGAGATATATATGTATCACACACAATACGATTTGCGCTGCAGAAATATTTAAAAAGGCTGCTGGAAGAGGTTTCCGGAGACTTAATTGCTTCTCCGCTGATGAAACATGGATTGTTGCATTCTTTGTACTAGACTGCTTTTGTAAAGATGTTTTTGTCCAGAGCAACAGAAGTTTTCTCGGGATGAGATCTTTTACGGCATTCACGGACATGTCGTATATCTCCTGGTTCATGTGTATCCAGACGAAAATTTTTAATGAATTTTGGATAGTGTGGGGAGCATGGGACATATCCACCGCTCTTTTTAGGCTGAGAATTAATACACCATATTTAAAATGTGTTAGACGGAGATAGAAAAATATATATTGAAAGCACCATTGCACAAAAATCACTTTTTATTTCATGGAGTGAATGGAGAATTTTTATTTTAATGCAAATCATAGTGAAAGTTAACTTTGAACTTTCCACGTGTTTTTTATTTTTTTCTTTGAAAGAATTTTGAATGATTACCTAAAGAATTCTCAGTTTTATTTAAAAACGTTAATCTTCAGCGTCATTTTAACATCTGACCTGTTTTACGTATTATATCTTTCATACTGTGATTTAATAAATAACTTATGCTGTATGGCAAATATTGTTTGTCTTTTCCTGTAAGGGTTTCCAATTGTTAATACTCATCTGCTTGTTTCAGTACTTCATGGATACTTTCTAAGATAATTAAAACCAAAAATACGCAAGTTCAGAAAACAGTAACAGTTAACAGACTCTACAGTTGATCTACTTTTTTAATGAAACTGTTGATACATAGAACATTTTCTGATTCCTTTACATGTATTATTTTAAAAATTTTCTTAGTTATGAAACATTTAATAGATAATACAATATTTAAGATTTGTCCAGAAAGAGAAAATTCATTAACATATTAAAAACATAATTTGTATAAATAGCGTTTTATGTATTTATGCTCTTTTTTACTTAATATAAGGCAATAATACCATATAATTCACACTATCTTCGTATTTAAGGCTACACAGTACAGTGTAAATTTCAAAATATACCAAAAATATTTCTTCTTCTTTTTTTTCCTCATTTTTTTTTTGCATTTTCTTATGGTCCATATCATTTGGAAGCCTACCACCAAAAAATAGCGTCAAAGAAATTGAAGTTTACTGAGCTTAGGTTTTGGTTCCATTTTAGAGCATTTTTCCACTCTTAAATTCAATTAATTAAAAATGTTTTTGAGCTCAATCAACTATTTGAGTGGGAAATGTTTATTAATTTAAATTTTCAATACTAAAACCATTTCTGTTTGATTATGTTTTGAGTTTATTGAGTTCTCATAGTTACCTAATTAAAACTGATTTCAGTGCCAATTTTTGCTTTAAAAGTTGTTTATTTAACTTAAAAGCTATCGTTAATTTATCTTGTTGAGAATTATAATGGTCATAATGTTCTCAGGTTGCAATGAGAAACAATATTTTGAAGAGAGGGAATACTACTGAAAATGATGTGTCTAAAAATCACCCTAATCTGATAATGCAATTAGACTTCCAAATTCAAATATTGCTGATATAAAATGAATATTTCCATGATGTACCAAACTACATTATAGTAAACATATTGTAGTACTATAGTTTAGTATTTTAAAGTTGGCCAACAAAAACTCAAACTTGCTAAACTGCCCTATTTAAAAAATTTAAAGAAACTAAATTTTATTCACTAACCTGGTGATTTTTAGCTTAAGAAAATATCCTATTTTGTACATAAATTATTTGTGTTTCAAAACGTTCGTGAATATATTGTGTTAAGAGGAGATTGAATAACTTGTAACCTTAACGAATGCTATCAATATTACGCAAAACTATTTTTTAAATTAAAAAAATATATTTTCAGTCATACTAATTAAAGTAGTGTTTTAATGTAGTGAATAAGTTTGGAAATAACATAATTAAAAATTAGGCACAAGCGCATTATTAAATTTCTTTTTATGACATAAAAACTTTAAAAATGTTTTTCTTAAACTTTTAATTTTTAAGATATTAAAGTGTTTTATAATCCCTTACGCATTTTTTCTGTTCAAAATAAAGTTTTGAAATTTTTTGTATATAATCTCAAACGTATCTTCAGTAAAATGTAGATTGGAATTAGGTCTGAGATCTCTAATTATTTTTTTAAATAATGCTTAAGTTAATATTCTAAGAATTTTTTTTAAAGATTAGTTAGAAAAATAACTAATAAAAATAAAGGAGGTAACAGATTTTCTAATCCCTATTAACCTTTGTTCGAAATAATCTAAGAAAAAATAAATCACGTTTAAAATAACTAAAAAAATTTTAAAAAATCGACCATTTTATAAAAGATTGAAAAAAACTTTAAAACTTCTTAATTTTTTAAAATTGTGAAATAATAGCTGTAGTAAAACTGACTTTTTATTTTGAGAATCAGCTTAATAATAGTTTTCTTTCCTGTAATTTTTAAAATTATCCCATTGAAAAAAAATGCTCTTTTTTTCTTTACATTTTCTTTAGCTTCTTCCTGACTGTCTTTGTCTTTCGCCAGAATGTTTTAAACTATAGAATTTTTTTTAAAAAAGTTGTTTATATATATATATAGTTAAAAATATTTTTATAACGAATGTGTGTTATCGCAAACGATGATGCAGTCATTTTGTAAAAATGAAAGCAATTTCAGATATTCTCATGAAAAGTTCAATAGAAAAGATCTATGCATTGAGCAAGGAAACTAAGTAAAAGAATCTAATTAAAATTTTTGCTTACATAATATATAAGTTTTGTGTTGCTGTTTTATAAGTAAATCTATTTAAAGTAAGTAAATGAAAAATATTTAATATGAAATGAACATTTTCCCTCTCTTTCTAAAAGTTGAAAATGAAAAAAAAATTACAACCAGCATTAAAGCTTACTCTCAACTTATTAATAATACTGAGAGCTTATGAAATATTCTTTTTATTTCATGTTTTTTTCTTTAATCTTTTACGTCTCTCTTTTTGGGGAAAAAACATCAAAGCATTAAAGATTTTCGTTGCATCAGACATTAAGAACGTGTCTCTATTTTATATATTTATCCCCTTCAACGAAAGTATGAAGCTTTGTTTCAGCTACATTTTTTCGATCAATTAAAAATTTCATCATTAAAATCTTTTAAATTTCTTAATATTTCACAAACAGATTTTAAGTATTATTAAAATTTAAAGCATATTTAAAATAAATTATATATTTAAGAAAACTTTAATGCAATTCTTATAAGCTCAGCCTGAGAAAAGAAAAATTAAGATTTTTAATACATACAGCAAAAGCAGTGGAAATAAATCAAGTTTAAATTCTATATCTTACACTCTGAACTAAATAAAATTATATTTAAAAATTAATTAAACTTAATACATTACTGAAGCTTAAAAACTTAATTTTTAAATCCATATAGATTTTGTCTATTATGAATATAGCATCTAGCGTGATTTACACTGATGTGAAAATGTTAAGCAATATGTTAAGCAATATTATATTTAAAAATTAATTAAACTTAATACATTACTGAAGCTTAAAAACTTAATTTTTAAATCCATATAGATTTTGTCTATTATGAATATTGTGATTTACACTGATGTGAAAATGCTAAGCAATATGGTTATTTCTGCAAGTTTGGTATGAAGTAAAAAAGCAGAAGGAGGGAAAATTACGGACACCAAATTAAAATAACTATTAAAAATAAAGGAAAGAAATGAAGAACGCAAGTAATAAATCTATGTCTTGATTTATGCAAATGACACGCAACAGTGAAACATCAAGGAGTTAGTTCTGTCTCTAAAATAAATAAACTTATTAAAGTTAGTTCATATAGGTACATGGTCATACACACTACAGCAAAAAAAAAAATATCGCAACGATAATTCATGTCACAAATGAGAGTCAAGATCAAATGTAGAGGCAGATTCTGCTACTTTGCAGTGCAATAGTTTTGAGCTGAGCAATATCCCTTTGTGAAGGCTGACGAAATGAAGCCGATCATCCAAGTACACTCCAAACATGCTCAATCACATTTATGTCTGGGCATCTTACTATGTATTGAACACGCTTAGTACCCTCTAGTTGTTGAAAACGACATTGTGTAGCGTTATTGTCCATGAATAAGAACTCTGAACCGAAAAAGATAACATCGGATTCCAAAATCTTATCTCTGCACAATATTGCATTAACAGAACCATTTCTGAAGATGTGAAGGTTCGTGTGTTCAGAGAATATTATGGCAGTTTCCATTGTGAAATTCTGTAATGTTCTTCCCATTCTGTAATGTTGTGAGGGTGGCAAAGTGTTCTAAGGCTCTCCTGATTATACTACTGCGAGACTCATTTAGTAATTTGAATCGTGATTAATCTCAGAGCATCACATCTATTCATTGATTATCTATCCAGTTCCGGTATTCTCGACTCTGTTGCAAATGGGATCTATTTTGTCTCAATTCACTGATATGAAAGTAATAGGATGTTTGACAAATAGACCACTCACCTTCTTCCGTACATGGTTTACCTGTAAATCATGGTTTCCGTAATTGCAGAGAGTTCTAGAGACGTCGTTCTCAATTATGGATACAAAGTAAAATTGTCTTATTATTGTAATTCTAGCTCGACATGAATGTTTCCAATAATTTTTAACCGTTCCCACAGTTTGAAAATTACGCATTGTGAAACATCTATGACATTATATTCCTTTAAATGTGATCGTCAATTTTCTTTCATTCTTATAATTTGCTTTCCAAAAAGTTTGTCTTCTTTGAGCTATAAAGAAAGCTTTTGAAACAATTGGAATACACCAAGGCTCATTGATTACTTAAAATTAATGGAATTTCGACTATTCATTTATAATATTTTATTGCCATCATACTTAACAGCCATTTCCATCCTCATATTCCGTCACTGACAAGACCACAAATACTGTTAAACACCAATATTTCTTTAATGCTTCCCTTTATTTTTATGCTTTTGCGTTTCATTCAACTCTTTCATTTCTAGTTTCCTAAATGTCCTTAACTGTTGGATTTCAGTGTAGTTTTGAGTGTGATTCTAAACATACTTTCTTAAATGTACTGAACAAAAATAAAATTCATATTCTAAAACAGGATTAAGAAGTACTGATTAACATAAAATTCAACTTGTCGCAAAATATGTTTTTAGATATTGCAACATCAATCTTTTTTATACATAAATTTTAAATTATCTTTCTTAAATCTTATGTATATATATAATTAAAGAGAGAACGAGCTAATTTAATTTCTTATTAATACGTATTATGAATTATTTAATATAGAAGCTTTTTAATTGAGTGTAGTGTTAATGACTATATCCTCTCTCTAAATTTCATTAGATTTTTTTTTTCAAAAGAGATTTGTAAATACTTATATAGTTCAATGATATTTTAATATTTTTCGAATATTTAAAGTAAATAAAACATTTGCTTGATTCTTGAAAATAGAATATTTTAGGAAAAAACTCCATTGCTCCATTTTATTTCATATCCCTTGATGCATTTCATAATGCTTATCCTTTCATGCTTGAAATTAACATATCTAGAAATATATTTCATTTCTGGTAGATGGTAAGGATGACTGCTGTTTCTGAAGCTATTAAAGTGAATATTAAGATCTCAAAATCCATATATCGCTGTATAAATGATATAAATGCATGTGAAAGATTATTTTATTTTAATCTGTCTTGAATTACTTATTTCGTTTATAACTTCTGCCCCTTTAAAAATACATTGGTTTTTAGAAAACCCTCATAACTCATGAGATATAATAAAAATCTGCTCATTATGCTTTTTTCTGTTGCATCTCAGAAATAAAGAAAAATGGTGAAGAAAAATTAATTATGAATAGAAAATAATATAATTTATTTTAAAAATTTAGAGTAGGTTGATAATAAAAAGTGAACTTAAAAAAAAAACACAGTGCCTTATTTAGAACTGTATATCAGACATAAATAAAATTTATTACTCTTTGTAATCAATTAAAGTACAAGCCTATGGAATAGATTTTTCTTCACTATGACGTAAAATGAACATAAATTAAAGGAAAAATAAACTATAGAAAAATAACATAAAAGTCACAAAAAAATCATCGTCATCATTTTCATCGTTTTTCAAAAACAAAAAAAAAAGAATTAAAATTCCAATGTTTGTAAGTCTTACTTAATATATAGTTAAGGTTTTTTTCAAAAATATTGATATTAAATTTTATTATTTAAAATCATAATTATAATTGTTAAGAATTGTGGATTAGTGCCACGTGATTTTTTAAAAATTATTTTTGAACGTATCCTTTTGTCATATTTATTTGTTTATTTTATGCAAAATAGTTTGGTAACACAACATTACATTTTGTGACTCGAAAAATATTTAATTGGTTGTTCGATTGAAAACTTTGTGTTGTGAGATGTATACAAATATTATTTTTGCTCCAGAGATATGCTTATTTTGTTGATTTATTCTTAGAAATTATTTAACTAAAATCAGTAATTAAGAATGAACTGAAATTTCTACATATCCTCAACAACTCCTTATATTTCTTAAGGTGTATATATATGAAGATAAACATAAAAGTAGAAAAAAAGAGCGAAATTAATGTAATTTATGTACATGTTTTGGGAAAAAAGTCTAAATTTTGTTAAATTTCTCCAAAGTAAAGAAAAACTCATTTTCCTCTAAGTAACAGAAGGAAAATTGTCAAAAAAAAAAAAGACTAAGAAATTATTTAAACCATTTCTCTATCAATAGGTGATATAAACTTTCAGTTAAATGAATACTGAACGGTTTTATAGTTAAAACTAATTTTTATGTAAAAATTAATTATTAAAAATGATATCATAGAAATAATAAAATTAATTTTTCCTGTACTTCACGTATTCATATTGTTTCACCGTATTTTTACTATTACGTTAATATTCAGATTAGAGTTGGAAAATCTTATACATTCGACAGAAATAATCCCTAAAAATATTTCGAAAAAAAAAAAGGATATGTGTTTCTTAATCAAAGCCCTTTGAGTTATTTTCTTTAAATCATAAAAATACCAAAATACTTACCAATATTAATGCATAAAATAACTTGATTTTTTTTAAAAAAAACCGAGGGATTAATAATTAAACGACGATTTTTGAATTATTTAACTACTATTTAAATTTTAAGTGGCTTCGAAAGCGTTATTTGATATTCCAATAGTTGAAATCTTAATGCTAAATTAGAGGTTTTTAAAAAGATTTCCTTTTATTCTTTGTTCCGTGAAAAGAAATTTTTTTTTGTAAAGACGAAATCGATTGATTGGTTCTCTGGAGATATATACGTCAACATTGTAACTAACATTTATAAAAATATTTCTTTCACCTATTATTAATTCAAAAAGTGCGGTTATAGTTTATATTCTCGTTCCAATAGGAATAAACAGTTTAAAACATTTCTTTAACAGTAATTGAATTACATTTTATAATAGTAAATATAATTGTATAATAAAATAAGGAGTACTGGTCAAGAATCCCTCGAGAGCAATTGTCGAAGTAGCTACGAAATATGACATTTGAGTCTAATACCTCACTCTTTAAACCTTCCTACTGTGTGCAGTGTTCAAGGCTTTAATATATTGCACATCGTTTTAGGACTACTGCCAGAAAATAAATATTTATATTTATTTTATATAGTGAATTTTGCAATTTATATATAAAATTCCATATAATTTAATCGTTCATATGAAACAATATCTCAAATTATTATTTGAAATATCAGACAATGAACATGAGCTTCGTTATTAGATATTCTCAATTATTTTTATTCCTTTTGATTTATTAAAAAATTGAATCTAATTTAGAAACTTTTTTTAAGTATTATTTTGTATAATACTATTTCCTGATCTATTTGGTTTCCGATTTGTTTTCTTTGAAGTGTAGGCATTAAATCCCAAACTTCTGGTAGAAACATTTTACCTTTATCTTCGTCCCCTTACAGGACATTTAATTTTCAATTGCTATGGCTGGGTAGTTTAAAGTAAGATCACTCAGGCATGTGTAGCCGGCTCTGTTATTTTGGATAGAATTAAACAAGGGGCCACTTATTTGTATTCTCGTATTCTTATGCTTCATTTTTACCTTGCACTTTTTAGTAAATGAGCTAAAAATTGGAATGAACTAATTTTAGCATGAATTAAGCATAAGATGCTCGTAATATTTAGAGATTCACTGTTTTTCCCATAAAAGGATTGTTTTGATATACTCTATTGGAATATATTGAAGAAATAGGCTTTATAGCCATTGGTACGCCAATATAGTCGATTCATACAGAAATCTTACGAATGTCAGCCGGACGGTATAGTACTTAGTGACGATGGCGTTTGAATCTTGCAGAAGACATGGATGTAGACATATAGTGCCTATGTACGGGCGCTTTAGTCGAAAGTCCTCTCTAGAAGTTGTTCGTTGGGGGAAGAGAGGCGGGAGACCACTAGCTTACCCCTCGGGGTGTTCTCCTTCAAAATTGAGATAAAATGGAGCCAATACATACTGTCGTTTAAATGGTGCTCTAAGATGCGTCCAAGAGGAAAGTCGTAGTTCAGCCCCCTTTGCTCCTATGGATTTAATGGGCCTCGATCTGAAATTATCAGTCCAGTGGGATAAGTAACACACACAGTGGCAATCTTATACAGACTGAATTAAAAGATATTATTTGTTATGCGTAAAAAGAAGTTATATTTTCAATTATGAATGGAGAAGTAAAAGTAGCAATATAAAATACATTCCTGAAAAAAGATCTTTATATTTAGTTTCAATTTTGAACCGATTTTAACTCACCATATCCCATTAATGAATCAATACTTTTTTTAGATAAATAAAATCCAAATTCATCTTGGCCCTGTACTTCATTGATAGCATTTTTACAATAATTTTGTTCTTTTTTCAGTAAACCACGCAGTTAAAGTCGCCTTTTCATAAATCTTACTCTCATTACATGCGCGTAAATATTCAAGGCATGATTGCTAGTTAATTATATGCCGCAAAGCACAAAACGAGCCTCAAATACAAAAGACAACAGGGAAAGTAAAAAGAGAAAGCTATGGCTGTAATTCCAATTATGCGGAGAGGAGGGTGTGCAACAGAGGTGCGAAATTTCGTCTAACTCGGTTAACTGAGAAAATGGCTGAAAGAACGGTATAATAATTCAAGCTTTATTTCAGGCTTGTTAATGGATTCATTATAAAAGGTGACGGCTGCGTTCGTTGAGGCAATAAATAAACAAACAACTTTGACTTCCTTAAAGTCACTCGAATGTAATTGATAATTATTCTCATTTTCTTGAATGGAAAAATTCCAAGAAGACTGCGATACAAATTTGGGAATCTGTAAAATGTTTAAATTATTGACTTGAGCGTAGAAAATCAAAATGTTCTTCTGAGGTGAAATGAAAGATATTTTTTTATTGATTATATTTCAAACTTAAGTCCCTGTATCTTAAAGTGGAATTGGCCTTTTTACAATAAAGATTAAGATAGATTTAATATAATGCTTGATTTTATATTCGTTCTTTTGAAACAAATTAAAGTGACAGCTTATTAAGCTAGCAACTTAAAATTGATTTTGCCCGTGTAAAATAATGAATTCGTTTCGATTTCAAAATTTTATTTTATTTTTCTACTCAAGAGAAGCTTAATATCTATTATTTTTATCAAGGATTTCTAATATAAAAACTTTTCACTTTTCATTTTCTCTCTCTCTTTTTTTGTTAATGATAAGCAATTTTTATGATTCGCTTTTAAAATTTTCTTCATAAGTATCCTTAAAATAAAAGTATTATATTATTATTATTATTTTGCTTTAAAGCTTTTTTTTTCGATTTGCTGCTTAATCATAATGATAAATAACTCTGACAAAAGATGCCTCTTTTAATGAAATTGCATTTCAAATACATTTAAACGCAACACATTCTTCTATAGAATCTAATGTTTGTTACAGTGACTTGGTTGCTTGATTAATAATATTCAATTTTTCAGTTTCTATTCTTTTTAGTGTAACAATTCGACTTTAATCAAATAATTCATTCTTATTTATATATTTTCTTACAATTTTATGCGGTATTATTTATTCATATATTTGTCATACTTTTTATTATTATTTGTTATTGATAGCATACTAAATCTCAATTAAATACACTACAGTCAATTTGAACCACAACAATGGACGATGTCATCAACAGGAACAGAGTTGCAAATTTACATGCTACAGCAGTGTAAAGATGAGAGATTCACTAGAATTATAATTCGTCATTGTCGCAACACATAGTGACTATTAAATTCAAACAAATTCTTAATTCAAAACACTTCAAATTAGATTTTTATTAAAAATATTTGCTAAAATTCTACTTTCTAAATTAAATAGGAATTTTTATTAATGTAGCGGGCATATTTTAATTTGCTTATTTAGAGAGATTTTTGAAAAAGTTAGCAATTCTTAAAAGGACAGTTTTGAAATAAGATAATTATATTCACAGTTTCTTAAAAAATTCCTTTAAGCTACTTTGTTAAATTTAAAATAAGGTTTTCCCATTTAGGGAATGTTAAGTTCAAACAAATTCTTAATTCAAAATACATCAGATCAGATTTCTATTAAAAATATTTGCTAAAATTCTATTTCCTAGATTAAATAGAAATTCTTTTTAATGTAAAGGACATACTCGTTGACTCACTTAGAGACTTAAAATTTCTTTTGAAAAAGTTAACAGTCTTTGAAAGGTTAGTTTTAAAATAACATATTCTCTCTACCAAAAGATTGTAATTTTCAATCAGTCTTTAAAAAAAGAAAGATAATTAATGCGAGAAACTCAAAAAGAGTAAATTCATTCTAAGGAAACTTTATAAAATGGAGCTTAACTTCAAAGGAAAACATTTTTAAAATAAGACGTTAAGCTGAAAATAGGGCTTTTGATGTATTAAAATGAGAGTAAGTACTCAGAAATTTTACATGTATTGAAATTAAAAGGATGGAATTACTTGAAGTAATTAAGTATTTGCTAATTGATAAAATCTATTAAATTCTATAAGCTAATTTTTATAAGTATTTAGTTTTTGAAACAATTTCTAACTCTTTGCACATTAATTTAAAAAAAAAAACTGGAGGAGGGAGAGAGGTACCCCCAGTCGGCTTAACAGTGGACCATCCCCATTGCTCAAATTTTAATACTGTAATTTACATGCATCACATAGTTCTAAATTCAACTGTTTTTTGACCCAATTTTGCTAAATACACCTTATGTATAAACAAATTTATTATAGTATCACAAAAAACTTTTTTTTATATAGAGAGGAATAGAAAAGTAGGAGTATTAAAAATCTTTTAATAAATTTAATGTATCATAAAATTATATATTTCGTTGGTAAAACTTTATAAAATATAATTTAAATCGTTTCATACACATATCATGCTCTTTGCATTATTATTTACTATTTTTATTTATTTTTAATTGTTGCAAGAATATTAATTATGCTAAGCTATTTTATCTCAAATGTGTGAAACACATTAACATATAAATATACAAAACTATATGTACTATATGTATATTTTATACGTTATGTTTCTAAGAAGTACCGTAAAATCCGGCGTACTTTGAGCACAAAAAATAAGATCGAAATTTACGGGTACGCGTTATATGCCTGATATAAAAATGAGAGCATTAAAAATAAATAAACATGAGCTTAGAAAAAAATTAGACTTCTACATAGATCTAAGTACTGTTTGTCTAAAAGAACTGGCATACCTTATGAGCTTAACGGGTTGTAGTTCTAAAAGTATAGTATTTTTAACACCCTTTTTTAAACATCACTTGTATGTAACGGAATCTTTGAAATCAATTTTTACCTACTTTCAAAGGTCAGATTAATTCGAAATTTTTCTCACTTGGCCAGGACCGATGACAATACAATTTAATAATTTTGTTTCATTGTGATCAGGATCATCAGTATTAACAATTTCTAATTTTCAGATCCCTCCTACATCTGGCGACTAATTTTAGATACCATTTCTAGATATGGTGACTAATCTAAAGCTTGGAATAGTACCTCGAATAAATGACTTCAAAACATGAGAGCATTGAGCTCGTACATTTCAGGTTCCTTTGTAACAAAGGGGGGGGTTATACGGCGAATACATCTAAAAATTAAAAATTGCAGGTTGAAAGCATGTGTACGCGTTATACGGCGGATTTTACTGTAACTGCTATACTACATTTTGATGGTGTTGAAGCCTTTTGAAGAAGTAAATAATTAAAATAAATTTTTTTATAGTTAATTAAAATAAATTAAGCTTGCACATAGAAATTAAAGTTAAAAAATAATATTTAGAAGCCAGAAGATTAATGTTATATATAAGATGTTAACAACTGTGAGAATAAATATGTGCAGCATTTCTTAGTGGAAGTATAATCTCAGGATTAAAGGAATAAAATATGAAAGATTCTAATAAAAGGTTTTAGAAGAAATGTGATGTATCTACGCAAAAAATTTCATACAATTTTCATTTTATCCATTCTTTAGTAATATTCAAGTCATTTGATCAGTGTTATTTGAATAACACAAGTAAGGTCGCTAAGTTTTAATTCAACTACATTGCAATTGTTTAAAATTAACATTAGAGAAATGTTACTTTGAATTCACTAAATAGATCACAAATGCCTTCTTGACTTGAAAAAAATAAACCAATATACTTTGAACAAAGACACAGTTTCCTTAAAAAATATGTAGAATTAGAAAAAAAAATTAAGAATTTTTAGAAAATTGATGAGGAGAAATAAGTATGAAATTTGATTTTTGTGCATTAACTCTAGAATTCTAGCTTAGCATTTAGTATTTTATTGTTTCTTTCAAAAAATTAATATTATATTTTTAAAATAAAATTGATATACATGGCAAGATAACAAAAATTGAGATTCTTAATGAAAATATTAAAAACAATTTCCGGATATTTTTTGGGTTTAAAAGGCCTATCGTAGAATAAATTCCTTTAATATCTAACAAACAGCTTTTCTTTTCTTTTTTCTCTCCTTTTTTATTATCTCAAATTATAAAAAAAAATATTACTTTAAATATTTTGAGGATCTACTCAGTGCACCCCGTAAAGCTTTTAAAAATAAGTGTAACGTTTATTTTTGTGGTCCAGTCAATTTACGCTCATTGTTGAAATAATATGGAACATTATAAGATCTTAAAAAATAAACAACGTTTGAACAAAAACTATTTTAATCCATTTTTTTTTGGTACGATTTACGCAAACATTTTTAATTTAAGTATTTTTAAAAATTTATTTGGTTGCCTTCTATGTTTGTATACTTTGTAAAAAAAGGTTTTGTGCTCAAAATTTCATAAAAAGCTAACCATTTAATTTTTTAAGGAAAAAAAATTTAAAATTTCTGAAGTGATTTTAAAATGCTACTCCTCATTCAAACATTTACGTACATGCATGAAATTTGATTTACAAGTACGTCAAACTATATATATCAAAATTTGGAATTGGTTTTACTATAGCATGATTGGTATTTGTACAATATTTCTTTTTACGAATCCTTATTTAAAATTCCTTAGAAAATGTATAAATTCTTTCATTTATTTTTAAAAAGATAAGTATTTCTTTGATTCAAAAATGCATATCAAATTTTTTTACATGTACTATTAGCAATAGGTAAAAAAATTTAAAGCATTAGCACAATAGAAAAAAGCCTTAGCATTTTAAATGAAGACAAACTAGTTATTTTATCTTTCTGAGATAAGTAAGCTTAAAGTTTTGATTTGCCATAAAGATGTGAATAAAAACAAACGCAAAAGATATAATAATTTTGTGGTTTTTTTTAAGTTTAAGGCTTTTAAGTTTTGTCAGGTAAAAGAAAAGTATATAAAGAATAAATTAGGCTAAAAAAATTATATTTGATTTTTGACCAATATTTGTCAATTGAATCATACTGTGTATACCCTTAAAAGAATTAATATCCGCTTTATTTTAAAAACAGACTTTAAATATATAACCATCCTGATGTGATCAATTGTTGTACAGATTCCACAAGAGTGTATTTAAAAACAACGCAATAAAATATTGCCCTTCTATCACTTGGGTGCAATTCTTGACGAGTCATGGGTACATTCCTTAACTACATTATTGTAAGAGATGCCAACTTGTATTTCATTAAGTAACACAATAGAAGGAAATCTTCAATAAATCTTCACACTTTTAATATGAAGATCAAAAGTATTTTCCTCTATCGATCATCTTCCTCTTACTTCTCCCGAAATAATCGATGGCACAACGTCTAGGTGGCACATACATGGTCTTGTAATGCGCTTCAGTAATTTTATATAATACTTTGCTGTTTTGTCAAAAGAAAGTTCTATGGAGCCACCGGCTGAAGACATATTACAAATTTACCGACCGTGACATATGGATAAGGATTTAATACCCTCTCTGCTATGCTCGAAGTTAAAAGCGCCACTCATCGTTCAAATTTCAACTTTTTGTCAACCGTGATTTTGATAGTCAGGGTTTATGTCCTGGTATTTTGTCACCGGCATTGTTTTGAATGTTATGAAGCTTCGAAATTACGGGAAAAGAGCAGAGAAAATGAAGATAAATTATTTAAGGCTGGTTTTTATTATGGCAGTAATTGCATAGAAAAATGAAACTAGCTTTTTTTTCATTTCTGTTTGGAAGTATTAGGAATTTCTTTTGTTAACGAAGGGGAATGCTGTCTTGTTTATTAAGATTTTGATTGAGTGAGAGTTATATCAACATCGCACTGTAAAACAACATGAGGGCTATTGGTGACGGCCCTCGTACTTTTGAACCTGGATCAAGTTACGAAAACGAAACCTTAGCTGCCCTCTCCAAAGTACCAGAGACGCTTGCTACAAGTTCCTGACCATAACAACTAGGCTACCACGACCCTAATTAAGATTTTTATATCTTATTTGAAAATTAAAAGACCCCTGATTACTTCTGTATCTGTTCCATTATCAGAAACTTCACGAAACTTTTTAAAAAAGACCTTCCATATACATATTTGAATTAAATTACTGTTTAAGAGTAATAATTTGCTGTCAAACATTTTAGTTCTGAGACAGAATAAAGAAAGCAATTTGCATCTTAAGATGTTTAGACAATATCCACATAAAAAATCTTATTATTTTTAAGAAATATTTTAAGAAATCCAATTTTGATCATTTTAATTAAAATAATTCAATTCTACGTTTCGTAGTAATGAGATTGTTTTCCAGATATTATATTTAAGTTTTCCTCTATTAAGAATCGTTTTTAAGTTGTCGGAAATGATTTCAGATGAGAAAAGTTTTTTACCCCTGTTAAGATAATTATTTTCTAAATATACGATGTTTTAATATGATGATAATGTAACTCATATTATAAACGAATTGTACGAGTAATTAAGTAAAATGTCCCCCTCCCCTTAAATTTTAAGTTTTAATCTCTTAATATTAAGTTAAACTAATTTTTAGAACCATTATATGCATTTCCTGTTACTTTGTTCTGAATTATAAATATTTCTCTAATAATCCTATTTGAATTTCAAAGATTAGAATATTCCGGGAGAAATTAAGTGATCGTTAAAACTATTTTTGCGATTTTAAATTTTGTTGTTTTGAAATGTTTTCTTTCTGAATAATATGGTCTGAAGTTTATAAATAATATTTATCAGCTAAATGGATAAGTTTCTAAGACTTTCAAATTCTGCTGGTCTTATCAATTTAGCAAACTGAAAATTCAATATTTCTTTCAAAAAGAATCGACATTTATCTTTAGTTGAGTTATATTTTTTACCATAAGTTATACTGAGAGAGTATGAAACATTAGTAGGATTTCTTTCCAATGAAAACTAACTTTTCCTAAGTTTTAGCATTTAATTTAATTCAAATATGCGCATTAAATTGTTTTATATGTTTCAAACGATTCGAATGACTTTTTTGATAATTATTAACAATGATCAATCCACATTCAAGATTTACATTTTTTAAAACTGATACCTAAATTCTCAAAAAGCAAACTTTTGAAACTGTTTTTTTTTAATAAAAATGTTTATTTTTATGGCTGAATAGACGAGTGCATATTACGATGCCCTGGTATGAAAAAAAATGTATGAGACCTGCATGCGTGCGAATTGTTTTAGCACAACCTTGAGAAAGACTACAATGTCATGGGATGTTTTGCAAAAGTCTCCTAGAATTTTCTCAAGTGTTTAGCCAAAATAATCGGTAATAGTTCAGAACAATTATTAATGAGCCATGATGTACCTCTTCTAGGCAATATTTTAAAAGGTCATCTAAGTGAAGCCTCAATTTTGAGATTTCTAAGAAATCCCAATATTCTATCAAACTAAATCTCTCTCTATGTAAAAAAAGGTTTTCGGGATGTAATAAATTTTTTACGTACTATCGCGTAACAACGCCAACGTTCAAAATAACTCGCCAAGTTAGCAACCCCGATTTCGTATCTGTCGCACACGCTGAATTGGCAACCATGTGCTTCGTTTCATATAATGTCACCAATACGGTTGCAATATTACATTATTGTAAGCTCTCGCAGAAAAATATCGCAACTATTGCCCGGACTGGAATCATTGAGTGAAAATAAAGACGTTTCCTCATTCGAACATTATTAACAATCAATTGGACAAAATATTCAACTTTCTAGGAAGCTGCAAGAGAGCTGCAGGTTTAACAAAATCTGAGGACCTTATGAATGAAGTGTTGGATGGTACAGCTTGAGTGATGAATTTAACTGAAGAAGAGCACCAAGAACGAATTTTGAGGGGAAAAAACAAATAAATAATATTACATAATACATGTAAATTACAATTTTGCAATTTGAGTATTGAGTATGAAAAGTTGTATAATTTGTTCTAGGGGGTCGGTCTGCCGTTAGATGGATAGGGGTTTCTTCCCCTTGTTTATTTTAATTAAAGTCTAGCGATTATGGATTTGATAATAAAAAAAAAGAATTGGAAATAATAGCTTTTAATCACTTTCACTGATCTTCGTTGACCTCTAAAAGGAAAAAAAATCTGATTTTTTAAAAAGGACTCTTCAATTTCTTTCAACGATGATAAGAAATACTTAAAATGAAAAGAAGAAAAATGAACAAAGAGGTGAGAAAATAATAAATTTAACATGCAACAAAATACAAGGGAATCTTTGAACATTTCTCTCCCCGATTAATTCTCCTTTTCTGTGTTTTTTAAAAAGAATTCCAAGCATTTCCCAAACAAAGTCAATGTGAATGCAAAATCATTATCAGTTCATTCGTACTTGAAATTTAATATATAGGATAGTATAAACTTTGAGCTTTGTTAAATATACTGAGAATGGTTTCCTAAATAATGTATTCGAATTTTAATTAATATCAATTACAAAAGAAATAGTTTTTTGAATTATAGAAAAAAAGAGACTATAAATTACATTTCCAAAACTTAGTTTATAAAGCATTTTACAATTATAATCGAGGAAATAGAAAGGTTTGAAGGCATGAGTACTTAAAAGCTATACGTTTAAAGAAATCTAATTTTATTTGCATGTGTTTTAAAATTTTTTAGGAAAATAGCATTTTAAATGAGAGATTCGCCCTAAAACGCTATATTAGAAAAACTGTATAATTTTGTAAGTTCTTAATTTCCAAAAATTAGTTCTAAGAAATGAAAAATATTCTTCAATATTTTGCTCACGCCTAATTCTGGCCAAGCGAGAATTCTAGTCTACATTGTTATGTACCATTTGATTGGTACATAATAAAGTAAGAGTTCACTGTTAGAACTCTGTGTTTTCTGTGACATAGTAAAGTCCCTTTTGTTGATGAAAACTACGCTCTTTTCTTACAGACAAATTGTAGTGCAATAAAAACATTTTATAAAATGGAAAATTTTTATTCTGATGAAAATGGCTTCCATTATAAGATGGCGCATTTACTTAACCTGATCTTTTCGAATTGTTAATTAAAAAATTATTTTAATAAAGAAATTTCGAATTATTTTTTTCTTAATATGATGAGTTAATTAAAGAAGTTTTAAGCATACATACATATTCATTGATCATAGTTCGAATCGTCGCCTTCTTTCTGATTTTCTATACTTTTCCTTTCTCGGAAGAATACCTGTCCAAGTTCTCAAATCCTTTGTTATTGATTGGCAGTACAATATATATCTGAATGCCTATTATAATTCATATTATGGCTCATGCTCAACGATTTTATTGTTCCCTCCTCTTGATAGTAAAGATTTATCCGCCCTCCACTATATTTGCCAGATGACTGCTTTCTTTATTGAACTATATTAACATAACACAGACTTGCGTGACAATGCCACTGAGGTTTATGACACGAGATGCATTTAAACTCGTGAAGAATTATTAATTAGCAAATTAGCGTCTTCAATTAGCACGCTTTTGTTTGAATTCGAAGACGTGGAATTACCAAGGAAATTAGTAGAACAAAATTGTATTAACTGCATAAATTAAATTCTCTTTTGGCATTCTTTGAAAGGAATTATAAGAGAAGTATTTTTTAATTAGAATTAGGTATAAATGTCCTATTTCCTCTATTAGGTGTATTAGCTGAAGAATATAGTTTATTGCTTTGTAGAAATGAATGTGCTGAGGATTTCAGCACAATTTAGTTCTTTCAACAAACATTAGATGATTTCCTTTGTTAAGCGTGTAAGTCTTAGTTCTATTAAATCATTTATTTCATAAAGAATCATTGGTTCCATAATATATCTGAAAAAATTTCAACTTTTTTGTGCATATAAACACATTTAATTTTCAAAGTTTTTGAATTGTGATGCTTTTTGAAATAAGCACTCACAAATCTAGTGCAGTGTTTATTAAAACTGCATGTTTAAAAAATAAATAAAAGTACAACTGAAAAACTTCGAATTTCGCCATAATTTTGAAAAAAAATTAATACCTTTAGACCACATTTCAGAAAGTTGGAAATAAATTTTAACTTCCGAAATAATACTTCATTACAAATTTTATGTCAAAATTATTAGCTTCAGTTGAATAAAAATACACATGTAAAATTATTTTATGAATATTATTGCAATAAACAGTTATGGCCGCGGTAGCCTAGTGGTCGTGGCTGCCATGTCATGAGTTCGAACCCAGTACTACTAAAGAACTGCCGTATAAGCGGGCGATGTACGTTAAATCTAACAAGAATTCAAACGTGTCCTGACGTTGGTGTGGTAGTTAAGAGAGGGGAGTGCCAGCCCAGGAGTCGTCCTCGTCACTTGATCATGATTCAGAATTAAGAGGTCCGCCGCCAAAATCCCTCGTGTAGCTGAACAGTGTGACGTTAATATTAACTCACTTACAATAAAAAGTTATTTAAATGTTATCTTTTGGAAAGAAAAAATGATAAATTTTTAAAACATTCTCCTTTTATAAAAAAAATGCTTCCATAATAATAATATTTTCCCTATACATAGAAAAGACTTCTTTACAAAGCCTGAACAAAGATTCTTAGGATATATAATTTAGGATTGGTTTTAATTATATTTCAGTACATCAAAGTATAGAAATTTTAACAAAAAACGATGGTTTTTATATTTCAATTGATCATAACTCTGAAAATGTAATTTTTTCAAATCTTTTAATACAATCTCTTTAGAGATGTCCTATTTATATATAGGAAAAATATTTTTCATTATCAATTTAGGATTGGTTTTATTTATAATTCAGTACATCAAAGTATAGAAATTTCAACAAAAAAAAAACGATGGCTGTTATATTTCAATTGATCGTAACTCTGAAAATGTGAACTTTTCACATCTTTTAATACAGTCTCTATAGAGAAGTTTTACCTATACATAGGCAAAATATTTTTCATTATCAAAACATTTTTCCTAAAGTGAGAAGGCTTTGAAACTATGTCATTTTTTCTACATTTTTTGCCGAAAAATTGCATTTAAATTATTTTTCTTGTAATAATATTCTTAAATTAATTTGATATGCATGTTCTAATTCAACTGACACTAAATATCAAATAATTGTTTTAATACGCTTTTTTTAATACCACGGTTCTTAACATAGCCACCTTAAAGAAAGTTATTTGTATTGAACTAAATTTAAAATTTTCCAAGCACTTGTTGATTTTTTAAACTAACAATCATTTTTACAAAAAAGAATTTTGAAAGAAATGGGAAGTGAAAACCTATACACATATTTAATAACACTAAAAATGTAACTTAAAAAAATATTATTTTCTAAGCAATCGTAAGTAATTTTACTTTAAAACCAGAAACGAGATGATGTTTTAGAACATCATCAATATATTATGTATCTCTTTTTATTTAAACCCAATAAAAGTTTTTTTTTATCGAATACTTTTAATTTACACAAAAGTCTTTTAAAAAGGGTTTACTTTCCTTATATCTTAAATTTATTCTTAATAGTTTGCTGAAATTGCGCGTGGTGCATAAAACATAAAATAACCAGAGCATAAATTTTTTTTCTGTAACATAATGTAAAGAAAACTTTCAAGAGTTTCTTTTATTTTTATTTACATTTTCCTTTTTTAATATGGAACAGGGATTAATTAGCTTTCCTTTCAACGCGTTTTATTTGGGTTCTCAAAAATTACATCATTTTTAATTCTTATATTAGTATTTCTTAAGGATTAACTAAGTGAAGATATTCAATGCAGATTGAAAAAAAAAGTTACAAAAATAGTTACTTCTTTTTTTTATAGTTTCAAAGAAAACCATTAATATCTATTTTAAATCGCTAATTGCCTGAAAATAAAAACTAAGCATTTATTAAATTGTCGAGTCTCGAGGCACTTTCATCGCATTAATTTTTCGATGCATATTTTTTATAGCTGTTGTTGAAATCTTAAAGGAAAAGATATTTTAATTTAAAGAGTTTCACCCCGCAGAATTATATTAATTATCTTAAATCTTCTTTATTTTATGTTAATTACTGACATCTCCGCATGCATGTGTATAAGTGAAGTCGTATTTTGGATTTGGATTTAAATATATTAAATAATTGTAAAAAAATATTTTAAAAAAACAGACGGAGCAGGAATACATTATTTAAATGGATCAAACTAGATAGAAATATATAAATATTCTTAAAAAACAATTGAAAATTTACAAGAATTAAAGGAATTGAATATTTTTTGTTCCAGATTAAAGCTAAATCTAGAGAACTAATTAATTAGGGATCTATCAATTATACAATCTACTGTTTTTTATTACTTTCCTTAATAAATTTGCAAACGTCGCCTTGCTGCTACCCCTTGATTAATTATCTCCAAGTGTAGAATTTTAGACCAACAATACTCCTATAAGGCAGCAAAATACTGTTAATGAAACCAACTAAAAGACTTCTACAATTAAAGACTTAATACATAACTTGCATTAATACATAACTCTTATTAGATTAAAGTAAAATTTATACAAAAATTAAGCAGCATTTTATTAATCTATAGATGTGTTGTAGTAGTTTTTTGATGGTCAAGTACTCAAATATAATGATATTATTATTGAATTGCATAATTTTAAACTAACTTATTAAATAAAATAGAAAAACCTTTTAATATTAAACTATGTAGCTGAACTGTGGGACGTTAATATTCACTCACTCACTTAATATTAAATTATTAATAAAACCTTAACATATATACTTGGAAGCTAGAATATTTACCTTATTTTCAATTTTTTCGAATGAAGTCATTATAAATCTTACAATTATTTCATGAGAAACTGATTTTAAATTCATGAGTAAGGTGTTCTTGTTTTGTCATTTCAATGAAAAGTAAGTAAGCTTTATAGATTAGTTTTTTCACACAAAACTCATTTGTTATATAGGTTTAAAGTTTCTGATGGAAGATGATGTTTTGAAGCAAATTTTAGAGTAGTATTTTGCTTATATAACTTGCTATTCTTCTAGTATATAAAAACCAACTAGACTTTATTAGAGAAAAAAAGCTAAAAAAGCTTAAATTTTTAAGTAAAATTTAAATTGATTTTTGGGGGTTCTAAAATAGAAATTATCAAGGCTATCAGTTGTTTTCGAAAAATTATATAAAGTTTTATTTGAAAAAATATTAAATTACTTCACATACTAACTATCATTGCAAATATTAGGGCTGTCAACAAAATTTCGAAATTTCCCGCACTCGGTATTCATGCAAGGGTAGAGTTGCATAGCACAATGGAAGAAGACAGCTTAATTCACATGCCTGAATTGTTTTCCGCATTCGAATGAAATAGATCCTTTTAACTTTTAGTTGCTTTCAAAACACAAAACGTCATTGGGGAATGAAACGAGATAATGCGGATCACAACAGCAGAAATGAACACTCTTCCAAAATAAGCTTCACAGAAGTGTTTTCGGCAATGAAAGGATTGATAGGTTAAGTGTGGGGGAACCCAAGAAGTCTACTTTGAAGGAGATTTGGACTCTAATCCCGTCACGCAAGTGATATATTTTCCTGGTCAAAGGTCGGATACTTTTTAGACTACTCTCGTACGTAACTGATCTAAGCAAAGAGCTGAAAGTCTTTCGGTTAGTTAAAATTGGATTTCTGATGTGCGTGTATATATATATATATATATATATATATATATTGTTACGAATTTTGTATAAAATAATGTAAATAATTTGGATTTGGATGTGCAATGGCTTTATATTACTCTATATTTATTTTATGTTAAGATTGTAATATTCACAAGCAAGCCGTCCCTTACGTTATAATGGCAATTCAATGGGAACTTGGCGAAATATTGGCGATGGAGCCGGGTTGGTATCATTTTTGGCGACCAAGTTGGCGACTAACTTGGCGACTTTGGCGACCATGTTGGCGAGTTCGGAACCCTCTGGATTCTTCTAGAAATTAGTAGAAAAATCCACCAATTTCACGATCTGTGGCACGAGCGCATCTTTCCAGAAATTTTGGCCTCTGCTATAAATAGAGAGAGACTCGCCGCAACGGTTAGTCTGATTTTAACCAGCGAGTAGTGAGCTCTGTTTTGATTAGAGATTAGAAGACTGCCTTGAATTTGATAAGCTCGGCTGTGCTTGTGAATAGTCATTTACATACGTGAATTTTGGACACTGCTTATTGTGTCTGAGTGCTGTTGAAGGTGTGAAATCCTTCTGTTAATTATTCTACGAATTTTGCTGTTGAATCCTGTATTTTCAAGGATTGATTTACGCCAATAAATACTCATCGCTCTTAAGGAATTGCCTTGTTATTTACGACTGATTTTGCATAAAATCCTCGAACCCCGATCTAAGTAACAATATATATATACATATATATATATGAGCAAAATCCTGGTTTTAGGAACCAAGATTGCAGGTTTAAACAAAGTTTTGCGGCTAGCCAGCCTTCACCTTGTATTTGCTAATACTCTGAGCCATAGGGAAAGGAAGGAATGTTAAGAGAAGTTTAACTATTATAAGTAAAATACACAATACTATTAATATATAACAATAGAATTTTCACCAACTATTAATTACCAGCAAATATTTAAAGTCGATGCAAAAAAACTAGATGATGAAACTTACTACGGAGTAAAGAAACAGAATTATGTTTTCCGCGTGCTGCATAAAATTTGTAAATTATAATAAAATAATATTAAGTCTATATATATACATTTAAAATCCTTAAAATATTGATATAAAATGTATAAAAAATAAAAGTACTTCCCAAACATATACAATGATATTTAAATAAAATATAGTATAATTAATTTATGAAATATGTGGCGTCATCTTTCGATAATTGTATAACTAATTTTAAAAAAAATTGCTTATATATATATATATATATATATATATATATATATATACATATGGGAAATGGTCATCAAATAAAAAAAGCTATGCAATACTTCTTATGCATGCTAATTCCAATAAAAGTATTTGACTAAGAGATTTGGTAGAAATTAACATGAGTGCTTTATGGGTGGCATACACTGTCTAAACAACACAAGATGGTTATCATATGTGATGGAATAATCAGTTATAGTACACTTTAAAATATTACTATAGTTTTTTTATGACTTCATATGCCTTTTTTTCGCTATCTGTCATGTGACACAAACTTCTGATATTATTGTCAGCTATGATATATTCTTCACTTAAATGCCTGCAGTTAATATTTAAAGGTACTTTGTTTAATTTCAATAGATATCTAAGCTTTAATTAGGTGAATCATAAGGAAAAAATAGAGAGATAATAGATCTGTAGAGATGTAGAAGGTGTGGAGATTATATATATATTCTTAGTATTTTTCCAGGTTTTATTATCTATTACAGGTTAGTAGTTATATATCTGGTGACGCAGACACGTTTATCTATTTTAAATTTCTTTTTAAGTGACCGACTATATGTGTGTGCATTCGGAACTGTGATTTTGAAAAAGCATACAAATGAATTATGTTTTTGATATTTGGTATAGGTTGAATATTAGAATATACATATTAAACAGTTTTAAGAATATTTTTGTCGAAAAAGAAGAAAGAATGACATACTTTCAAAACTTTCTCCTTTTTTTTTTTTTGAAAAATGTTTCTATAATAATATTTTGCCAAAATGTAGCCAAGACTTTTGTTTAGAGATTAAACCAGTATTTTTGAAAAGTGTAATTTAGAAGTGAATTTATTCGTACGCTATTATATCAGAGAAGAGAAATTTTAATTAAAAAAACACCTGTTATTATTTCAATTGATCCCGTAACTCTTAAAAAACGCGAATTTTTTTCTCAAAAATCCTAAACTTAGCCCCGGTATAGAAGTTCTGGCTATGCATGTACGAAATATGCTTATTATAGAACTATTTTTCATAAAAAAAAGAATTTAGAAATTTTTATTTTTCATTTTGTGCTAAAACTTTTTTTAAATTTTATTAATATTATTAAAACAATTTTACATGTATATTCTAATTCAACTCTGAGCCTACATATCAAAAATATTAACCGTTTATTCGTTTATTTCAAAATTACGGTTTCAAACATAGTCAGTCACTTTAAAGTAAAAATAAACAGCATTTTTTAAAAAAAAATTAATTTGAAACATTATTTAGAAATTTATAAAATCTACTAATTCTGCATGTTTTTTTCTCTTTACACATTGCTTTTCCTTATGGTTATACTTCAAATCAAAATAATAACAAATTATTAACTACTTTTTGCTTTGAGAATTTTATCTCCATTCTTTTTTATTGTTATGGTTGTTATTTAATGACTTTGAATTTAAAAAAAAAAAACAGTTTAAGGCAATCATCAATTTTAATCAAACTGTCAATCATTTTCTGAATCTAATTTCTTTTATCATTCCAATACATTCTTATAGACGGCTTTATATATATATATATATATATTTATATTCGCGCCTTTTCTTTTTTTTTCTTCTGTTTTTAATATCGGTCTTCCAATGTTGTCAGAGCTTCATCTATTTCATGATCTACCGACTGGGAACAAATAGATCCTTTTGTAAATGTTCCCTATCATACTTGGGGAAAGGGTATGGATACCCTCCTCGTTCCCTCTTAGTAGACTATAACCTTCCTCTCTATCTCATAATGCTCTATCCGAAACCATTAACAGCAACAAGTTGAAAAAATAAATAAGAAAGAGAAAAAAGCAAAGAGCGGAAATAGGCAAAAGATCGATACACTGTTAGAGGTTCTTTTCTTTCTTCTTTTTTACTTATTTCTTTCCCTATTTTTCGAAATAGACTGACAGGAGAAATGCACCTTTATCCCTAGGGGTCTTCGTGGGGAAAAAGGATTTTGTTTCTATTTTTTCTTATCATAGATAGATAAATAATCAACTGGGAAATATTAGAACCTCTGTGTATTGTGGAATTTTTGAAAAGAAAACTCTCCAGAAGAGTCTTAAGTTTCTTTCTTTACAAAAATAAAGAGGAAAAGAAAGTTTCTCTCTTTTTTTTTATCTTGAAGGGAGTTGTTCTATGTAGGTTTTCTTTTTATTGCTCCAGATCAATTTCTTATGTTTATATGAAATATTTTCATAGAAATTTTCTTTGAAAAATGTACACCCTTTTAAAAAATAATACTTTCTAAACATCAAAGCAAAAACAAATTGAGAATGATGATATTTGCAGGAACATTATAATACATTTTATATTTCAATTGAAAAAATTATTTCAATACTATAATTTTCAGTTATTCCCTTCTTTTTCAACCAACCATACTTTTAAAAATGATTATAAGAAATTATTAATATAAAAAAGCTCTTCCAATAATATCTTATAAATTACTAAATGAAACGTAAGTGATTTAATTTTACTCATAAAAGAATTGGTTTGTACATTTTATATTTATTTCATAAAATGTACAGATTTCAACTTGGTTTAAATTAACATATCAAGGAATTTATCTTTATCATATTTTTAAAGATGATAAAATTCTACGCGTATTTTAGTAAACTATTAAGAATATTCGAATCAGCTCATTTTTATTTCCATCTGGTAAATATGAATACTATAACAAAAATCAAGTAATATTTCATAACAAATACACTTTTTTCAGTTAATGAACAGAATCAAAAAAACAAACCGGCTCATGTATTTAGTATATTTTCTATAAAAAATCGTTATCAACAATTCTAACTAAAACACGAAATTGCAAATTAATGTGTAAACATTATGCAGTTTAGGATACATAAACATATATGTATACATATGTCTGTACATGTATATGTACGTAAATATATACTTGTGTGTGCAGCTGAGGCAAGGTTCAAGTGGGGTGCTCAGATTACCCCCTCCCCACACAGGAGGCCACATAACCAAGTTGTCAATAAGGCACTTTGTAAGCTGGTGAGGGACTGTATAATGGCGTGGACTGTTTTTCCATGCCGTGAACTGGGTCCTCTGGTTAAGCTGAACTAATAACTAACTGAAAAAGTTTATTTAGGCTACTTGGTGACCATTTGGTACTGTTCGTGGACATCATGAACGCAAACAGCGATGGATTTTAGGAATTATAATGGGTCATATCATCAAGCCCGAACCTTTCGCAATAAATTTCGGGAATATTCTGAATAATAAGAATTAAAGATTTGACCACTTTAATCACCAGACCTACTAGACGTATATGGGACATGATCGATATAAAGGGTCATACTAAAAATCCTACAATAGCAACACTTTTTCATTTATGGACGACTGTAGAAGCAGCGCAGCTGAATATTTATCCAGGAGACTTCTGACGAGTTGTACAATCAAAATGCCATAATTTGCAGAGCGAAAGTGAATTCCATATGGTTTTATGAGGCTTACGAGTACTATAATTCTTCTGGCATTAATGTATATATATGTTACTTTTAGTTGGTAATGGGTTTATTTCGTTAGCCTGTAAACGCTAAGAGGTAACAAGAAAAACTGTTTATTCTAACAGTATCTACAAAAAGGGGAGAACTCAATTACCTACACAAATACATTCTAAGTTAAACATTTAAGCGCGCGTCGTTGCCAAGTGTCTAAAAAGTTCCTCCTTTAGGCAAATCTTCTGTCTCTCATCGTTTTCTTTCTCCATGCTGAGCTGGGTCTATGGATCGCTGCTCACCTTCCTGTGAAGCAAGCAGGATCACATATCAGAGCGTCGTAAATACTGCCATCTCATGTGCAATTCATATATATATATATATATAGTCAAAATTTCTCTACAAGAGAGATTTTAAAGGGTATTTGAAAAATTAAAATAAAAAATATGTGAGTATGGATGATACAGTATTAAAAACACTGCTAACATAGGACAACTAATATATAAAAGTGTGGTTGAACATGTTTTGTGGCCAGCCAACCGTCCCCTTTTCTATTAATAATACTGAGCAAAAACCTATTGAAAATACTAGAAAGAAAATTTAAATCCATTATGAGAAAAAGGTAACTTACCTAAAAATTGCATTAAAAAATGCAGAGCTCACGGTAAATCTGAGTACAATAAACAAGCCATTGCCAGATTCTGGACCCAAATGCAAATTCCAAGCATAGGAATGGCTGAATAGTAGCATTTAACAAATGTATGAATATAATAGAAATAAACAAATTAAGAATTGTAAACATACAACCATTACCTTGGGGACACTAAGATTATACACTCATGTCCATAAATTAAGGATAATGAAGTTCAGGCAAAGAAAGAGACGGAAGCAAAACAAATTTGACTTATTTGTAAAGTCTATTTATTAAACAAAAGGTAAAGAGCAAAAAGATGCTATATGTTTGACATAATTAATAAAAATTGCGATTTTTACTCCCTGGAGCAAATTTCAAAAAAGAACCTGTTTACAAAAACAGTATAACATGGTTAGTATGATGGTTAATACGGAGTATGTCTCCCGGACGATGCAATACAGGCCTTACAACGCCTACGCATGCTGAGTATCAAATTATCAATTAGATCTTGGGGAATATTTCACCACTCATCAAGCAATGCCCTCCAAAGTTCCGGTAGACAGGTTGGGAGAGGGTTGACGGGCTGCAATTCGTCGGCCAAGCATATCCCACACATGCTCTATTGGATTCAAGTCCGGTGAGTATGCTGGCCAATCCATACGGGAGATATCCTCCGATTAAAGGCATTCGTTTACAATGTTTGCACACGGTGAGGATGGGCGTTGTCATCCATAAACAGAAATTCAGCACCCATGGCATCCCGAAACAAACGTACATGTTGTTCCAGAATGACATCCCGATAGATGTGGCCTGTCATCGTTACACTCTGAACATGCAGGTCAGTTCTGGAACCAAGAATAATTCCTTCCCAAACGAGCCATCCTGCACCACCGTAATGGTGTCGTTTAATGGTGTTCTCTTGGTGGTAACGGGTACCTGGCGCTCTCCATATGAAAGTCCGGCGAGAATCAGACTGCAAACTAAACCTGGACTCGTCGGAAAACATCACACAAGACCACTGTTGCGGTGTCCATAATGCATGCTCTCTACTTCAGGTTAATCGCAGGCGACAGTAAGTTGCGGTAAGGGGAACACATCTGACAGACCTACGAGCATATAGACCAATTTGCCCTAAGCGTTTGTACACGGTGTGCCTTGAAACTGTCGTACCGGTAGCTGAAAGAGCTTACGAGATAGGTCTGATGCTGTGCTCCGTCTGTTTCTTTTGGCAGTAACTGCCAAATGCCGGTCATCATTCGGCGTAGTAACTCGGGGGCGACCTGTGATGTAACATCTACTCACATTACCATCATCTTGGAATCGTTGCCAAAGCCTGGAGATGACACTCTGGGCAATTCCAAGTTCCTCGGATACTTCCAGCTGGGTACGTCCACATTCCAGTCGTCCGATAATTCTACCACGTAAAAAATCATCTAAATGCTTCCTTTGTGCCATAACTATGCGGTTATTGCACTGAAAGGCTTTTAAAGCGCTTGTGAACGATTTTACTTCTTTGCCACCATTCCTTATATACCCCTCTCTTACACTCTCGTCATTGTGACGTACTATCCGCGCCATCTGGTGTTTTCCTGTAATTTGCATATTCTTCTTCAAGATGTGTGTGATAATTCTACAGGTGAAATTTTTATTTTAGAGGTCAATTTCTGTGTGATTCTGAATTATCCTTAATTTATGGACTTGAGTGTATATGATTTAAAAAATAAATTAAATTAAATTAAATTAAATTTTAAAAAAAACTAAGCGAACACAAGTAATTTTATCTAAAATTAGAATTTGGAGGAAACTATAACTATCTAGGAAAAATAATAAATATATAATAATAAACTATGAAAATTTAACCTTATTATTTAGAATTTCTTTATTCAAATAACTATTAGTAAAATTAATAGGGTATTTTTAAATTAAGCAGTTATTAGTAAAATGTTTATAGTTATTTATTTTTTTCTGATTTATTTGAAACTAGAAATTTATATATATATATATATATATATAATTATTATTATTACACTAAATTACTCTAAATCTAACTCTTAATGAACAGCAATAAGTGAGAAAATAACTAATACAGATAGTACAAAACAAAGTATTAGAGGAATGGGCTTATAAATCAAGAAAAAGTTGACATATTAGGGATTTCAATGTAACACACTTTAAAGGATTTTTGTACTGAATACCATTATTTTGATTAGAAACAAACGAAACTACCCATTTATTTTTCTAGGTGATAGGAAAATTACTGTACTACCGATCAGTTAAATCCCAAACCTCTCCAAAACTATAGTACAGTAAATCGAAATGAATTATTTCGATGTCAATATAGCAGAAATAATCTCTTAATATAATTTCATTTTCATTAATTTTTTTTACTAGATTTCAGCTTCTAAATTTGTTAAATATTTAATTTCGAAGGTGGCAGTAAATTATTACAGCTGTACAAGATCTATATTTGTATAATTTTATTTCTTCGTATTAATCAGAAAAAAGATAGATTTCCAAAATAATTTTTCACAATTTCGAAATTTGTTGGTAACTAGTACCACATACATTTTATTTTCAATGCAAATACTTGTTTTTGTAGTTAATTAATTCTTTTCAATTTATATTTCCGTTTGAAATTCGAGTGTTTAACAGCTGTCTGATTCAATTTGAAAGTTTATATACTTATTATATCTAAGCAATTTAATGCATTTTAAATTTCGTTGCATTTCTGATGAAAGTTTAAAGATTTTATTTGCATTCCATCAACCTTTTAAATGTTTTTATTGAACCAAATTTATTACTTTTTATTTTATAAAATAATTGGATTTTCATTTGCAGAATTCCTTTGTTACGATTATGGAATGTTTTTCCAAGTATTCAGATATATAAGCCAAAGAAAATGTTTTCCTTTAATTTTAAAATTTATTTTTGTTAAGAGTTTAAAAAAAGTACTCAATATCTATGATAAGAGAAGCATATATAAAAATAAATTGATTAGATTACCTTCTTTTTAAAGCGTATTATCGGGAAAAAATTCTTTTTTCGTTACAAACGCTTTGAAAAAGAGATCCAGCGCAACGATTATTTTCCTTTATAAAGACAAAAAAAAAAAAAAAAAAAAAATTATCTAAAATTTAAAACTTTTCTAGCTATCTAAGAATGTAGCTAGAATGTAGACATCAAAAGATTGAACTAAATGTTACAAATTTTGTTTTTAAAATATTAAAAAAGTTATTTTTATCCATTAAAATTGCAATTTTTTTTAAAGAAAATTTTAAATTCAACTAAGTTGTTATTTCGCTGTATAATTTGAAAAAGAATACTTTTTACTGAAAATACATAAAAAAATTCTAGTTCCTTCGAAAACTCCAGAATATATATATATTATCGTTTTTTTGTGGCGGAAATGAATAATTTGCTTTCAAGCAAGGATACTACTTGTTTTATCATAAATATTGACTTTATTATTTTCCAACAAATTTATTAATTCTTTTTCCATGAAAAAGCTACTATAATTTCCTCCTGAAACTCCCTTATAGAGAGTCTTTCTTTCACTCTGGGTTTATTTTACGTGATTTTATGTTACACATACACTCTGTATGTGACATAATTGTGTGTTGTATACTATCCAAAAAAGTTCAAGATATATTTCCGATAGTATCAATTTCAAATCAATTGCCGAGTGCAGTTTTCGTATAAGGTTCCTTAAGCATTTTCTTTCTTCTCAATTTTGTGGAAAAAATGTTATAATTAATTTTTTTACATCATCTTTATTTAGAATTTTTTAGTTTTCTTTTCATAGTTACAGAAATACTTTCGTCATGTAAAAAATTTCAGAATCATATTCCGTTTGTAAAGGACCGAATATAATCCTGTTAAGTCTTTCAACCGCAGTCTTAAATTCTTTTAACTCTCTAAAAACTAAATTAAGTTTGCTTATTTTTTTTACCATTTATCTACAAAATCTTTGTTAATATTATTTTAAGTAAATTTTATAGCTTAATTGAATTATATCGATCCACAATATGATTGTAATAAAAAATAATTTATATGATTTACCTAAAAAAGCAACAAGAGGTAATGTAGAAATAAATATTTGACCCATAAACATAATTTCTTCAGAATATAAATATGAAGGGCCAGAAATAACTAACTATTACTCCTCTAGAGATATTTAACTTATCGTTTTGCTCTTTTGACTCCAATTTCCCCCCTAAAATCTATGTACAATTGATACTTAATGAAGAGATTTAGTATTGAAAAAGATTTGTGTTGTTTTTTATAGATCATGACTGGGAAACATTTTCGGTAAGTATCGCAATACAATACATTTTCCTTCCAGCAAAATTATTTCAAGGTATATGAATTGCATTGGTTGTGTCCAATAAATTAAAAAACATCAACTTTAAAAAAAAAATCTTAATATTTGATTCATTGTGCTTTTAAATATGGATAAGATCATTATATTTTTAATATTATTAATAGTAAATAAAAATGTTTACTAAATTAGATTTCTTCAGTTTCGATCTATGAATCCTGTTATAAAAGGAAGAAAGTACTTCTAGAGTTTTTATTGTTAATTTAACACTTTTCTTCTTTTGGCTTAATTTTTATATTACATTTAATAATATTTGATAATATATCTCTTCACGCATATAAAATTATTTTAACAAAATTCACTACAAAAGTAATGATTTATTAAATTAAATATTTTGTTATAAATCTGCAACCGATTTATAAAATCAAGTATTTTTTTGAAGATTTCAGTGCATATAAATTAGTAACACGTACAGGATTGATTCAAAACTACATTTTGTATTAGAGTTTGAGGTTTAGGAAATCCGACTACGTTTGGAGCCATGATTTTGAATATACGTAATAAATAAATAAATTTTTTGATATTTACTGTCACCCGAATTAGAATACACATATAAAATTTTCTTAAGAATATTACTACAGTTAAAGTTATTTGAATACTATTTTTTTGGCAAAAAATAAAGAATGAATGACACATTTTCAAAACATTCTCCTTTTGTGGAAAATACTTTTACAATAATAACATTTAGCTTATATATAGATAATATTTCTCTACAGAGTCTGAACAAGTATTTTTGAAAAATTCACATTGTTTTCAGAGTTACGATCAGTTGAAGTAATAATCGATTTTTTTCCCCTTTTGTTAAAATTTCTCTGAGTTGTAAAAATATGAATAAATGTACTTCTAAATAATATATTTCAAAAATCCTAGTTCAAGCTCTATAGAAATTTTAGCTATATATATGCAATCTGTTATTAGTATAGAAGCATTTTCCATAAAAGGAAAATGTTTTGAAAAAAATCATTCTTTCTTCATTTTTTTGCCAAAAAATTGCATTTAAATAATTTTTCTTTCTGACACTCTTAAAACTATTTTATATGTAGATTCTAATTCACAGGTGATACTAAATAAAAAAAAACTCTTCGTTTATACGCTTTTTCAAAACCACATTCCACAAATGTAGTTGTATACCTTAAATTTCAAGGGGCTTAATACAGCTTTCAAATTTGTAATTTAAAATCTCTACGTGTAAAGTAGAAGGTTAAACTTGGGAAGTAAAATACAAATGTGATACTTATTTCTAAAAAAAATTCAATGAACAATATGCAGTAATTGGTATACTATTGGAAGAAAACTATTATTGAAATCATTCAAAGATGCCAGATTTTGAAAACGATGAACTGATTGGATATGGTCCAGGATATATGATAATGCAAAGTTTTTGGATATTTAGATTTGACTCATTTGACATTTTTTAAAAGTATTGCATTATTACGTTCTATTACAATATAGTTGAAATAGATTCAAAGGTTTATTTTAAAAAAAATTGATTTTTGAAAATATTTTACCTTAAATGGAACGCTTAAAATATTCTTGTGCATAAAAATGAGTTATTCGTTCCTGTACATGACTATGTACAATTAACTTGAACTTAAGCTGGTTTTATCCAAATTAAATGATCATGTATGAAGTAAAATGTATCAGCTTCATAAAAATGCATCATATTCTTTTCGATATTTCAACCATTCTAAATAGTTATCGAGGTTCAAAAATTAAGAAACCTCAAATGAGTTCACTGTAAACAAATCACAATATATATATATATCCCTTTTTCTGTTTTAGATAATACATAAGAGGAGAAAAATCTACACAGCAACAATAAATGCCCTTAAACATTTTAAAGATAAGTGTATGGTTACCTTTTCGTATTCTTAAGAATTCATAGAAAACAGAAATTATGGAATAGTTTAAAATAAACAATGCCAATAATCAGAATTTTTCAATGCTGAAAATATTTCAAAATTGCATCTTAAATTATCTTTAGGCATTAAATAAAATTATAGCATCCAACGACTTAAATTAAAAGGTAGGAAATATGCAGAGGTTTTATAAATATTTCTTGTAATATCCCAAAAGAGATTATTTCTATTTAGAAACAATGTTTTTAAATCAATAAAATATAGAAATCAAAGAAATTGTGTGAAATTTGATTTCAGATGTTAAAAGAATTTAAAAACATCATCATATGCCATTCAAGATAATTAAAACTAGATTCTGAAAGCAAAGGTATTTTAATTTATATCAAGATTTAAAATATTCAGAAGAGTTTTACACGTGTTATTACACGCTTCGAAAAATTTAATCAAAATTCAAGAAAAATCATTTTTATTTACAAGAGATTCGAGATACATTTTTTATTCGTTTAATTTTTTTTTTTAGAAATTCTCCAAGAACTAAGGAAAATCTTTTGTATTTTCAGCTTTCATTATTCATAATATGAACATTTTTATATTTCTATTATTTTTTCCAGTAAAGAAGCTAAAAAAAAATGTAATCGGAATTTTTAATTAAATTCTGTTTTCAATGACATGAAGTTGTGTGGGTGATCTCCATTCTTATACATCTTATATATGGAGAAAGAAACTAATTTATAAATTCCTTTAAGAAGGGAACACGGGGAAAACTATTTTGAACAAATAAATAAATAAATTCAATGAATAGAATAATCTATTTACTGCTAATTGATTTGTTTTGTGTTGCTACTATTTATAATATCATCAACGTTTCCAGTAGTATTGTTTGTATTATATATATATATATTATTATTATTATTATTATTATTATTTAAGACAGATAAAATAATTCCTGTGCACCACAAGTATCATACGGGGCTTAAAGTATTATGTTGCTTTGCCATTTATTAAACTGTTTGCAAATTTTGTTGTCAAAACACTTTTTCTCTAATCCAACTATATTTTTTTATAAATTGATGCATAATCTACTTTTTATTAGACTTAAAAGTTTAAAAGCAGCATGGGATACTCAAATCAAATTTTAAATAAGCTTTTAAATCATTTGGAAACAAATCATAATTAATAGTTTATACTTGTTCATTAGTTTTTAAATTAGTTTTATTTCTCATTCACTTAATGCTTCTACAGTTTCCTAATAGTTAAAAAATCCTTAAGGGATATTGATGATTAAGCTCACCTGAGTTTTCCTTTTTCAATAATTTGCTCGTTTTCCGCCGGTTTCCAGGTACCATATATAACAAAATTGCATCCATCCATCATCTCACACAATACAGAAAAATACTAAATCTATAAATATTAGGTACAAATTATACTTGAGAGATTTAGAAAGTAGCTTACTGAATTGAATACTGTAAGGTAATAACATTTTATTGAGACAAGTAATACATTATAAAACAAGCATATTGGTACTAAAGTTTTGTCTATGTAGTAAACTGACTGTAAGCGTTTGTCCACAGCACTAATCATTATATGCCATAACAACAGAAATTTATTGTCTTAATCATTGATGAAAAATGTTGAATACTCAGATATTCTTTTAGCATGCGAAATGCATGAAAATTCAAGATCAGGATTGTAAGAGTTGTTATGCAGTCGATGTTGTTGATCTTCGTTGCCTTTCTGAATCAGTCGTGTGTGGTTTCATCTGAACTGTTAGAATCATTTCATTATTGGCTGAACACGATATTCGATGTGAGATATTTACCAATGATATTTCATGAGTAATTTTCGCGCAAGAGGGCGTTTTTGATCATTAAAATCATGCTTTTCGACACGGTTCAAAGTTGGAGTTAAACTTAAGCTGACGCACTGTTTTGGGCTTCTACTACGCAGCAATAATTTTTGCTATTCCAAGAAAAATGCAGAAGTCATTGATAAAAATTCTCTTTTGTGGACTATAACGACGGTCTTGTTGCATAACTCTGCTATCTTTTAAAGGGCAAATAAATGATAATGCAATGTAGAATGCATATCAAGTATTTAAGTATGTGCCGATGTAATTAAACAGAAAAATTTCCCAAGAACACTGTTTGCAGCAAGTGTATTTTTAATATTTATTAAAACTAACCAGCTTAAATGATAAAAAAAATATATTACTACGACTCCGGATATGGAAAAAGTTGTAAGATCCAGGTCTTAGAGAATCAAATAAAATTTACGCTACGAATAAAAAAAATCTACATATGTTAATGGTTTTTCAAAAAATGCGCCGTCGGATTTGACTAAAAAAAATTGAATCAAAATCCAAGCAGCCCCCAAAATGAAAGAATATATATATATATATATATATATATATATATATATATATATTACAAAAATATACAAAAATAGTTATAAACCTAAGATAATTATCGTCATAATAGGAAAGATTAGCCACAGAAATACTAAAAGCAAACTCCCAGCCTTAGGAACTAGGAATGCAGGTTTAAACAAAGTTTTCTGGCCAGCCAACCTTCACCTGAATTTGCCAGTATTCTGGGCCATAGGGAAAGCAATAAATTTCTAGAGAAGTTTAACTATATTATAGATAAAACCATAATCTATTAATGTAATACTATAATGTTATAGCTTTTAATAATTACTAAAATATTTAAAATCAAAGCCAAACTAATAGACTTACCACGTGAATACATATTCGCTTCTTATTGACAATAACAGTAACGCATATAATTATTATGTATTGAGAAAGTAGCAATGTTACAATATATATATATATATATATATATATATATATATACTTTTAAAATTTCTATATTTTATTTTAAAATTTATAGAAAATAAAAAATACCATCCAGACATAAACGATTAATTTTTAATAAAATATATTATTACAAAATTACATAGCTAGAGGCGCCATCTATCTATAAACTGTATAACTGAAAAAACTTTTTTTATTTAACTGTTATATAACATTTTATAAATTTAATAGGGTAACTTAGTTCTATACAATGTTTAATAAAGTTATTAATATTTAAATATATATTAGATTTATCTCTAACTAATACCTTGTTACGATAAATATAATTCAAAATAATATTTCGATATATTGAGATGGATAAGTTAGAATTCCAGGAGGGAACTTTAAGAATGTTAAAATTAAAATCATCTATTTTATCATAAATATTGCTATGTAATTTATAGTCCTTAATATATAATGATACATCCAAGTAATTAGTTGTAACAGGATTATTATTAATTTTAAGAAGCTTTAAATATTCCGGATAAAAATTGATATTGGGATTATAATTATTATTTTTTACCAAAAATAATTAGGTCATCTATGTATCTAAAAATTAATAATCATTATTAATAATATAATTATTTTCGTAAAAGTGTAAATATAAATAGCTAAACTATTGCTAGCAGGCCACCCTGAGGCAAACCTTTGGTTTGTTTGTACAGAGAACCATTAAAATAATGTAATTTTCTTTTAGGACAAAATTTATTAGAGTTCTAAATTTTTGTAAATTAATATTAAGGTTATAATTCTGTAATTATCCAAAATTACCCTAAATACATCATTGATATCAATAGAGTTAAAAAGATCTTCAAAGTCATAACTATTGAACTGAATAAGTATTTTTATCTTTAAAAAAATCTATAATTTCTTTACTATTTTTAATTATAGCTTTATTACATTGCTTATGATGAATTCTTGCAAAATATTGTGCAGCATTTTACCTGCATCAGTGATATAAGTTTTAAAACCATTTGTTACTGTTCTAAATTTAACAGGATTTTATGAAATTTAGGTGTTAAAAATATATATGGAAACTTAATCTTATGAGTGGGAACATTCAATTTCTTGTATNAGTGCAAGTCGAAAGTAAAAAATAAAAAAAAGATAGAGCAAATTTTTCAGTTAGAAAGTTTTAGAGCAGGGTCAGTAAACCGTGGCACGCGGGCCATATGTGGTACGCGGAACAAAACTCGGTGGCATTCTGCGCAACTCAACAAATTTGTCAATTTTTGAGTGAATGGAATTTGATAAATTTGTAAAGGGTCTTATTTGACAAACATCTTCAGAATTATGGATATTTAAGGAATTATGAAAAGTTCTAAAACATAAATCTGAAGAAAAATTTACATTTATTTTTTAAATTATTGAATGTCATTGCTGGAAAAATTTAATTGTTTAAAGAGAGAAAATTGCATGTACTCTGCTTTCAGCTTTCTTTCTACATATCTAAATAAAAAATTTTTCCTCATGTAAAAAATGTCTCGGGTCTCTCTCCGCAAATAAATTGTTTAACAACTGAATGCTGACAATCTTTTCAAATTGCAAGTCACAAATTATACCCCCCTGATTTTGCGATATGAAAGTAGAGTGATACAAGCACTAAGTTAACATTAAAATGTTTATTTATCTTTTTATTTTACTATAATGAAGAGAAATACTTATATTTTATGCTGTCTATTTTTATATTAAGAAATATCTTTAAGTGATGTAAAATTAATATATAATAAAACTGTAAATATCTAAATTATTGAGCTCTAATCTCTAACTCTACATGCATTATCGCGGGAATCGCATTGCTTCAAAAATACCCTACTGTGTGGCACGCGGAATCATATTGGTAGATTGGTTTGGCACGCCACAGCTGAAAGGTTGCCGACCCCTGTTTTAGAGCATCAATTAAATAGAATGAAACGTCATTTAGTACTTATGAGTAGGATAAATTGTCACCTGTATTACACAAAAATATCCGAAATCAATGTTAGTTGAGTATCTGCAGCACGACAATGTAGATCTAATAGACTGTTTTGTGGAGTTGCATAAACCTGTTATTTGTTTAGCCGCACAGAAAGCAATCCAACAGAGTGAGGTCCAGTGATCGTGGAGGTCATTCAAAACAACCACCTTACCCGATTACTTTTTCTCCAAAACAATCTTTGAGAGAAAGTTTAGAATCGCAATGCTGACAGGGGGAAATTATCTACAAAGTCATGTATAATATCGTAATAGTTGGATGTACCCCTGTCCATCTAATGCTCTTTCGTTGAACCCAGGTTCAAGAAAACGATCCAGATATCGCACCACACGTTAATGAACCAGCGCACTTGGTGTCTGGCGGATAGTCTCAACGAGAGATTGACTATATCATGATTTTGTAGGTAATATTACCCTCTCCACATTATGATCTTTGTGGTTCTCTAAGCTTTCTCAAAGACTGTTTTGAACGAAGAGTCGTCTGGTAAAGAGGTAGCATTGAATAGCCTTCACGATCGCCGGACCTCATTCTGTTGAATTTCTTCCTATGGGGTTTCATAAAAGTCAGGTTTACGCAACTCCACATAAAGTATTGTATCTACGTTGTCCTACTGTAAGATACTCGACACAACTTGTTATCACCGTGTGACAGTTTGCCTTTGCGTCTTTTTGTGTGATGCCATCAAACTGTGTTGACCTAAGGATGTACTTTATGCCATAAATTGTGCTTATTTCATCATTCCTATAGATATTCTTTTAAAACATTTGCATAAAATGTAGTACATTGATTTCGGATATTTTAGGTTATACATGCAACAATTTATCCTATCGAAACGAACCAAATGCCGTTTCGTGTTAATTAATACATGCTCTAAGCCCTTCTAACAGAAAATTTTGCTCTTCGTTTTCTATTTGCTCTACCTATCTTCCAAATTTTGCCACAAAGGGTGCTGCTGTCAGTCGGGGGTAGTCGCTTCATTGTACTGCAAACTAACTCGCAAAGGCTCTCTTCGTTCACCTACATTTTCTGGTTAAAGAACTTTAGGCACAGGATTTCAGAAAAATTGTCACTCACGATACTTATGTCCGATTTTATTTTGATATCCCATGCTAGATAAGAAATAAGAAAAGATTTGCAGAAATTATAAAAATTTTAGATGTTTTTATTAGTTTCTTATGCAAGTTATTTACTCAATAGAATATATTTTTGCTCTCTCTTGCGTAAAATGAATTAACATGTCAAAAACAGATTTCCACACACAATGTCTTTACCATCTGATATTTTTAAGCATAAGTTTCGAAATGGTGATATTTTGTATAAAGAGAAAAACATTTCAGTAAAAGTAAATAAATCTATTTTTTTTATATTTAACTTTTCAATTATAACATATCAATTTGTTTTTACAAATTCATCTTTCGAAAATTCCACATTTTAATTTTGTTTCCTCATTATAGACAAAGATCAGAGTTTCATGTATATGATACCCAAACCGAAACTATTAAACAATTCTGGCTCCTTATCGTAAAAAAATGATATAAATTTTTCTACTTGACTTAGTGTGATATTTCATCACAATTACAGTTTTCGTTATTTGCAAATGTTCAATGGTATAGTTACAAGATTCAGTTTCAGTTATCCTATTCATATTCCATGGTAAGGAGAAGGGCTATATAGAAGTGCCAATGGCCAAAATATCTATTAAAAAAAAACTTAGAGTGAATTGAGGAGCTGAAAACTGTATATTTTGACATACTTCTTGAATTGATCATAAATCAGTAATTTTTTCATTTTAATATAAAATTTCTTTACAGTTTATGTAATAAAGTGTAAAGTTTAAAATACTTATTTTTTCTTGATAAATTAATACATTTTTAAGCAACATAAAATGTGAACACAAAAAAATAATGTAGCTTACATTCTGCTACCCAAATGGTAACATTTGAAAAATACACTGTATATGAAATCCATATTCTTATACCAAATAAAATCTAAATAATAGTTTTATTCTATAAAACACATCAATTTAAAATGTATCTCGTATTTAAAAAAATCATACAACTTTTTTTTAAAAAAAATGGAAAATTTAAAATTAGTAATTTGTTACTATCCTGCTATTAAAGTGATATCTGCTCCTCCCAACAACACAAAGTTGTGGTTCACAGAAAAAAGGTTTTTATAATATAATTACAAAACACTCATGTTATAAATTTTAGAGAGTTGCGTCGAAATTTTTTTTAATATTGTGGGAAAGTGTAAAAAGTAAAAACTGAGAAAATGAAATTTAAAGATTGCTTTTTAATTCTCTTAATATGAAACACATTTATTTTATTCTTAAATCTCCTTTCTCATATAGTGGACATTTATTTCCTCAAAATATTTATGTACAACTTTATAATAATTTTCAGAGTCGTACAAATATCTAATATTGAAAATTTCCAATTCATTTGTGCTTCCTTGATTCGTTCATTGTCTGCCTGAAAGCATAAGTGACAGAAAAATACCCTAATTTACAACTCAGACATTTCATAACATTTAGCCGACCAGCCATTCATCGTAATATAAAAGTGTTGCTTCATATATCAATTGTTGTTTCGAAAGATCTTGATGTTCAGAGGCTTTACTTTCAAAGCGTAGAATTGAAAGTCTCATTTGACTTTAGGTTCTTCCCTCTAAACACATTTTCAATAGTTTAAATGATGATGACCGCAAATCAGTGACTGTATATATATATGTACAGTCGACCCTCGATAATTGGAAGTTGGAGGGATCAATGAAAAACTTCGAATTATCAAGAGAGTAGAAAAAACTCCCAAAATACACGAAGAGAAATTTTTTTCTTGCACACATTTAAATTTGAAACTATATAATAAAGATACAATTTACATATATATAAAATTATTTTAAAATATTTTTAAAAAGTACATGTTATACAGTATAAATAGTATACATGAGTTAAAAATCTTGTATTAAAGGAATACATTCATACACAATCCTACGCATCTCTTCTTCACAATAGCGGACGATCCTTTCTGAACACATGAGTAGTAAGGCCACATGTGTTAAACAAAAGATATGGACGGATGACAACAGGTGCGGTTGGTGTATTGTCCTATTTGAAGAAGGAAAGCAATGAAAGGGTCTTTTGGCCCGAGGAACCGAAAACACTAAAAAGGGGGAGCAGACAAATGGTCATCAAATGTGTTACGCTACAGGAAAGACACGCAGAGACAATACAACACAAAACTTGCAAGCTCCAACCTGTTTGCTACTGGACTTTATATGATAGTGAATGTCCGAATTGTTAAGAGTTTTATAATATAACTATAAGTTATGCATCGAGTCTTTAATAATGTATACTACACTGTTCATAAAATAAGAGAAGGAATAAGAAAACAGAAATTGTACCTAAGAATAGCGCGAATTTTATAAAAAAATGTAACTTGCAGTAATATTTTCTTTCCTTTCATATCAAAGAATTCTTACTCATTTCACGTTCTTCTCTTTGCTTTTCTCTTCATGTAGAAAGCATAAGAAACGGAAAATATTTGTAAAATTCGAAGTCAGTTGTTTTTTTATGTACATTTACACACAAATATTGCAAAATACTGAAAAAAGGAGATATAAGCATGTTCTCTCACATTCAGCTTCTCTGAAGGAAAAAGAAAATAGATTTTGTGTGAGCTAGTATTTGTGTTCCTTTATGAATAGTAAACAAATTTCGAACACGTATAACTCAGGGAAAATGCCACTGTAGAGAAGGAAAAATAGTTCTATTGAGATGTTCAAATATATATTAAATCATTGTTAAAAACTTTTGTGTGTGCTCATTGCATCTTATTAAAAAAAACGAAAAAATCTTTCGAAAAAAATGCTTTGGTTTGAAATAAGTTGTACAGTGCTGAAAAAAACATAGAACTTGGTAAGTTATTTTTCACTCAAATTAGTCTACCATAGAACATTTTTAAAATATGGAAACAAATTATATTAAGATGTACGTTAAAACCCGCATGTAAAAGTATGGATAATTTAATAAGTTATAGTATTGAATTATGAGAGAGAGCATAGATTTATTTAATAATAATTTGAAGATTGAACTTAAAAATTATGTAGCAGTTGAATTTACTGTAAAGTTTTTTTTCGAATGCGTATATATATAGATTTTGTTTTCTCACTGAAACCATCTGAAAATATAGTTTCAGTTTACTTTATCACTACAGGGTTAAAAACCACTGAAGAATTCTTTTTTAAAAAAAATATAGTCTCAAATAGTAATCTTAAGCAAATTTACGGTTATTGAAATGTAGGTTTTTTACATATTTATACTTTCGCTGATATAAATGTTATTGCTGGTAATTATATTTCGTATTTAAAATAGGCTCTTTAAATGTTACAATAATTTCCTTTTCTTAAGTTGATTCTTTGCTTTTATTTCAAAGAGCGATACAAAATTAATTGGCAACATTTATTTCTGTAATGAACTCATATTTTTTTAATACCGTTCGTGAATGTAATGTTTATAAGTTGTTAGGACACTAAAGTAAAAAGTAAAATGGATGTATATATATGATAAAATTTGATCTTAATCAAATTCAAAAAATGTAAGTATAGAATCGAGATATAATTTTAACCTATGGATTTTAAGAGGAGGACCTGTGTAGACAAACGATTTCGAACACAAATGTCAACACTTTCAATGATTTATTCAAATATTGCATAAATCTACGAAGAAAATAAAACGCACTGAAACTTACTTATACTTATTACAGTTGAATCATGAGAATAATAACATCCAATAGAGCTGCATTCAAGATGTGCAAGTTCCGCCAAAATAATAACCTAACTTCAGTGTATTGATTTTCACATTCCGAGATTCGAAAAACATATCTAGAAAAATTAGCAAAAAAAATTGTTGCCAGATATTTGACTGCCATTATATTCAAATAACGATGAAACAAATGCAAATTAAACCACGGGATGAATATATTTGCATATATAAATAAAAAAATGCTGAAATACTATATACAGCCAGACCTCTTTTTAACGAAGACGATAAATCCCGAAAAAAAGTTCGTGATATGGAAAATTAATTATATATAGAGGTTCATGTTTCAATATACTTTATAAACAACATAAAACAAATTTTAAATTCATTAACACTATACATTAAAAAAAGTATTTATTCGCATCTTTTTGTAAATTAATATCTATTTATTTTATATATACTACCCACCAAGAAAGAAAGAAAGAAAAACTACATGGAAAACAAGAAAAAAGAATGTAGAGGAATATTCTGTATTTTTGACGCTAAAAAATTAATTTTATATTAAGATTAATGAATTTTCTGGACAATTTCTAACTTAAAGCATACAAGTAATTTTAAACATAGATTATTTTATTACAAGATATTCTGAACATACATTACCACATGCATCCTCAAATTTAATTACTCATAAAATGTGTTAATTTTGTTTATGCTTTTTTGTTTGAAAAAATGTTTTGCTTTATAATACGCCTCACAAATAGTTAGGAACCTAAGTATAACTTGTCAAAACAGTAGGAAATATTAGTCACAATAGTACAATATATATATATATACAATAGTATATATATATACAATTACAGCTTTAATATTAAATTAATTATTTGAAATCTCATTCTTTGTTTCTGATGCTGAAACTTTCTAAAATAGAATTCTGTAAGTAAAGAGAAATATTTATATTAGCCAAAAAAATGATTTGTTAAAAAGCTGATAAAATATACTTGTAATAAAGATAAAGAATCATAAATAAATCAAATTAGTAAAATAATGCATGGTAACTTATAACCCCAATTTTTAACTTCAAGTAAAAGAAAAAAAGATCTGCATATTGATATATACTTTGTCACAACCCTAAAGTTGCAGGTGTAGTTTGAGTCATCAAAGAGACAGACATTGATAAAAAAAATAATTACTCATTATATATGCCTGATCAACTTATAATTAATTTAAGTTTAAAGACCGTGGGAGCAATCCTAATTAGTTTCCTAATCTAAGCTTTAAGAATATCAAATAGACGCTTATCTCTTGACTCGATTGTAGATCTCTGCGGATCCTTCCTAAGCTGCAACAGTTCTCCTCAAATATGCTTCTCTATCCATTCCACTTTTCCGAATGGGAGTTATTGCTTGGATGATAGGGTAAGGACTAACTACACAATACTAACGATTAACGACTAACACACCCATTGCCTGAGTTTAATTGGCCCATACATTAACATAAAATAAAGTTATCTCTACGGAAGACGATTTTAAACTCAAACCACACTTTAAGAATTTCTCCAAGTGGATTAGTTGAAAGACCAAGGATAGAATCCGTCACGTCTTATTAAGAACAAGTAATAAGAAAAAAATTTTTAATCAATTCCTACATTGAACATTGAATGGATGAATAGAAAGTATCTTATTAACGATTGAAAATTTGAACAAGATTATATATATATATAAAATTCTCGTGTCACAGTGTTTGTAACCAAACTCCTCCGAAACGGCGCGGCCGATTCTTATGAAATTTTGTGCGTATATTCAGTAGGTATGAGAATAGGACGTAAACTATTTTTCATTCCGATATTGTAATTAGTTAAAAAGATATTAATTAAAAACCTTAAAACGCCTAATTGTCTAACCCTGCATGTTGTTTTTTCCGCCAAGCGTGGTGAATGAACAGGGGTGGGGGAATTTTCGGTACTCTCGAAGTTATTTAAACAGCCATCCGATTTTGGTTTTTTAAATCAGACAAAAAATAATTACAGAATCGGAAAGATCATTTCTGTCGCCACGATACGGTTTAATATTTTTTTGCAAAATAATGATATTTTCTATTTTTTACGATTTTTTTAAAATCGAGTTAAAACTGATGCGTTTTTAGGAAAATTTTATTCTAAATCGTTGCGTATGAATTTATTTTCGTGTTATTAAAACAATATTTTATACTAAATAATTTCATTCTTTTTTCTTTTTGAATCAGTGATTTAAAAAATAAAATGCCGGAAACTTTTTTTTTACGATTTTTTAAAAAATACTCAAATTTTTAACTCAACATTAACTTTTTTTACGCTTGTAGAATAATGTTATCCAACTTCTGCACGAAGATTGAAAAATTGCTTAAAAATTACGGATTTAAATTTTTTTTTTTGTGATTTTCGTAAAATACCGTTTTTGCGAGAAATAATTTAAACAGTCTCTTTTGTACATTTTTTATTTAAATTTACTTTGTTTTTGCAATTAATGTGTGAAATTTCAAAACTTTAACATGAAAGTTAAGCACTCAAAAAAAATGAAACTTTAAAAAAAATTCTCAATTGCGTCAAAGTCATTCACTTTACGTTAGCTTTCTGTTTGGAAGACGGGAAAGGTTGAGGTAGTTTTGAGTCTTTCGCTGCGTAGTAAAAAGGGGAATTCCCTCATAACAATGTTATTTGGGGTGGGACGCTCATTCATATAACGCATCACAACCGATAGTTTTTTTTATTCTTAAAGATTGATTTATTGAAGAACAGTGGAATATAAGAAAAATATAGCATAAAAAAGTATAAGGAAATATTCTGAAATATATTTTTATCACGTAGTATTATTTTCTTTTTGAATTTTATACTATGAGTGTGTAAATAAAGGCTTTTTACCTTTTTTTTTGTAACTTGTTTTTTTAATCTAACACTAAAAAAAAACGCAATAAAGAAATAAACAGTCGTTTCAATAGGTAACGGTAAGAATTTTTGCATTAATTATATTTGTGAAAAATTTAATCGCGTTTTTACTCCGTTATCATTATTTTAAATAAGTTTATTTGCAATACATTAAAATGTATTGCTTTAAATAAATATTTTTTAAAATAAAGTAGTATTGTTTCCTGTAAATCATTAATCGAAATTTTTCAGTCGTTATGTATGGATTTCTTGTGATTATGATAAGTAAACCATCTGAACTAAAAAAGTTCATACTTTGCTCTTTTGAAATCAGTGATTTAATAAATTTATAAATGCTAAACATCATTTATTTCGTCATGATTCGGATTTTTTTCCCTTCAAAACAATAATACTTTGCCAATTTTATGATTCCTTTTAAAATGAATAAATATCGATGCATTTAAATGAAAATGCTTTTTAAAAAGTTCATTGACCATTTAGAATCAGTGATTTAAAAAATAAAATGCCAAAAACTATTTTTTTTAAGAATTAAAAAAAACTTTTTTTTTACAAAACAATGATATTTTGGATATTTTATGATTTTTTCTAAAATGAATCAATATCGGTGTCGGACATTTTACTTCAAAACTTAAAATAGTAGGGAAATTTCTTAATTTAAAAATGTTAAACGAGAAAGCCATGGCACGCACTCACGGGCCATGCACTCACATCTTACGCGTCACACCTACACATAAGTGCTGGCGTCAGAAAGAAAGGAGGAAAATAACATGGGGATTAAGTTATACCCTCGGTAAAAGCCCGTGCAACGCCGGGCCATGCAGCTAGTATATATATATATTGAAAAAAGAGCATGATTTGTCTGAATTGTTGTAACAATGCTCACCCGGTTTGGCTAGTTTGGCTGAAAAACCGTTTTTCGACGCCAACTTTTATCATTGTTTTAATAGTTGCATTGTTACAACACTGGAGATGAATCTGAGTTGGTGTAGAAAATTTCATTAATTAACCAGTAATTAATCAATTAATATTTGTAAATACTATATTAACATCAAGTCTCATTCACTACAAGTTTAAAAAATTTGTTTGAACTTGATTGGATAAATAGAAAGTATTTTCTTAGTTATTGAAAATTTGAACAAAACACACACACACACACATATATATAGGGAGAGAGAGAGCTAATAGTAGGAATTGTGAAAAATATCTTATTTAGTGACTGTAACTATAATTAATTTCTCTAAAATACTATGTTAAACAAACTTAAATTAAATAAAACATTGTTATTAGGAAGTCTGTGCATGGAAAATTAATGAAAGGAGCTTTGAATATGAGCGATGTTCTACTGTATTTTAATAAATTTAATGTAACAAATAGTCTTTATTGCGACATCTATGTTCGGTGCTTCATATAATTAACATTTATTAAGTAATTCATTGAAATACATAAAGAAAATTAAATTACTTGTCAGATTATGAAAAGAAAATCTTAAGAGTTTGTTAGAAGTAATATTTAATTATTGATAATAGTACAGGTGAAGTATCAAAAATATGTCAACTTTAGATAGAGTACATACTTTGGAATAATATGTAACAACATCTATTTTTACTTAAGGAAATATAATAAACAGATTCTATTTGTGTTAATAATGAAATGGATTTATAGCTTCTGTATTTTATGATTTGGAGAAATGATTATAAATAATGTATTTTTATTAATAAAAATTTGCTTACAAAGTTGTTAAAAAGTCATTTTTAAAAGCTGTCTTATTTTTAATCACCAAAAGTACTTCGTACTCATAATAGAAAATGCAATATATTTTATTTTTTAACATGTTACCAACACTTTAATACAAAATAACTTTTGATACAGGAAATTAGTATTTATACAAATCGAAGTATTACATATAAATAATATATGAATACAAACAATACAAACGTTATAAAATATATAAATAAATAGAACTAGTAATAATAAAAAATGTTGCTAATATTAAGTAATATCCAAAATATAATTGTTGATAATTATTTATATGCTATAATTGAGCCATTACAGATTGTTCCAGATTTAACAAATTAAAGAAGCTGATTGTGCATTTTATTTTAAGAATTGCAAAAATAATGAATTTTATTAAAAGAATGAAATGACAGTGTAGTCTCATAGCGTGAATTAGATTTATAAAAAAAAAAATTCTTGGTGCACTACTTTTATTTTTTTCTCAAATAAATATAAAAAAAGGATATTTATATCATTAAATTTGTAAAGAGTCACATTGTCTTATATAGATTTTTAATTAATAGTTTTGAAATAATTAAATCTAAATTTCTTTGAAATCCTCAAAAATTAAAAATAATGAAAAAACTCCATTGATGTATGATTTTGAAATTCTATATACATACTATCCGTACTTAGCTAGAGAATAACTATAAAATGAAAAATAAAGGAAGTTTAACTTTAAATAATTTTCACTTTAAATTCAGGTCTACTTTAATGTGGCATCATGTTAGATATTTATATTTTTTTCCGTATTTTGAAAAAGTAACAGACATAAATATTTATAATTGCTTCGATATTTGAAAATGAAACAAGTTTAAGTATTTGTAATTCTCTCAACATTTTAAAAATGTATGAATTTTACATTTTATTAAAGCATATTTAGTAAAAATGTTTCGTTAAATTTATTGAAAGAACATCAAAGCAACTGTTGAAAAATAGTATCTGAAATACGTGTTGATAATCCTATTTTGAGTGCATTTTTTTCTACTATAAATCTCAATACTTTTTATCTTACCGATATTTCAGTGGCACCGATGGACATAAAAACTACAATTTTGTCTTGCCATAATTAAATTTACTTGCTTGATTAATTTTTCCCCATCAAACAGGAGAATAACAAAATATTTAATAAGGAAGACGCAACAAGGGAAGGATTTATTCGAGCAACTAAAATAGTATTTACTACGCAATTGTGTTTAAACATACACATATATACATACATAATTTTCCTTGATTTAAATGTTTAAGAGCTAATGATTTATTCAAGAGCCTCTGATAAAAATCCTGTATTTAATTTTAGAATGAATGTTGGAAATAATAATGAATAACTTAAGAAAAAAATTCTAAATTAACCGTATAAGTGAAAAAACATGAAACATTATGTTTAAAAAATGAATTGAAACGTGAGTTGAGTTTTAATTTTAAAATATTTAGTAAAATATCTTTTGTCATGAAATTTCCATTAATCTTTATGATCCAATAACATATTTTAATTAATTATTTTTTCCTCGTATTTTAAATGTATTACACAAACATGAAGTAATTCTCTTGCATCCAAATTCTTGATTTATAATACGTTTTTTATATTATATTGTTATGTTTTGTATGAAGGATAAATCAAGTTTAAAGGGCCTTAGGTAAAATAAATTATTCAAATACGTGTTTTAAATTGCATCCATTTTAATTAATTTTTGTAAGATATTTTAAATAAAACACACACACACATTTATATTTCATGCTTAGAATTTTCTTTAGATTTGAAATCCATGTCACATGGCATGATTTTATAAATATTCTCGTTCATGCAAAACATTTTGGATGTCATTGAATTCTAAGTACACTCAGTAACATAAAAAATGCCGCATCAAGGAAGAGATATTTGAATGGTATGAAATTGTGTATGCATTTCGAAAGAACGTTTAATTATGCAATTGATCTTTTGACAGCAAATAAATGATTATTTGGAGATCCAATACACTGCATCGGGGTATCCAGATAGTGTATAAAAGGAAGGACAATCCAATGCTAAGGTATAATTTCCATAAAAATGATGCTACAATGGCCCATGGGTTTTGGCCCACTGGCCTTTGCAGACGATTTTGCAAACATTTTGAGCATATGCCATAATGTGAGAGGACATACATTTGAACTAATTTTGAAGTGTAGTCAAATCACAGGATCACTCGACATTTGAGTCAAAGCTATTCTACCATTCGATGATGTTGGTAAAAATGGGTGATTCATTCCAGCTGCAAAGAGTTAGTGGAAAGAAAGTTAGAAAGCAATGACACAATGATAGTGTGATCAATGTTCAGCCCCTGAAGCATCTTTATCAAAGATCCAACGTACAATCGAGGCACCAATGATTGCAATGACCTTCGATAGGCGACTGAGAGAACGAGAGCTGAGATCACGGATGCCATTCCTTTGAGTGTTCCTTAAAGTTACTTACTGCTTGGAACATTTGCAGTATTGCCAGACATATCCGACCTGAAATCCAATTTTTAGAGATTAATTCCGCTTCAAACTAAGTTCCGATGAACAGCGGAAATGTGAGTGTTGAATTCGATAGCAGCAGTGGAATATTCTCTAAACTGTGTCATCTGTCACTCACTCAAAAGCTAAATTTTTGGTAAAAGGGGCTATTGCATTTGGTGGTCAGAACGCCTTTGATTGACAACAGTTTCACCCTTACAGAATGTATGTAAAAAAACTGTAGTTTTTACCCTTTTTTCCACAGACCCTTTGCTTTACATTTGCAGTGTACAATAGCCTTACGCACATAGCATGCCTTTCTACTTTTGTGTGTGTGTTTTCATACTTCTCAAACATGCTCCTGATGAAAAGATTGGCACTTTGAGTTCTGATTAAATAGAATCTCCGTCCATTTCTCGATTTTGCAGATCGAACTTACTAGATATATGGCAAACAATCGTTAGGACAACATTTGTTAACACTACGAGTTAATGTTCAGTTGTATAACAGCCATCAAACCCAGACATGAGCCAAGAATATATAAACATCACATCTTCGGTTTATATATATATATATATATATATATATAATGCGAAAAGCAATTTACCCACTCAATCACTCCGAGATCTCTGGAACTATTAAATCTACAAACTTGAAATTTAGCAAACGTTCCTTTTGTGGAGGAAAAATTCAATAAGATTGGGTTTTTTGTGGAATTCGACTTCCACAAAACCCGTTCTTATTGAATTTTGTGGAATTCGACTTCCCCTTTTTTAGGGCATTATTGACTAAAATTCCCTCGTTGAAATTATTAGACTTATAGACTAGAAATTTGGCAATCAAGTTTCTTTCTTTAAATAGAGATCCGCAAAGAATGGATTCTTGGGTAAATCGACCCCCGATAGGGTTGCGGATAGGAGTGGTATGGCTAAGAAAACTTTGGTTTCTTAATTTTTAGAGAAACAGTCTTGAAATTCAACAAGCATGATTCCTTCGTTAAGAAAATATCCGCTAAGAACGAGTTTTTCGAAGACGACTTTTCTAAGAGAGATTGCGGAGACGTTATAGATAAAAATTTCTGTTTTTGGACTATTAAACCAATAAAATCAAAATTTGGCAAACATGTAAATTTCGTTGAATAGAGATTCGCTAAAATGGGTTTTGCAGAAAACGATTTCGAGAATCCAAATGGGATCGTGATTATGTAAATATACATCAGTTATTAAAAATTCAAGTGTTATCCTTTTTAATTCAAGAAGTGGGGATGATAAGATTGTTTTTTGGTAAAATCGAAAGTTTAATAAAAAGACTCAGATATGAACTATTAATAAAATGTACATAGTCATACAACATCAAGAAATACCAGCGAAGTGGGCGGGGAAAAGCTAAAGTATATATATATGTATAAAGTACTAAGTTATGTAGTAACTAAGTGATAAAACACATTCTTTTACTCATTACATCTTCACAAGGACTATCTATGGAAAATATTTTTGGAATTTATATTCCTATATGATAAACCGAGTAATCCTATTTTTTCCATGGAAAATTAATTTCTCTGATGAGCACGGATTACTCTGAAGCCAAATTATTTTGCAATCTTTTGCTATTTTAGAACCTTCTAAATTTTTTCTTGATTGAATTTAAAGAATTTTATCTGCCCAAGATATATGCTCTTTTCATAAATTAATGACCTTGGAGTCTATTGGATCGATAACATCCTACGCTAAAAAAATATCTTAAGAAATTTAAGTATGTCGACAGGATTCCACGTCTCGTAGTGGTGTCCTCCTTTTTATGGATCCCTGGGCTTACATTTTAAAAGGATAATGTCCGGTTATACATGACATGCATATGTACCGCTTGGCTTCAGGCTTCTTTAGCACTTTCATGGCCAACACATTCCCAGATCTCTCGTTTATAAAACACGTTTGGGTTCTAATGAGTATACGTTTCTGACCGTCGTTGGATTGGTTCGAAGTACCCGTCAGATTGGAACGTGTGTAGCAAATGATTCCGTAGAACAGGGGTGAACCTTAATGGATCAACATGCCATTTTTTCTAAAAAAATTTTTAATGATTAATAGACGTGCCTTCAAATAATTTAATGATTATTTGGAAATAATAAAACTAAATACTAACAACTCAAAACTCCTTATTTACTACGAAAAAATACATTTTGCACTGTATAGTAGTGAATGTTTTAGTAAAACATGTAATTCAAATTAAAGTAACATTAGTGTGACTTCTGTTGTTGCAGATTAGATGACAAATAACATATTAGGATTACAAAATGTTACTTACAGCAAAATGCATGCTGAATTGGAGTCATCTACCAAACGGTTTATGAGGGAGTCTTTAATTTTATTCGTCTCTGAAAATAATGACTCGCAATCATTAGTAGATGAAAATATAGTAAAAATGGCATATATATAAGACAGCTTCTTCAAACAGTTAAATGTGCCTGTAATTAAATTCCCGCTGCGCGACCGATCACTCGCTTTTGTTCGTAAAACTTCATAGTGAACTTAGTCAATTTGAAAGGTGAAGTGCCCAAATTATTGTGTCGCGCGCCATTGATTCACCATCCTTGCCGTAGAAGAACATCCACAAATTCTACAAATAATACCCAGGCGAAAAGCAGCTTGACTAAGGGCAAGAGGTATATAATCAGATTACTAATTTTTTTCTTTTATAATCATTTTCTCCCACAATTTCTGTTAAACTATTAATTATTAATGTTTTGCTTTCAATACATCAATTTTTGCCCTAGTCAGATAGATCTATCCTGGTGCATCGCTTTTATATTACAACGTTTATACTGAACTAGTTGGTATGCCCGTTCTTCGCACGGGTGAATTGAAAAATTAAGCAAGACAGATTGAAGGATAAAGAAGTTTTCAATGTGTTAATTTTACATAAATTAAAAATTAAGCAAACAAAAAAAAAAAAGATTTGCCTATCTCAGCTGAAAAAAAATTGTTAAATTTAAAGTCTGAAGGTCTAATTGCTGACAAAAAAAAAGATTTTTTTTATTTATAACGCCTTATAACTCTCTTTTGGGTTGATTTTTAAAATTTTCATAGTGATCGGTTGAACGGTGCTGGACTGAAGCGCGATTTTATATATACAAGCACCCATTTATATATATATATATGGGTTATTTGGATATTTTATTTATTGGTAGAATTGAATTCAACATTCTGTTTAATTGTTATAGTAAATTAAAGCTTTGTAAATACTTCTTAAAGGTAATTATGTAGGGATAGAAAAGTTAATTTTCAAAACTCATACATATTGCTTTGCGTAAATGCCTAATGTTTCTAAAAACTGTACAAATTATAATATGATTAAAAACATACAAATATGTTTGTATAAAAGGAATTTAAATGAAAATATATTCAATCTATAATAATAATTTTTGATAATTCAATTTATATTTATTATTATAAATATGTGTTTTATGCTTATTTTTAAAGCTATATATATATAAATGGATGTTTGTATATATGAAATCGCTTCACCCCTACACACCGTTCGTTCAATCACTATGAAAATTGGCATGTAAATGCATTTTTTGTGGGGGGGGGGGAACAGTTAAATGTTGTTGTGCTACCCTCTTTGTTGCAGCTTTCCACCAGGTAACACTACAGCAAAGCAACTTCACCGTTCAACCAATCGCCAAGTTGCCAACGTGGTTGCCAAAAATGATGCAAACTTGACTCAACATTTCTCTATGTTTCCTTTAAATCGCCATTATAATGTAAGGAACGGCGTTGCTTGCGAGTACTACAATTTTAACATAAAATCAATGCAATGGGAAGTAATATTAACATATATTACACAACCAAATATAAATTGTTTACACAAGATGCAAATTATTGCTATAAATTGATAATTATACAAAATTTGTAACAATGTGTTACTTTTGCAGAGCAGAGTTTAGCTTTGGAAAGTGTTTTTAAGAATCGACTCACTAAAGAGTTACGGGGCGATATAAATATTAAAAAAAATCCTTTTTATCAGCTATTAGACCTTCAGACTTTAAATTTAACAACTTTTTTTTCCAACTGAGATAGGCAAAAAGCTTTTTTTTTTTGTATAATTTGCAATTCACGTAAAATTAACTCATTAAAAACTTCTTTATCCTTCAATCAGTATTGTTTAATTTTTGAATTCAACCCATGCGAAGAACGTGTATACCAGCTAGTATAATGCATATTTATTACTATAAATATTTATATTTATTGAATTTTGATAGTTCAATTTAAATTTGTTCATTTTCAATTTATATTAGATCATGTTTTCTTACAAACCTTTCACTTGTTTCATGATTGTTTTTTTAACATTAGTTAGGGGTGACCACAGTGGGAAAAAATTATAATCCCGCGGTTCACGTATAAAATACATATATTTATATTAAATTTTTATCCATTACAAACAATTATTGCAGTAAAAATTTAAAACAGAATGAACTATTATTGTTGCTTTCATTATTTTCTTCTATACTAACATAGATAAAATAAAAGAAATAATGCAATAATAAAATAATGTTTAACTTATTTACTTAGTGAGATATTTGTTTCTCAGTTTTTGCGAGTTAATCTCAATGCTTGTATTTTCACATCTTGAATGATGCTGTAGGTTTTCGTCAACTAAGTTTGAACTTGATTTATGTTCGATAAATTTCATACCTGATTTCAGATTTATTTGTTATAAAGCACTACACTAAAAAAAATATTGCACAAAATAATCGTATTTTTTAAAGTTGTAATGAAATTCAATGGCCATAAAATTATTCAAGGTGGTCCAGATGCTGCCCTCGGGTCACGGGTGCATTAGATAAATGAATGTCTTTAAATTAAAACAAGTAATATATAAAAACATTTTTAAGTCAATTCCTACTTTAAATGGATGAATAGAAAGTATTTTATAAGCGATTGAAAATTTAAACAAGATATATATGTATATATTTCTCTCTTTATATATTAAATAAATATATAAAAGAGAGAAAGTGAGTGAATTAATAGTAGGAATTGAAAAAAAAGAGCACGGTTTGTCTGTATTGCAACAATGCACATCCTGTTTGGCTAGTTTGGCTAAAAAACCGGTTTTCGATGCCAACTTTTGTCATTGTTTCAACAGTTACATTCTTATAACAATGGAGATGAATCTAAATTGGCGTTTAAAACTGGTAATTAATTAAATTAAATTAAATTAATTAATTAACATTTGAAAAACTGTATTAACATCAAGTGTCATCCAGTACAAGTTTAAAAAAAATTTATTTGAACTTGTTTGAATTAATAGAAAGTATTTTATTAACGATCGAAAATATGAACAAGATTAATATATAGAGAGTGGAAGTTATAGTAGGACTTGAATAAATTAAATTTATATTAGAGAATTTTAATAAACATATAACTGATAATAGATTTTTTTTAATAAGGTTTACCAAATGTTGAAATACTTTAGGAGTATTTTTGTTCAATAATAATTCTTGATTAACATTAGAATTAATATTTGTCCTTAAATAAATATTTAAAACGTATAATATTCTACAAATTAAAGTTTACAATTCTAAAAATAATTGCTTTGTTATTTAATATGAACATCAAACAATGAAAGAACGAAATAAAATATAGGTACTGAAAATTACATTCAAAATAGATACTCATTAATTTTTTATAAATTGTTTATCATAATAATTTATCATCACTTGTTGAAAAATCATGAAAAGTGATAAAAATACCAAAATTAACTCCTCAATCTAGAATCGACTAATTGCTTCGGTTTGGGAATGAACAATAGCCAATTAAGTAATGCACCTTGCTTGTAATTCGATAATTACATTCCAACAGAGATTATAGATTTCAGTTGGACAAATAAATCAAGCAGACAAAATAATTTCGTGTCTATAATAACTGAATAGAATTTGAAAGACCAGGTAGAATTTACGGCATTCAGAGGAATTAATTATTAATTCCAAGTGATGGAACAACTAAACTATTTATGACTTTTCGAAACATAAAATGTTTTGAGACAGATTAGTGAGGTAAAAAATTGTATAATTAATAATCTCATTTTACTGTTTAGAATTAGCTTGCGTTTTGTGATTAATTAGATGTTTAATTAATAGTTTTATTTAATAATTTGATTTAAATTGTGTTGTTATTACAAACACTCTGAAATTAAAAAAAAAGAATTTGTTGCTGCAAATAATCGTTTGAAGATAACTGTTGCAATGTGAAGAGAAGAAATTATATATCTTCCACCAATTGTTTTAAAATATCCAGTTTTATTTCAGGAGGGTATTAATTTAATGAAAATACTTCGATACTGTTACAAAAAGTAATACTTTTAAAGTTATTCTGCAGAGTTCATATAGCTGTCTGAATAAATGCTCAGTATTTATAAATTTTATTATACATTTTAATATAATTTTTGGAAATTATTTTATTTCAATTAATAAAATTCTAAAAGCATTTTTTAAATCAATTAAATTATGCGATATAATAAAAGTGTATATCTTAAAATTTTATATCCTATCCGTTTGAAATTCAGAAAGTGGAATCGCTTTATATGAAACTTTTCACCTTCAACATCATAGATGAATGAATACAAATACATTAATATCATAGAAGAATATATTTTCAAGTACATAGGGCATATACTGTATACTATTTCATTTAACAGTAATTTTAATTGGATGAATAACAGGGAAATATTGAACAATCTTCAGACAATAATGATAATGTTTATTTGATTTATTACTACTGTAGAATGTTCTTGTCTCACGCGTTGGTAAAAGCCTCATAAATAAATACTTTACGTTTTTATCAAGCTGCCTACATAAAAAACCTAATTTAATGAAAACGTGAAAAAAATTGTTTTCGTCTTATAACACTTTACAAATGAGGAAGTATAATAAATTATTGAATACATTTAGATTAAAAGATGAAAAACTGTTCCTGATTTTTTTTTCTCTTTTAAATTCTTTTTTCGAAAATTATATAATGTCAACAATTTATTTTTAATAAACTACGCATAGTTTATTGACTGTGAAATTGACTTAGACAGAGAAATATCTCAAATAATAAGCTCCTCTCCTCCTCTAGTTACTATTTATGATATGATTTTGCGGAATTTAAAATTGTCAATAAGGTTTTCAATCTTTCTAAATTTCTCAAGGACAGAAATTGTAAAAAATAAACAGGATCATTTTTTTTGTTAAAACAGATCATGTATTCTCCTTTTGTTATAGTCTTTCTAAAAGTTAATAAAAGAGAAATAATGAATAAATATGACACTTCGTTGTATTTCTAATATATTTTCTATCAATTAATTTTACATGAATTTTCCTGATGAATTATGGTGATGATGTGTATACAACACTTTTGTATCGAAATTGTATGCGCCCTTTCTTAAGCATTTATAATTCTCATTGTCATACTTCTACTACTCAAATATATACTTAATTCTGTAGAGTAATATTCTAATGGAATTTAGAATAAATATATTTATTAATTCTTTAATCCAAATGTTTAAGCTTGATTTAAAGATTATTACGCCTGAGTTTGTAAAAACAATGTTCTAATGGAATTTAGAAAAATATTTTAACGGACTTTAGAATAACTATTCAATAATTCTTTAATCCAAGTGCTGAAGCTTGATTTAAAGACTATTACGCCTCAGTTTGTAAAAACAATGAAGAGAAGTAATACAGGTTATCACTCTTTAAGTAAATAAAAATTTGTTTGTCACATACTCACACATTCCATTTATAAATTTTTACTACGGTTTAAATGGATTCAAAATTACTACCATAAAAATTTCTGTTTTTAAAGTAGTTAAGTTTTTTACGTAAAATGTGCTCTATTAATTTTGGGGGACAAAAATAAAATTAAGATTGTGAGATAGGGTCATCAAATTTTTTTTTAGAAGTTGAGAAATCAATTTTAGTAGATGCATCTGTTTTTATTTTATTGTGGCCCGATTCCAGTGTGTAACATTTAGTTTTAAAAAGTTTTCCTATTGTTATTAAAGAGTTCGATTTGGTCTATTGGACCTATTTTGATAAAAACATTCAAGAAAAACGTTAGCATCAACATTCATTGAATAAATAGAAACTAAGAAAGCTTTTAAAGAATTAAATTATCAATTTGTAGACATCCATACAAAATTTGCAAGTGATCAGAATTAAAAAACACAGAGTTAGTTCAATTTATTTTCATTCACAATTATCGTGATTATCGTATCTATCTTGTTTTGATTTATTTCAATTATGAAGAAACTATATATAATACAGAATTGCTATTATCAACTCATTAATTTATTAATAAGTATTGCTACTTTAAAATAACATTAAATCATTTTTTTCAAGTTACTTGTGACTTTTGCCTCATGTAAAAGTCATTTTGCTTGTTTGAATAAAATAACTCTAATCGGACCCTTCTTTCGAAGATCTAAATTTCATGATTGTATAATGAATATAATACTCGCATGAGTTTCTTAGCGAAATAATAACAGTGGCTTCGTATTCCAAAGAAAATATCCCTTCCCCATTAATAAGATGTTTACAAAATAAGAAACGGAACTTTATCCCTAAGATCACTAATGATTGTTTAGTTTTTACACAGAGCTTACAGAGGCTTAGCGTTACCATGGATTAAGGGAACGTAATGTCTATTACTTATTACTTACCCTTAAAATATTAATCTTCTGTAATGGATTGAGAGAGAGAGAGTGCTCTTGTTTTTCTTCTATAAGAGGAACAATGAACATACCACAATGTATATGTTCGAAATATGATGAACATACACTTCAATTTAAAGTCAATTATTCTACAAAATAAAAATGTTAGTACTTGGGGATTTTTTCTTATACGAAAAAAAATATATACTTCCACAAATTATTTCATGTTTTTTTCCATCTTAAGCAACAAAAAAAAAAGTCACAACTTACTATAGAGTTCTTTTATTTATTCTTTGGGATAATTTAGTTCGGTTTTTTTCTTCTTCTTATGTAATCATTGGAGTGTGTATCCTCGTAATCTGTAATTTTCTGCCCATTGTCATTAATTATTTTTGATTAATCCCTCTTTGATTAATCTTAAATGTTATTTCGGTTTTTTCGGATCATAGCTTCTTTATCGGTCTATTATTTTCTCTAAATGAATGTTTTCCATTGCGTTGATTGAAGCTTATATATCATAATGTAAGGCTTTGGTGAATATAATGCATGTTGAGGCATCGTCTTTCACCTTCATCATGTGATGACATTTGAAAATGACAAATTGGGGTGACGTAGAACAATTTAAGATTCTTATGCTGCAAAACGGGTTTATTGCATTTGTTCATGAAATAAGAATTAATTCGCTTCTTAAAAAATATTATTATCTATTTCTGTAACTTTATATGAAATAATCAATACATTCAAACTTCGGTACATCATCCATCTTTCATACATCAAACAAAAATCTGTGATATTTCTTTGTCATTAAAAAAGCCTGGTTAAAAATTAATATTTCATTTTTATCAACAAAGAAAAAAACACTCATTACACAAAAGAAATAAAAAAGTATCTTCATTTCTGTTCTGTTTAAGGTATCCGAACACGTTCGGAATACTTTTTAACAAAATAGCGTACTAAAACATTATAAATGCTCTTTTAGGGCTCAATACCAATAAATATTACTTATATATATATTTAACTATCAAAATTTAAAAAAATTACCTGAATTTTACAAAAATCACAATTTGTAAGTGAAATTTTAGCAATATTTTTGAAAAACTTCACAGCAGCTAGAGAAAAAAGTAATAAACATATATTAGTAAAGGTATTACTAAAACAAATTAGATGCATTTATCTAGAAATTATACTAAAATTTTAATTTTTTATTAAAATTTGAAAATTTTAGAGCTGACTGAGTAAACATTATAAGAAATGTGACATTTTTTATGAGACTATTATTTAAATAACAAGCCATTACTCAAAAAGTATTCATACAGTAAAAAATATTTTAGTACATTCTCTAGAAAATAACGTAAATATCAGGTTTAAAAAGTTTTATAGAATTACATTCGTAATATTTTGAGTTATGAGATTCGCCATGATAGATTCTGAGTAATTTAAATGTTCACTTCTGGTAGATCAAAATCCCACTTCCAGTTTTTCTAACTTTATAAAATTGATTGTAACTTGGCCTCTAGGTAGTGTAGAAACAAAATAAAGTATGTTTCTTAAAGTTAAAAGATAGCTCTATTCAATAAAATAAAAAAACAAAAGTATCTGTCTTTACTGAATTTGGTCATTTTCAACGTGTTCGGATACCTTAATACAACAATGCGATTTATTTTCATTTTATTTCTATTTTTTTTTATTTAATGACATATATATATGAGAGAGAGAGAGATTAAAAACCTTACGCCTGCTTGTTTTTTATGAGTCTTGGGTTAGAACACTTAAAGCACGATTTTTTTATTCACCTTGTCTTGGTGGATGGCTCTGATCAAAGTTGTATCATAATAACTGAATAATAGACAAATTTTTTTTATTTATCGAATTTCTCTGTAAAACGCCATGAAAGTCCAACACATTGAACATTACAATTGCTTTAACTTGGAACTCATGAAATGCCAGAACTGGGATTTCTATAAGTCAGTTGTGGTGGACCCATGTATGTATTATAAGGAATACACCACATTCTATTGGTGAAATTTTGAAGTATTTTTTCTCTAACCAAGTGCTTCTCAAACTGTGAGGCGTGCCCCTAGGGGGACGTGATTACCCTTGGAGGGGGGCGCGAGCATATTGAAAAGCCAAAAAACCAAAGATTATTTGAAAATTATTAATTTATTGGAAGAAAACAAACAAAATACGTTCTGACATATGAAAAAAAAAACATTTACACTGATATAATACAGTTATAAATGTATCAGCACTGCACAATGTATTTTATAATCAATTTAACAATACTAAGTTAAGATCAAGTTTAATAATTACCAGTGACCACACGGACCTGTCATATATAAATTTTTATGCAAAAATTAACATTTATTTTGATAATTTGTACGGTTACAATTAATCCCTTAACTGTGGATCAAAAGTTACGCGATTCGATCCATAATGCCACCATTTTGCACTTATGTACGTGCATGTGGTGTATTGAAGGCGGTAGGGGAAGAAAGGAAATAAATAAGAGAATCCTCTGAAATATAAATAAGTCCTTCGCAAATGCTGACAAGGTCACTTTGTTGCATTCCAAAGCCTTCGGAATAATTTTATGTATAGCAGGGAACAGAAAAGATCGTATTTCGGAAAGACGTATATATACGTCCGAGGCAATTTACGCAGAAAGATGACGACGAGAGCAGAGCGAAACGTTTATACACGCCGGTTGTGGAGTGATTAAAGTCGTGCTGTAGCTTTAGCATCAAAGTATCGTATTATAGAACTCAATATGTTCTTATCTTATGGAGGGGAAGAGGGTGCGAGGAAAATTGTGATTGAATATTGGGTCGCAAGTATTGAAAGTTTGAGAAGTCCTGCTCTAACCAGATCATAAATGCCATTTATCCATGTATATAAAAGTCAATTTAAAGATCATTTTATTCTGTGCTTCTTGTTTACAAGATGTAAAAAGTGGAATTTTGATTAAAATCACTCTCACATTCTCTCTCTGTATATATTCTCAAGAAGTGGAATAAAAAAACATTACTCTCTCTTAAATAACAAACTACTATCTGCCACACCATTTCTCTTCAGCCTTCTTTTCTAAAAGGACTTCCAATTTTTCTTTCTTTTTCATATTATTTTTTAGCAGGCAATTTTTCAATTTTAACTATTTCTTATGATTTAGAATTTATCTGGTTGAATATTTTGTAAGTTAGTTCCCTAATATTTTTCATCTACTATTTCGGATGCTTAAGCGCCTTTAAATATCTCCCTATATGTCCTGAAACAGGGAGTTTCTAAATGAAGAAAAAATTGTTGGTAGCTTTGTTAAACAGTAATTATACTTTTAATAGTAACATAACACTAAATACTACAAAGAATTGTATCTATGCAATATATAGATCCCTATTTCTTTTCATTAACATTTTTATAGGATGAGAAGTTTTTAAGGGCCGTGTAAAGTTCTAATGTAGTAGTTTGAAGTATAATGCTGTAACTGGCAACAGGTTTTTATCCCGACTCATTGATTTTATTTTCTTTTTATGTATTTATTTTCGGCTTAATCACGCACATACAATTTTTAAAAAATCGCATGTTTATAACCTTAACGTAAACTCGATATCTATCTAATATAAAAAAGAAAAACATTTCAGAATCTTCTTTACGTGGGAAAGCCGCAACACACAAATATTATATATATTTAGCAAATATATTAGAATACTTTCCAAGGAAAGAGTGAAAATTTTTTCTATTATCGAATGTTTTCATTTTAATTGTTTTTAATTAATGAAGCAAAACGTGTTCTATTTATTAATTCATTAAAACTATTATTGTTTCGTAGAAATTGTTCGAAAAAAAGGATGACTTTCTTCCATGTATTGTGTAACAACTGATGACTGATACTTATTTTATGAAATAAGAAATACAGATTTTATATATTTTTATCTTTTTGTTTGAATGACTGGAATAAGAGAATGAGTTATTGCAGAAGTTTATGGAACAAGAGGGAAAATCTGTCTGAGTTGCGCCATTGAATATCTGGACAATGTTAATAATATACGTATCATAAAATTTCGGATACAGTAGTAAATGGTTAATATTTCCATTTTTTAAAATTATTTCTGATATGATATTTGCTAAAGAACAAATTATATTTCTTGTAACAAGTTTCTATATCATAATGCTGTTTATTCATTTGTGATAAATCGAAAGGTTTTAATGTGAAAAAACATGTGTAAATTTGGAGCTTTTTTTATTGATTCCAATTATTCTAAGATGCTTATATTGGGTGTATGGGAAAGTTCTGTCACTTTTTTTCTAAAGAAAAACTTTTTTCCACTTTTTATTAAAAACTTGATCCGAAATATAATATCCTTTGTTAGTTACAACTGTCTACCAGCGTTCTGGCAGCTTATCTGATCCCCTGGAAAAGAATTCCTTTGTTTTGGAGGCAAAGTATTCACCTACTGCCATTTGGACAACCTTATAATTTATATATCCATTCCCATCCAGAAAGTTTTGCAGTGACCTGAAAAGATGATATACAGATGATGCAATATCAGAATATCCCGGCTGAGGTAAAATTTCCCAATGCAACGCTGCAATTTTTGGCGCGTTTTTTCTTGCTTCGTGTAGTGTAGCGTTGTCATGATGAACTACATTCTTTGTGTGTTAGCCAAAGATAGACGTTTACGTTGAGTTTCTTAAAACAAAATATCAAGTTGCGAACAGTAACGAAAAGCATCGAACGTTTCAATTTCTTTCAGAAATTCACAATGCACTATACACTTGTGGTCCCACCTACAACACAACATAACCTTCTCCTGATGCACGCCAGCTTTGGCTGTGGGCGGGGTGCCTCCCCTTTGTAAACATATGCCCTTTTTTCTAACCACGTGTTTATGCACTATCCACTTTTCATCTCCAGTCACCGAGTGTTCTAAAAGCGGGTTTTTTTGTGACGAGCAAGATTTGAACACAACGAAAGTCTGTCCATTAAATGTTTTTCGTTTAATACGTACAATACCCAAATAGATATCTATACAATGCCCCTTGGACTCAAACCCAAGCCTTTTAATGTGATTCAAAGCAGTTGTGTAATGAATTCCGAGCTTGATGCCCACTTCTGTGAAAGTTAATGAGGGATTTGTCCTGATCATACTACGTAGTTCTACGTCATAAACATCTGATGGCCTTTCTGCCTAGGTTCATCTTTCAAAGAAAAGTCTAAATAAAGAAATTTTCTAAATCACCTTTGGCATGTTTGAACTGTTACTGCATCCTATCCAAACTCCTCATACATTTTTTTGCCACTATCGAGTTATTCCAATTTTGAAACTCATACAACATACGTTTTGTGCAATTTTTCTTTATTCATATTGGCTGTTTTACGAGCTTAAAAACTAACTAAAATACGAAAGAAATGTGTGTAAATCATCAAAGATATACTAATCTGTCTGTTAAAACCGATTTAGATCAGATCAGAATTCTTTCTAAAGATTGAAAACGCACAAAATTGAACGTGTTCAAAAACGACAGAACTTTCGCTTATACCCAATACTTTAAAAGAATTTTGTGTAAAATCAGGTTAAGTTTTAATCGTATTTTTGTAAACACATATAAATAATTGTGTGAATTTGTGATAACTATAAATAATTGTGAATTTAAAAATATATTTGTGTTTGTGTGTGTGTATGTGAAATTTATTCACTTTCTCACTCTATTTATTGTAAATAAACACAATTTTTTGAGCGAGGCAATTTACTTCACAGTTTAAGGTTTTCTTAATATTTTTAAATTCATCAATTACTCATATGTTTGATGCAAAAAAAAAACTGATTATTTAATGCTTTGAAATTTAATAAATCTGTTCAGTTTTCAGTACAATTGACACTCCCAAAACGTGATACTTTGGTAAAATTTGTGTATAATTTACCATAATAAACTTTCATAAATCCTTGTTTTTCATTGGATGTTAAAATTAACAAAATTTTTGTAAAAATTATTTGCTTCAAAATTATATGTTCTTAATACTTTTTTCCCTAAAAATGGACCCAGTTTAATTTGGTTGTAATGCATTACCCAGATATTTTTAAAAACAATCTGATTTATATAAATAACACATTTTTTTTAACCACTTACTCTTCAACCGCAGTATATATTGCTATGAAACTCTGTACTTTATCTTTTAGATTCTCTAATTTACATGTAGAAATCAGGAAATATTTTTTCAATGCTATTATTTTTTTAATGAATATTGGTAAATATTTCTTGGAAGATGTAATTTAGAAGTTTGTAATCGGAAGATGTTTTTTTAATTGTATAAGATCTCGATATATTTAACAATATGAGACGTGGAAGTGACAGGTATCCGCTCAAGTGTTTTCCATGACATTGGTCATAATTCAGAATTATAAAATATGTATTTATATCGTTCGAGATCTCTTATTCTTCAGAATAACAATGACCATGTCAAAATGAATTTTAAAAAATTTTAACTTCTTTTTATATGAAATATTCTTTTTTAAAAAATTATGATGATAAATACAAAAGTCTGATTATTACTGATGTAAAATAGAAATCATTCGTGTCTTATTATAGTGCAAATCTTTTTTTTAATACTGTGAAATTGCTTTTAAACTTTAAAAAACATCAATTCGATGTAATATTTTTGCTGTGTTTGAAAGTTTTTCCTCTTAACACATTTATTTCTTACTTGTCAAATTAAGATTAAAGTTTGAGAATAAAGTGTCTGGTTCAGGTAATGCTTGATATGTTTCTGGAAGCAACATTTTAAAGAGAAATAAGTAAAAAATTCAGAAATTCAGATTTTATGAAAAATGTTTGAATAGTTATTTTTTAGTAAATTTAGTTTAGTTTAGTTTATTTTCCTAGTAAAATTTCAGTCCGTATTTCTTCTCTTTTCCCGTGATTTAAAACTTTTTTTTAAAGTGCTTTGAATAAATTCTATGAAATAAAACTGAAAATAGACTGAATTTCAGTAATATTTACTTCTGAGTGACTTTTTAATGAAGAAAAGTAATACTGCGCAGCCCAAAAAATGTTTGTTCTGTCTGATTAGTTTCATATCCCACTTCTCTTTCGACTTGAATTTCTTTGATATCATTCGTTCGCACTTTTTTTGCACAACTTTTTTGGTATCCATTTCTTTTACAAATGGAATTCGGTCTTCTCAGTAACTGAGTTGAAAATAAATTGGTACTTCTTTTTTTTTTGTTGTTGTGTTTGTTTCAAAGAAATCTGTTTCGTATCATTTTTGAAAAATATTTTTTCGCCTCTAAATTTTAAGCCAAAGCCAGCAATAAATATCTTTGAACATTGTAAGTTGGTTATTTAGTAATTTTTTGGAGTGTAATAATTGATTTCTCCTAAGTCCAGAATATAATAACGAATTTTTTAAATTCTTTTTTTAAGTGCAGTTTGTAGATAAATGGTTAGTGGTGCAGTAAACAAGTGTTTGTGGTCTCGAACCCTCGGTAGGTGTTGTCGAGTCATGGGTTCGAGTCCCGGTGCTACTGAAGAAATACCATGTAGAGAAGTTATGATACATGTTAAATTTCCTTCAAAGCTCAAACTCTTCATGGTGGCTTGATGTGAAAGTTTTAGGAGTAGGGTACAAGCTCAAGGCCTTTCGTATAACTTGATTGAAGTTTCATCGCCAGAACGTCTTCGGGTGAGCTCGGATCCTGTGGGCATTCCGCCAATAGCTCCATTGCAACTTCGCAACGTTGATAAAAAAATTCAAATCAGGAGTATGGTAGAAAAATTTTGCTATTTTGAACTTCAATTAATAATTCATTCAAGTCTGCAACTGAACACCTACTTTTCCTTATTAGGATGGGGTGGTTGATTCTCATTACATTTAACAGGACATCAAAACCAAAACTGCATGTGAAAAGTTTAATAATGAAAATAGTTGGTTCTGTTTCTCCATGTTCATTCATTTGATGTTTATTTGAACTTTTTTATTTATATAACAGCAATTTCATGATTCTTATTTAAAAATATAAATTGCTACATTAGGGGGAAAACACAAGAATAATACAATGTGTGAGCTAGATTAAAATAGATACACCAAGAAGGAATGCAAATACCAACTTATACATTGTAATGTGAAGAAGAAGTACTTAAAGTTTCAGAAAATTTGATGATATAAATCCAGAGAAATCAGCACACCCAGAGCCGCCACCTTTGACATTAACAACAAAATTATTCTCCTTGATATGAAGCGGAATAAAACTTAGATGGTCTATACGAGGAGAAAATTCTATATAGCTTATATACCTTAGTTTATCGATCGTAGTGATGATGGTGGGTAGTCGTTCGACAGTTATAACAAAGCGCTTTTGATTGGTGAGATGTCAAGAAGATGTGGCTTAAGTCAACGGTAACAATTAAATGTTTTTAGTATCAAGGACGTTAGGACAGCATGGCCAACATATGATCGTACATTGTCTTGCTAAAACATAGAGTTACTGACGCCTCGAAGTCAGAGTAGAGCTACAGGTCCTAACGGAAAACCAATAGCTGAGTTCAATGTGCAGAGAATACAATCAAAAAGTGATCAAGACATGTTTCCAATTGCTCTCTCTCCATAACATCGTTCCAGATGATAGGTCAGTATGGTGATGTCGAATGCCAGCTGTCAATATGCGTTCTCCACGATGCCGCAATGAATGCTTATGCTACCATGATGTTGAATGTATAAGCAAGATTTATCTGAAAAAACAATGTGATGTCATTTCTACTTCAAAGCTCATCATTGATAACACTATCAGAAGTCTGTCTGCCCATGATACACCTTCAAGGGTTGGCCATGGCCTCGTTAGTTGTCCTGACAACCCATGGTGTTACAAATATCATAGCATTGTCCCGGCAGACACGTATTGTCCTGTTTTCTGTTTTCTCTGTCATCCGGTTTTCAGGATGGGAAAGTAAAACCTATAAGCCCATAGCATCTTCTCTCGTTGTGCATTCGCACGTCTGTCTCCTCTGTTATTATGGTTAAAGGTCCACTGAGATCCTGTCTGTCTTACTATAGAACCTTTCTGAGTTCATCGATTTCATATTTTAGTGACAGCTATGAGATTCCAACCAACGCGAACATTACTCAATACTATTGTAGTAGGATAAAATGCATCCCGGAAGGTTACAAAATTCTACTTCAATGAAAGTCAAACTGGTAGGCATTTCTTCTTACTCGAAAGATAACAAATTTCAAAAACAACTTTCAAATCCAATTTCTGTGTTATGAAACTTCTGTGTAATATCTTATATATAAAATGTAAGTGGTGAGACCAACACTTCTAGTGAATGGATATGTTGAAAAGCTAGTTATTTGTGTATCGCAGCATGTCCTATCCACCATGCAAATTTTATGTCTGTAATGTGGAAAGAGTAATTAGAAAGTATAACTCACAGTATTTGATAGCCTACTATGACTATTCACACACCTCTTGGGCTCGGGGAGGTTTCTGTATATAAAAAAGAAACTACATTTGAATATAAATTAAAATATGTAAATATGAGAGAGAAATGTTCTTTGAAATTATTTTTAATAAGGATGAAAATTTTTCCCTTTTTCGTGCTATTATCGTCTTCTTTGATTTAATAATTTACAAAGGTCTAATTTTGTACTGTTTATTTTATTTACCGATTTTTAATTGTTTGATATAAGTATTGTTACTAAAGTTGGCCTTTTTGTGATGAATCTTTGTGCACGTTTTGTTCAGTTGACTATTAGAATTCGAATTTGATATGTAATAGAAAAAGCTGTTATTTTTACTTGTTAATTTAATTAAATTTTAGATTTCTAAAATTTTTGTAAAAAAGGTTTACTGTTATAAAAATTTCTAGAATAATATTTCTGCTCTTTAAAAAAATTTCACTTGCTTTTTTTTCTTCTAATAATTTAACTGCCTCTTTTATTATAAATTTAATTGAAAATGAAGAGTCAATTTACATTCGGAATTAGCTTTAGGAACGTGGTTATTAATGTCCTGAAGGCTTTCAGCTGTCTGTTGCTTCTCAACCCAAAAATTCACAAGTCGTCTGGAAATTTTGAAACATTGTCTTAAACAAACTTGACGAGGTCGACAAGTGAGCTGGCACACTTCTCTCGATAGTCTTTAGTGGAATCGAAAGTAGAACTCAAATGTAACATCGCTAAAATTCTATTCCAATTCTGTTTTGTTATGCGCCCCGCCAAGCCAGTCAGAAAATCCGCTTTGAACCAAGATTTCTTTCCCTTGCGCGATCAAAGATTCGTCTTTTATTTTTCACTATTAGGAAACTAAAGTCCCTGAAAGTTTTCTACTAAGAGATCATCTGCAGAGCTTGGAGGACCAGAGGTCACAGAAAGATTTTAGGGTTTTTAAAAATTGAGCCTCAATTCAATTTACTCTGCTGTCCCATTACTGCTGACATGGACACAGCACCGGATGAGCTACAGGTTGAACTTCATGACTGGGACAGATTACAGTGTGAGGAAAATTTTTAATGTCATGATATTGATTTTTACAAATCTTCGTCAGATGAAACTTGATTGATATAAATTTGGCAGCTGTGATGAAAACTTCAACAAGTAATCACACTCCTGATTTAAAAAAAATTTAGAAAAGTATGCTAGGGTACATTTATCTCATAAAACTGTTTATAAAGTTAATGTGCTTTCATCCATAGACAATATAAAATTAACACAATAAATAAATTGAATAAAACTGTCACTATTTTATTTTTAATAATGAGTGCAATCATTTTAAAAAGTTGTGGTCATCTGTTATCATCCATTCCCACAATGTGGTGCACAAGCCACACACAAAATAAGTTGCCCAATCCTGCTATGAATAATATTTCATTTTCTTTAAAAATGCGTTTTAATTAAAGTGTTGAAGCTTAACAATATATCCAGTTACTCATTACTTAACTTTTATATTTATTCAAATGTTGACTTTTTAAAAAAAATTTGAAATTTCTTTCAGTGTTTCAACATATTTATTGGTGTCCAAAAGTTAAGCATAATTGATAATTATGTGAATAAAGAAGGAACTGTAAATCAGAATGGCGGGAAACGTGATATACGAGTGTAAAATGGTTATAAAATAAGGAAGCACAAATCAAAAGAATGATAATAATTAGTTTTATTATCCGAAGTAGCAGTTTGAAAGAAAACTGAGCATAGCAAGGATTCACACTTTAAAGAAAAAATGAAAGAAACATTAAATAAAATACTGATGCTGCAGTTTAATAAGGCGTTGGGTCACCTCTAACAGCCAGGCGCGCTGCACAGCGATTTACCATACTTGCAATGAGATGATGAATGACTGGTGGGCTCAAACGGTTCCAAGCTTCTTGGGGAGATCTCTTCAGTTCTGTAACGGAGCTTGGTGGGTACTAAAGGAATGTAATTTGTCTCCCGAGCATATCCCATACATGCTCGATAGGATTTAAATCAGGGGAGTTCGCAGGCCACGACATGCGCTGGATGTTTTCCGTTTCAAGGAAGTCATCAATCAGCACCGCTCGGTGACATGGCGCATTATCATCCATGAATATGAAGTCAGGACCGACAGCACCTCGAAACAAGCTAACATAAGGCTCAAGAACTTCGTCTCTGTATCTTTGAGCAGTCACAGACCCCGTGTCAAACGGAGGTCTGTGCGGCCGTCCATCATGATGCCTGCCCATACCATTACACCCCTTGATGGAACATGATGTCTTTCCGTTATGTTTCTTTGTTCAAAATGTGTTCCACGTTCTCTCCATATCGCTACCCACCGAAAATCACTACTTAGACTAAACCGGGACTCGTCAATGAACATCACATTGGGCCACTCTCCCACACTCCAATGTTGATGTTTCAAACTCCAGTTCAAACGAGCGCGTTTATGCGCATACGTGAGGGAAATGCAAACTGCTGGTCTTCTGGCATACAGGTCAGCATGATTGAGTCTCCTGTAAACAGTTTGTCTGGAAATTCGTATTCCTGTGGCGACTGTGAGCGCCAAACCCAGTGCTCTGTCAGTACTGCCCCTCTGACGTCGCGCACTTATTACCAGATATCGGTCTTAGAGAGGAGTTGTGACTCTTGGTCAACCTGATACTTGTTGTCGGGTCTTTGAAACCTCTGCCACATTCTTGAGATCACAGACTGGTCCACATTCAGAATTCGAGACACTTCGGTTTGTGATCGTGAGGATTCCAGAATTCTAACGATTCTTCCTTTCGTAAACATGTCCAATTGGCGTCTTCGTGCCTTTATTCACCTTGTTTGATGGTTAGCAATGTTCCTTCGCACAGCAGTTGCACGAAACTTGTCTGAACTGCCTATGCTGCGTGAATCGGTTTCTCCGCATTCCGACATGCGCCGGTGTTTCGCGCAGAACGTAGTCGACTGAAAAGTTTTGCTTAAACCCAATGTTTCTTCTTCAACCAATTAATATCCGCAAGAAATTTGGAATAATTTTACGAATATTTACTCCATGTTTTTCGCATTTTATGATTTATGCTTAACTTTTGCACACCAGTGTATATATAACTATTTGCTTTGAAGTTACAATTTTCAAATATTTTATAATTAAATTCTGCATTTTTCTTTTCTTTCAGATTTTCATAATCTCACTTCAAAGAATCTCAGAGCTTTTAGTTCGTAATTGTTTGCACTCCTCCATCAAATCACAAGGTAAGCTTTAATTTAATTTCGTAAGAAACACAACTTAAGACAATTACGATCTCATAATATGTTGATAGGATTATCTTGAAGTTATTGGAAATGAATTCTTTTAGGGATCTTTCGTTTAAACCTTTTATAAATAGTTTATTGTATAATAAAGAGCATACAAAATCACAATAAAAAATTATGTTTATTAAAATTTTGTTAATTAAAGAGAATCAAGTTTTTAAATAAGAATGTACTTTATTGAGGCATATATAAACTGTAAATATATTTAAATCGAACAATACTATCTACAAATTCTCCTATGGTATTAAAAAAAACTATGGTATTAAAAAAAATTTAGATTTTATTTCAAAATTAAATTTTAAAGACGGAATGAATTTTTTTTATTACGGAAGAATAATATTAAAATAAAAATTTCTAACTTAAGTTGTGTATATTTATTCTTCTCTTAAAATCGATTTAGGAATATAACTTAATGTTTAGTTTTATAAATACTGGAATGCAATGAATAAAATTTATTCATTGCATGTAAATATTTGATATTGGACAGTACAATGTATCGGAATGCTTCACTGTGAATTTAGCAGCAATTTCTCGAACAAAATTAAAAGTAAAAATTAATGGAATTAATTAATTCTAAGAAAACAATTCTGCTGTTCTTGATACAATTATTGTTAATTTAGAAATTCAAGTTAAAATAAAGTTGATGGATTGAATCTAATTATGTATACATTTTAGCAAGTGCAATTGAAATGCACTATTTTCTAAGTAAAAAACGACTTAATATTCAATTTTCTGCAAGTTTTAAGCAATCATATCCCTTATATTTGTTTTAATAAAAAATGATCAACGCTCTTTATTTAATACAAAAAAAAGTTATGGAATCTAAGCTCGTTCTCAAGAATATTTTTTTAATACTTAAAATCTTTTGTCTCTTAATTTGATTTATTGTTTTAAAAGATTAAAGATTGAATTTAACACAGATGTTGCATAGACAAAATATTTTTTTAACTATTTCTATCCTAAATTTGTATCTAATGAAAATAGAGTGTTACGGAGTAAGTTATAGATTCAATTTGTTCTAAAAATTTTTATTAACTCTTTTAGAATTGTACCATTAAGAGTCAGTGGTATATTAAAAACAAACCAGGCTCAATTCTTTGTCTTGATTATGATAAAGGCTTCCAATAATCGTATCAAAAGCTTCTCATACTGAGAGGCAAGAAAGTATTTACCGTATCTGCTTAATACCTTAATCCTCAAGTATATGTAGAGCCTATTTTTGATTTTTCGGGTATTTCTAGAAAAGAGTTTTACACCGATCACTTTGTTGTGCTATACTTTCCCAGCAATGTTTTAGATTTCTTCTGATAACATCAGACTTTTTAAAGAGATGAGTAAAACAATAACGGTTATTGTTTTACTAATTTGGTTATCTTATGTTATTTTTCTCTTAAATAGTAGTTTCTAGATGATTTGTTGTTTTCCCTTTTTACAATATTCAGATGTTAAAATTCTCATCAAATAGGTATTTTTTTTTTATTTTTATCATTTGATCTTATTATCATGATGGATTTCTGCGTGAGATATAGAAATATTGTTTTCAAAAACATTTGTCATCTTCTAAAGCTGCAATTTGTGTTTGATGTAATGTTATTTATGTTATGTTAATTTGACTTAAATAGTTCATGAAAAATTAATGAATAAGAATGATTTTTATATAATTAAGGGGGTTTTTTTTGTATCTCTCAGCAACAATTTTTAAGGGTTTTTTTTGTGATTTTCAACTAAGCTATTGTTTTATATTTGTTTTTAATAACTGCGACTTTGACACTTAGTTGTTGCTTTTTTTAAATATTTTACTTAGCTTGTCCTGCAAGAATAACTAATGGAAGTTAACTGAGCAATTTAATTATACAACTGTAAATCGTAATATATTTTGCAGTTAGATGCATTTCAAGAAATTTTTGTTCAAAGAAAGAAAGCATTAAATTAAGATTGTTAATAATGATAATTTTCAAGCAAGATATAATTTCGTTTTCTAAACTTTTTCCTGAAAAAAGAACCTTTTTTGGGTGAAAGAAAAAGAAATGAGCAAACTCGAATTTAATCATATACATTTTGATAAAAATTATATTGTCTGGTAAAAATTAACCGAACAAAAGAATAACAAACTACATTCACTATTTTCGAATGAAAAAAATCATATTATCCTATAGTAATCAAACTCCACTACTTAGAATGACAAAATGCATGTTCTGATTACTGTATCAATTCATTTAAATTTGCAGTTTAGCATTCCATTAAAGTTTATTATTATTTCTAAATTTTATTTATGTATCAAATTGACTTTTTTCTCGGTTCTTTTTCTCAAAGAATTCTGTTTAAAAATTGTCTCATGCTGCTGATAGAAAGCGTGGATATACTTTTTTCATTCATGTTCCGACTGGTGCATGTCTTGAGTTAAAAATAGAAGCCATGCGTATGGAATTTTTCGCGTTCTTTTGAGATAAAGTAATTCATATTTTGAAGAAACGGTGAAATGCACATCCGTACAGTATCGACCCACATTTTTTATAATATGAATGAAAAGATTCAGAAATCATCTCGAGTACTTTGAAATAATTGTTCCTATGACAAAAAATATTGAAATATATTCATTTATCTTTTTTTAAAAAACTATGCTATTTTGTCTCATGCAACAAATTCTTCTAAGAAAATCTGAAGATGCTATAAAAAATTTGCTGTTTAAGTAGTTATGCTTTATTTTCTCAAACTGAAAACTAAGAAATACTCGTGTATCTAGCATTTCAATATAAATTAATAAATTATAAGATCATTTACTAAGTCATAAGTTTGTTAAGGCTTTTTTAAGTTATAGGTTCATAATAAATTAAGGCAATATACAAACACCCAACTCTTTTTTTTTACACAATTTTGAAATAACACGGTTTAACAATATACTTTTTTTCATAAATTTTTTGCTCTAGGAGGAATCCAAAAAAGTAATTAAACTCTAATTTTGCTTGAGCTTCTAAATACTGTTTTTATCCCTAATACCACTTCGTTGATTCAGACACTCTCTCAGGATATTATGGAAGCATTTAAAATGGTCTACTCACAGTAAACGTTTAAGTATATTCTAGACTCGGTAGTAGGAAGAAATTTGACTGTTGTAGAAGCATGGATAAAGTTTACGATTCAAACTTAAATGCTTGTTCAAAAAAAAAAATATTTTACAAGCATACATCAAAAGTAGGAGTTTCGTATATCAAAAATCAGCTATTTGTGTGTTCTAAAATTATAATTCCATCAAATGCAATTTGTGGAGAAGGCTTTAACATGCAAGTTGTTGAAATCGAAGAATTGATGCTAGGAAGTCCTTTGGACGAGATAATTTTGGTCGAATTTACAAGTATAGGATAATAAAGGAGTCGATAATGACGAGAAGTCGAAAGTGAAGTTTAGCTATTAACATTTGATTTAATTCACGAGGGCTTGAAATTTGCTACAAGCTTGAAGCAATGTTTTCTTACTCATGATTTTGATATAGATCATGCATTAAAATTCCAACATATGTTTTATGTAGCAGGATATCAAGAAATGTATCAACTACTTGAGTAATAAAAAAAATATTAGCCATTAACAGACTTTGTAACAACAACAAAAAAAACAGAGGCCGTTAATAGTGAATGAAATTCTTCATTTGAATCAAAGCCGACTGTTGTGCTATGCATATCTGACACATCTACTAATTATAGCATTTTTGATCCAGTACATTATAAACGAATTATCAAGAAGCGCTGAATAGTTGTTAGTAGGGTTTGCAATCCCGTATCATATTTTCAATCCCGGGATCTCGTGACTACATTATACAAATCCCGGGATTAAGATTGATCCATTTATTAAAAATACTTACATATTAGCATAGTTGAAATTGCATAATAAAAGTGAAAAATAATATAATTAAAAATTGATTTAATATTATTTTAATGAAACAAATAAAAAAATTAATTCATCATAAAAAACAAATAAAAATAGTACATAATGAAATTTAAAAAAAAAAGCATTTTTTCATTTCTTGTGTTTCTTTGTTGTTGCTCATCTCCATGTCTAGCCAAGCTAGAACAAGTCCATGATCTCATCACTCTCAAAAAGTCCAACACCATTAGAGAGTCTGCGTGCAGATCTTGTTTTGTAAGCCCTAGGCAGTCAAGAATGTGTTCTGGAGATGCCTGGCAGGCAGAGCACCTAACACAAGTAGGAAAAACTTTGTTCCCATCTTTAAAAGTCAAAGTTCGGAGGTGGCCACTCCGGAAACGAGATAAAATAGTTTGTTCCTGCCTGCTGCATTGAAGGGAAACCACCAGGACGTTTAGCTTCATACCAGTGGTGCGCAAGAGGAATAGGTGATAGCTTGTTGTTAATATAGGTGGAGTGCAATTCTGAATACTTGAGAGAGGCCGAGTTCCTAGTGGGTTGAGCTGTGACATTTATTGCTAGGGCATCAGCAATCTCATTGCCTGAGATGTTACGTGGAAAGGAACCCATTGTAGATGGATCTCACGAGAAGATGAAAGGTGTTTTAGTTTCTCCAAAATACGTAGCAACTCCTGTTGTATCACCTACCTTATGCCAGTAAGAAAGATGTTGGATGGTACTACGACTGTCAGAAAAAGAGACATTTATTTTTGAATTTTTGATGACAGTGTCTCAAATCTAATAGACTGCATTGGTGCATATACCTCTTTGATAACTTTATTTTCTTCTGCTACACTTAATGGCTTTTGTATATAAATTGATCCAGTTATTGAATCAGAATGTGAATCCATTCCAAGTGTTACCTCATTTGAAATTGAAGATTCAGTTGCATGAGCTGTTAGTAATGCAATGGGATTTGAAGTGTCTCAAGTCTTCCAAGCAGGTCTGCTATTAATTAACGGCATTTATAATTGAAGAAGGATCTGTGACAAAATCTATTCTTGAGATATTGCTTATATTATTGTGTAAACATTGCCGTGAGCCACTTAGATCTGTGCGACATCCTCCCATACGAGAAATGAGAGCTGTGCATATTTTTTTTTTACCTATAGCACACTTATAATTGCACAAAAAAATTCTACGTACATATTTTATAAACAAAATATTAATTTTTGAAAAATTAAATTCTTAGAAAATTTTTATGAGTAAAATTTTTTTAATATAATTCAGACAAAAATTACATCCCTGAATTTCGGGATTTGAAAAAAAAACCGGGATCCCGGGGTTTCGGGATTCCGGGGGCTGAAAATCCTACTAGATACCTTCCAAAAATTCTAATTTTCTCTGCCCAAGTAAGTTGACACCTGACATTCTGAGGATGGGAGAAATATCCGTTTTCTTACCCCACTCGTAATTAGGGGAAAGTTACAGAAGAAAATTAGAGAAAACAAATATCGAATGTCATGGTTTAACATACACACCCGCTTCGAACCCTTCAAGGTTCATCACGTAAGAAAACTGACATCAAACGTATACAGTAGAAAAAAGTAAATAAGATACATAAAATGTAATACCAGATTCACAATACTTCGAAAAAAAATTTCAAAATATAATTCAGACAAAAATTAAATCCCGGGAGTAGTTATTTTAATTCCGGGACCCTGGGGCTGCAAGCCCTAGTTGTTAGTTAGTAGTTTTATTATTTTCAATTTGACTTTTTATTTGTCGCATGTACTAATAAACCAAATTTACTCCGTACACTAATTTTAACTTTCTTTGAGAAAAATGAATTGTTTTTTTTTAATATGTTGCATGGATTTCAATATTACTTTTTAGGCATGTTTTTTTTTTGGAAAATATTTAGTTTTTTATATTGCACGATTTTTTTAAAATTGTGAAAATTTCCCCAAATTCACCCTATGTTGTATGTATTTGCTTACACGATTTTTTTTACATGTTTTTTTAATTAATGTATCTGTTATGCAAAAAAGAGAGTTGGGTGTATGTATATAATTATTTTCATTTTATTTTAAATTATATCCATGATTATCAATCTACTTTTTAACATAATCAACATAGCAATAATTTTTACTACTTATTCATGCATAATAAAAGTTAGCTGGATGTAAAAATTATCCTAAATTACTCTATCATTTCAACATACTAATGAAATTAATCTTTTTCTTTAAGAAAAATTATTATTTCAATTCTACCGAAAACTATATGTATAAAAGACGTAGGATGTTATTTACTACACATATCATGATAACAAAATAATGAAAAATTAGTAAGTAAAACCGATTGGGAATTCTCAATCAACAAGCTCAGTGATTCTAAAAAGATATGAATTCTCATTAAGCCCTTGAATATAAATTTAAACAAATATTCGGAGAGAATTCCTTTCCTTTCATCAAATAAAGATATCCATACTGGTGTAATCTTTTCAACATTCTTATTACCACAGTAATTAAGATTTTGCATAAACAAACATTAGTTAAAATTATTCGATTTCAAAGGTCAGGATTGATTTTACTTTAATTGAAATTAATTAATATATTTTCAAATCTTTGCTTCAAATTCATTCGACAGTTACTAAATTTGAAAAAGGGACAGGCTTTAAAACTAGAAGTATAATAAGACTAGGCTGAAAATTTAGCCCAATCACCTCCACTGGTTAAAGGAAGCACTCGACTGTATTGATCGAGATTTGCGCATGTATTTTAATAAGTACGTAGAATTACATTGAGCTGAATTAGTAGAATGAATAATTTTAAAGGTATTCTATCAAAGAGACTTATTCAAGTATTCGGGATTAAATTCTGTTATTTGACTAATGATTCTGATGATTTTTAATGAGCTTTTTTCGGTTTGATGAACTTTATTCATGACGACTATCATTACTTATATTAAAAGTTTTAGGATGAACTTTTATGTTTTTATGGTTATGATTGGTGTTATGATTTTAAATAAAATATTATAAAGTTACTGTTTTTCGTCCTTTTTCTTATTTGAATATATATTAATTGAAGATTACAATTGAATAGATTATTAACCGAAGTGATTGCAAGAAAAATATTACATCACACAACATTTGTTACAGATTTTAATTTCATATTAATTAAAGTTGTAGTTCTCTTTTAAGTATATACATTTTACATTGCATAATATTGTTGTGTAGATCGGGTTTGGGGATTTTATGCTATTAGTCCCAAACAGCAAAACAGTTCTTTAAAAACGATCCTTAAAATACAGGAAACAGCTCTAAAATTCGTAACATAAAACTCAGAGGGCATTCACACCTTTTACAGCACTCACATAGAACTATCAGTGTGTAAAAATACACGTATGTAACGCGCGTTAAAGTTTATTCGCAAGTAGCCACTCAACAGTGGACTCTTCAGCACCTGAAGTAATACTGACTCAGTCTCTGCAAGTGATTGCTATTTATAGTTTATGCAGTTACCTTCCACTGCTTGCTCAAAAAATCCACTCACATCATAAGTCATAATGCTTCACATATCTCCAGTAATGTTCAGAAGCATGTGGAATTTATAGGTCACGAAATCACCAAATTTGGTCGTCAAAAACGATGCCAACTAGGCTGTATCGGCAATATTTCACCATTGAAACATCATTATAACGTAAGAAACTGCGTTGTTTGCGAATGTTACAATTTTTATCATAAAATAAATGCAATAGAAAGTAATATTAACATTTTTATAACAGACAGATATAAATTATCTATCTGGAGGTAAAATGAAGCATTAATTAAACAAAAAGTTCATAACAATATAAAACCACTATTAGTCTCACAACCTTATTCTGCTTTTAAGGATTCAATTATATATATATATATATATACTAGCTGACCCGGCCTGGCATTGCATGGGCTTTTACCGAGGGTCCATGTTAATTTCCACCTTTCTTTCTGACGCCAGCACTTTTGTGTGGGTGTGACGCGGACGCGTATGATGTGAGTTTAAGGTCCATGAATGCGTATCAATGGTTTTCTCGTTTAACATTTTTCCTTCTCTTCACAAAATCAGCACTTCCTATATAATTTTTCGAAATTACTTTTACTTCTTTGTTTCTTTCCTCTTCATTTAGCCCGGCGTTGCACGGGCTTTTACCGAGTGAATAACTTAATCCCCATGGGAATTTCCTGTTTCCCTCAGGACGATTGCACTTATGTGTCTGTATGTGCGATGTGAGTGATTTCTTTAACTATGTCATTAAAACTCCCTTTTTCGAAATTTGTTCCTGCGTTGGTGTGGTGTGGTAATTAGGAGAGAGGGGTGAAAGGCTCAGGTGTCGTCCTCGTCATTTGACCATGGTTGAAAATTTCGAGGTCCTTCGCCAAGAACCCTCGAATAGGCGAAAAGGGCGAATTTATAAATCACTCACTCACTTTTCAATTCTTTCGCTGCAATTTTCTAGTTCCGGAAACGAAAATGTAGCCTTTTTAAAAATAGTTATATGTTGAAAAAAGACAGAAAAGTAGAAATTTTTCAAATTACAAAATTTCACTATTTTAAATCTTGAAGTAAAATTGTGAGGATTTTTTGAAATGTTCGACACACGGGAAAAAAATGTCTTGCAATTATCTTTATAAAAGAAGACATTATTAATTATTATGTATTTAGAGTGTTTTATTAAGGTTTGTTCAAAAAAGTTTTTGGCTTTTTATTTTTTAAATCACTGATACTAAAAGTTTTAAAAATAATTTTTATTTAAACGCATGATATTGATTTATTTCATAGTATAAAATTCAAAAAGAAAATAATACTATGTGATAAAAATATATTTAAGAATATTTCCTTATATTTTTCATGATATTCTTTTATTATATTCTAAGTTCTTAAATAAATAAATCTTTAAGAATAAAAAAAAACTATCGGTTGTGATGCGTTATATGAATGAGCGTCCCGTGTTATGAGGGAATTTCCCTTTTTACTACGCAGAGAAAGATTCAAAACTACCTCAACCTTTCCCGTCTTCCAAACAGAAAGCTAAAGCAAAGTGAATGAATGACCTTGACGCAATTGAGAATTTTTTTTAAAGTTTTCCTTTTTTTTTTTGAGGGCTTAACTTTCACGTTAAAGTTTTGAAATTTCACATATTAATTGCAAAAACAAAGTACTTTAAAATAAAAAATGTACAAAAAAGACTGTTTAAATTATTTCTCGCAAAAACGGTATTTTACGAAAATAAAAAAAAAATTTTAAAATCCGTAATTTGTAAGCAATTTTTTCAATATTCGTACAGAAATTGGATAACATTATTTTACTAACGTAAAGAAAGTTTCTTACGATAATGTTAATAAATGACGAAGTTATTTAATGTTGAGTTAAAATTTTGAGTACTTTTTAAAAAAATCGTAGAAAAAAAGTTTTCAGCATTTTATTTTTTAAATGACTTATTGAAAAAGAAAAAAGCATGACATTATTTAGTAAAAAATATCGTTTTAATAACTCGAAAATAAATTCATACGCAACGATTTAGAAAATTTTTTTCATAAAAACGCATAAGTTTTAACTCATTTTTAAAAAAAAATCTTAAAAAATAGAAAATATCATTATTTTGCAAAAAGAATTATACCGTATCGTGGCGAAAGAAATGATCTTTCCGATTCCGTAATTATTTTTTGTCTGATTTAAAAAACAAAAATCGGATGGCTGTTTAAATACGTCGAGAGTACCGAAAACTTTCACCCTCCGTTGCAATATCTGCTTCCAAAGACACATGAGCATACCTTACGGGAATCTGGCAACGTTATTTCCGAAATTTTTAACATTTCCGTTAGTAAAAAAGTTATGGCGTGATTAATTGAAATAAAAACCATATTATGTTCTAAGTTGGACGAAATGACACACAGTATGCAAAATTATATTATGATGGGTTGAGTAGTTTCGGAGTCCATCGCGTACAAACACTGTGACACGTATATTTTATACATAAAGATATATATATATATATATTAAGACTTTAAATTGAAAAAAGAGGTTGTAAAAAATAAATTATGATTTCTAGGAAATACAGGGAACTAGGAAAAGGAGTTTTCTCCTTTAGATATTTAAATACAGATTTGCGTGATATGAAATCGTCTTTTGAACTTGGGTTTTGTAAGCACACATTAAAAATGCCGTTCCTCCTCCTGCTCCCCGTATTCTAAAAATGAAAAATTGCGTGCTTGAAAGTCATTTAACGATTTAGTTTAGGTTTCGTGAGAAAGTGTCTTGAAATTATTGAACCTATTTGGATTTCTCAGTAAAAATATCAAATTATTTGCAGACTCATTGGGAAAAATATTAGAAAGAATACTCATTTATTTAACTTTAGAATTTTTACCATCTATTGCGTACTTACATTTACATTACAACGATTTTAACATTATGTTGCTGAGATAGCATAGTATTGAAGTATTAAATCCATTAGCTAATACGTATTTAATATATATTAGAAATAAAATAGTGATAATACACTATTAGGAATAATATAACAGAGACAATTCACTGATAAAATTATGTCAATACTCTACAGTTAGAAGATTGACATTTTTTAAAACAGTTCTACTTTTATGAAAAAATCTTTTATAATACGAATATTTTGTTGCCTATATATAGCTAAAACTTCTATACCTAGATTGAACTAAAAATAATTTTAAATATATAACATATACTTGTATTTATTAATACTTTAATGTATCAGAGTAGAAAAATTTTAACAAAAAACATTTGTTACTTTAATTGATCGTAACTGTAAAAACAATGTGAATTTTTTAAATTTTCAATTCAATCCAGATATAAAAGTTCTGGCTTATATATAGTTTAAATTTTTGTATGGTAGAAGCATTTTTTTCATAAATGGGGTCTGTTTTGAAAAAAAACGTCCTTTTTTCATTTTTTTTTCTGACAAAAAATTGCATTTAAATATTTTTTGAATTGCTATTCTTAAAGCAATTATATATGTAGATTCTAATTCAATTGACACTAAATATCAAAAAACGATTAATTGGTACACTTTTTCAAAACCGTGATTCGAAATGTAGTCAGTAACCTAAACTTTAAAGCATTTCACTACAAAATATGCCAAGAATAAAATCAAATTAGGAAAATATAGAATTTAAAGTTTTATGGAGAACTGGTGACTTCATAAGAAATTCAATATTCTAAATAACTTGAACCTATTTCTAGTTATTTCTCGAATCTTTAATTGCTTATGAATTATTGTTGGTCGATAAAAAAATATGTATTTTTAATTGACTTCTACTGAAATCCATTAAAAACTTTTAATCCAATTTTTTAAAATGTTTATATAAATTAAGTTTATTTCTGATGAAAATGGATTTAAAAGATTCTCTACCAGATACACTTTCAATTGTTTTCATTTTAAATAGCTAAAGTGATTCGTTATTTGAAAGCAGAATGTACTTTAGCCGCAGAAAGCACCAGCGTTTATGAAAAATATAATTCATTCACAAACCAATGAATTCATTACACGTACAAATCAATATTACATCGATTAGTTACATAATCGTATACAAAAATTAGATTAGTCTTCCATGCCAATTAGAAATTTGATGGCTGATGTCTATGTTTAATAATAATATTCATGAATAGCTGTTACAAACACACACACACATTTTTCTATTATTAATTCTATTATTATTCATTAAGTGCTTAAAGGGAAATGGTAGAATTTGAGTTGATACATAACAACATTAATTTTCAAATTGTTTAATCTTAATATTTATGCAAAAAACTTTCTTTGAATTTTTCTAAAAATTAGCGCGGTTAACTGTTTATCGACTTAATATTTTGCTGAAATTTCTCAGTTTGTAATGTTCGACATCAAATTTATTGAGGTTTAATGTTATCGATACATGTTCGAATATAATTTGAAGAATTTGGCCTTTAACAATGCAATACTCTTTAATGTAAAACATTATTTTCAAGGTATATTTTTATTTGCTTAAGAATAAATAAGATAAGTGTCAAAAAATATACAAAAAACCGTAAAAATAACAGATCGTACTTAATGTTATTTTTGTATGTATGCTTTGTTTTTTAAGTGCTTTAATTATTCTAAATGAAATTTTTCTTTTTCAACTCTCTAATTTCTTCTCCATAAAAAAAACAATTATTTTCTAATTGTTAAGTAATTTTTGGTTCCCAGTTCTTACATTATTTTGTAATTTTTTCTGTGATAAGGCAAATATATTCGATTTCCTGAACTTTTCAAAGTAATTCTGTGAACATTAAAAGCACAGGCTTTACTTTTGAGACTGTCATTAGCCACTGAATTTTCTATTCTAAATATTCTACAGTATATCAGTTTATTCAGTTTCATATTTTGAGTCAGCTAATTAAAATTACTCCTATTTCATTCTTAATTGGCACAATACCAATTGGAAATCCGAAATAGTTTTGGGAATTTAACATCCTCTTTCCAGTGAGCTAAATACCATGTAATTGGAATAAATTGAATTCTTTACAATCCTCCTTCCCTTGCTCTCGAATGTTTGTTAAAGTATTTTAATTAAAAGACTAAATCTCTTCTGTGTCATAATGCTAGTTCGTTCATTTTAGTTTGATGTATTCTAAACATATTCATTCAGTTTAGTATTTTAAATTGTTTCCTTAAACTCACTCGAAACAAAATCAAAATCGGTAAAATTCTCGAACCAATTTCCAATATAATGATGACATTATCTTTCAAACGAACTAAATTCTGCCTAATTAACTGAATATTAACTGAAGTTTTTGAAATATTTTCGGTATTCTTACATATTTGTTACATTTTAAGTGTAAAAGTATCATCATAACAATTCTATGATTCAAACTTACTTTACCATTTTTGATATCTTAGAGGTTCTATTTCTTGCATGCATTGAATGAATATGTGCATATATTTTTGTTTTTGCTGTTGATAAAGAATTGTTGTCTATTCAGTTTTTAGAAATGAAAATTTTATTGATCATACTTACTAATAATTCATTATCAATAACTTTGGAATTTGTTCTTTTCCATTTAAAAATAAAATTTCTACAACGAAATATAGTTCGTTTATTTTATTATAATCAGGTTCTCAATAATAAGAGCTTTTATATTAGTTGACTTAAGTATATATAACACATTTAAAAGGCCCTTTTTCAACATAGAACTGTGAAGGCTCGATAAAATAAATATAAAAATTATATTGATGTTTATAGAATTTTTGTATTGCATAAAAATAAGTATTAAAAGAAAACTGAGTAAGTTTTAAGTTTAAACAGTACGATTTAACTGACAAAGATCAGTCTCAAAATCACAAATAATTTTCTTAATTCTAAATTATTTATTATGTATTTTTCTACCATCTCATAAAATTTGAGAGCTCTACGTTTAAAAATTCTAGAAGTTTAATAATTTTTATGTTCGATCTTGTTCTCATTCAAATGTAAATAAAAACTTCAAAATGTCATTCGTAAGTAAAAATTTCAGATTGGTTTGTCTTAGAACAAAGAAACCTCTATTTTTCTTTATTTAAATTTGTGATAAGGGTTTTTTCCTCTTGGATTAAATGTTTTGATTTTTTTTCTAACTATGTAACATTCTAGAGCTATTTTCGGACCCAGCTAGAGGTGTGGATGGAAGTAAAGGATGGCTCGTCATAATAATTTTCAACTATTTATTCAGCACACTAATTATCACAGCCACAATTCAAGTAATCAAATAGGATTAGAATGAGATAGGATGAAGAGCAGAGGGAATTTTGGTACGAGAGGCCCAAATTCTGAGAAGACTTCTATTAAATTGAACCACCATCTCACTATTTTATGGGTCAATCCACTATTCTAATATTTGTTTTACAATGTAGCTGTGACCAATCGTCACTTAAATATCTTTAACTATTTAAAGCCCTAAACGCTCTATCAATGTAACTATACCTGATCGGTAGATATCTTTCCTTATCATCAGCTTCTCAGTATTTCAATCTCCAGGCAACTCCGTCTAATCATCTATTCTCCTCTATCTCACCCACTACCTAGAAAACCTATACTATATCTAACTGACCTAATCTGTATATCACGGTTTCTTCTTCCAAAAGGGTTGTTGTGATTGATAGCCCAAAGATTTCCCAATAGAGGAAGAACGCGTATAGATCCGTCACAACTATTGCTATTAATATAAGTAACAAAAGTTGGTATGTTTTTTTATATTAAAGCAGTACATACTTGAATTTAGAAAATAGTTGAATTTAGAGTTTAACAATAAAAAAACTATTTCATGAATTTTACAATCATGTAAGCCCAAGCCCACAGCATTTTTTGTTCTACATATGATACATACTTACAAATCAGAATGTATATGTGTACATCAATTATTGTAGGAGGAGAACCATTTTAAAATCATGTCATGAAATTTTAGTTTTTTTTTTTTTTCATAAAAAAATTAAGTGGTTTGTTTCTTGTGGTATTTTGAGTACAAATCATATTTTATGTTTTGCATATATATTTATATACATTAAAAAGTAAAGAACTATTTATAAATATCATTAGACCAAAGATTAATATTTAAATCGCACCATGTACCGTTGACTATTGATTATTTAACCAATCTGTGTAAAAACTCACGATAGGAAATAATATATAAAAAAGTGGATTCCATAAAAGAGCCTAAGAGATAATATTATAATCACAAAATACATGTGAAGTATAGAAGAGATAAGAAGTTTATTTTTATATTCCTGAGAAACAGAATGTATTTCTTATTTATGGATAATAATAGAATATACATTATTTTACATATTATTACGTTATTATGCTTAACAGAAGCAATTGCAGAATACTTAAACATTTAGTTCCTATTTACTGTCTGAGTTTTGGAATGGTTGGCATAATTAACATATTTGAAATATATTTCTAAATTTTAGTAGAAAATTAATCAGCTGAAATATGTTATTTCTTATTAACTCAGTCATTTTAGTCGTATGATAAAGCAATATTTATTCAAGAAGAGTTTTTTAATCGCTCGTTACTAATGTTGAGCTCTTTTTTTTATGAGCTTTTCCAGAGTCAAGGGAACACAATATTTTGCTGTAAAAATACTTTGCATTGGTACTAAGTCGAGAAAGATAAATACCTAGTCAACGAGAACTCTTCATTTTGCCTTACAACTCCTTTCAGAAGGTTCCTTATTTTCTCTCTTCGACAATTTGTTGCCAGTCTCCAGGTCTGCTGACTCTGCTCCAACTGACGGAGGTTCACATTTCAGTTCATTGCTTCTTGATTCTTTCTCTCGTCTACAGAAGATGAAGGATTTACAGATAACAACTTTTATCTATTGAAAAACTTCGCTTTTTTCCCGTACTCTTGTAATGTAGAATTTGTGACTAGCTAGCTCATTTTGGCATTTTTTTGTAAGATGATACCCTTGTCCAACGGAAAAAAGACTGGATACGAGTGCTAAAATGGCAATTTTGAGTTATGGATACCGATATGTTGGAAATTTAAAGAAAAGGCTTTTTCTTAACGTTTAAAGAATGTTTACAACAGAATACTTTGGTCGATTTATTATTCTCTTGACTGACTTTTTTGCATGGTATACATTTCAATGTCTGTGTTCTTTGAATCAGTGATAATTGACTTATTGATTTTAATACGTATAGTTACTTGGTTATTTTATAGATATGTATGAAGAAACAGTAACTAAATATGGTAGAATAGCTATATTGTGATTGTATTAGTATTCAATATAATAATAATAGAGTTGTATTAAAAATTATAAAAATGAACTTATATTTCTAGTACAATGTTTTCTAAAGTACTAAGCTTTACGTAAGTTTAATTTCTCATCATAACATTTTCAGACAGCATAGCTACTTGCATTATTGCATCACATATCATTTAATTGCTATTTATGAATATAAGTTAATTTTTACGATATTCATTTGAAATTATTTTAATCTCTCTTTTCTTATTTTCTACATCAGTATAGTCTGGAATAAAAAAATTAACACGAATAATTAAATTATTTGCTGTTTAGTTTTTTAAATACTTTTTTTTATTGATAACATTTAGAAATCCCCGAGTACCACAAAGTATCATAGGGGTACTTACAGAAGTAAGCATGGAACACACATTACAAAGGAATTTAAAGTCATGGAAGATTACAATATAAACATCCAGGCCTTCACTGGGATTTGAACCAGGCCCTATGGCACCGCAGTCAGCGTCACTAACAACTATACCGGTTGGGTAGCTTTAAAGTACTTGGTAAAAAATATCGTTGAAATTCAATATTTAAAATTTTCTCTGTATTTTTAAAATGATAAATACACGTGTATTGTATTAAATGAAAAACGTACTTTCTTAGCCATCTTCGTAAATGTATCTTACAAATTACTTATAATTAAAAATTATATTTATAATTTTAAGACAATAGATTATACTTAAAATATACTTTTTTATTTAGCAATATGACAATTATACATAGAAAACAAATTTCTAGTTAAATGTAAATAATGAATTGTAAGAAATATCGAATAGCAAATTTATACCTAAAATTGGAATATCAATATTCCGATATTGTCGCTGTTAGTAATAGCAACAGAAATGCTATTTTCTAAGATTATATATAGGGTTGTGTAATGTGTGAAAGTTTTCCACCAAAGTCAGGACGATGGTCAGAGCATTCCACTTCTAGAATGTCATAATTCTTGTTTTTGAACTTTCGGTATCAAAGCATCTCAATGTACAGCAGTAGTACCTAAAGCTGTACACATGATTCGATGATAGTCTGTAGCTGACTTTTTTTAACATAACTGGAAGTAAATAATGGTTCTAATCTGGTAGTGTGATAGTTCCATTTCAGACACATTGTACCTTATGATAATAATATTTTTTTATAGATATCACAAAACAGTGTTCTAAAGCAAGTCTCTTTCTTTCAAATGCCAAAAATCCTCAAACAAAAATATGAGCAAGTACGCCAACGCGAACTGTTTGCGCAGACGATAATAGTGGTGGCGGGAAACATTAGTTACAGCCAGATATATTGTTGATTGAAACAATTTTAAAATAATTATCGTTAATGACTGTGGTAATTGGTTAATTTAATAAACAATGATTGCAATAATTGGCTACTGGTAAACAAACAATGTCAAATATTAATGATATTATCTGTACTGTTATCATAAATTAATAACTAGTAATAATTTTACATTATTTTAATGTAATGCTTTAAAATATGGGAAAGTTTGTCACATTTCTAATCACAATTTATGTACAAAATTACACAAATCATTTACAATTTTTATTTCTTTTTAAAAACTTTTCTTTGTTTTTGAGTGCTGCAATTTGTATATGAGATTGAAATTTTTAAATATAATTGTGGTTGAGAAATGTTAATCTAATATTTAAAAAAACATAAAAAATTACATAAAGCGATTCTGTTATTTCTTAGAAAACTTACAAAATCTTATAGTTTCTTGATTTTCAAAAATCAAGAGTTCAAAACAAATATGTGTAATCTAAGACGGTTGCTTAAATTTTGAATGAACAATGATAAACATTGTTTGCACTTTATATATATATATAGAAATTACTAATCGAATTATTGCTATATATAGAAAATTGGGTATTTCCATTCATAAGATTAAGTTTCCATATATATTTTTAACACCTAAATTCCATTTAAAATTCTGTTAAATTTAGAACAGTAACAAATGGTATTAAAACTTATATCAATAATGCAGGTAAAATCCTGCATAATATTATACAAAACTTCATCAAAAAGCAATGTAATAAAGCTATAATTAAAAATAGTGAAGATATTATAGATTTTTTTAAAAATAAAAATATTTATTCAGTTCATAGTTATGACTTTGAAGATCTTTTTAATTCCATTGATATCAATGATATAATTAGGGTAATTTTAGAAAATCATAGTAATTATAACCTTAATTTTAATTTACAAAAATTTAGAACTCTCATAGATTTAGTCTTAAAAGAAAACTGCTTTATTTTTAATGGTTCTCTGTACAATCAAACCAAAGGTTTGCCTCAAGGTGGTCCTGCTAGCAATAGTTTGGCTAATTTATATTTATACTTTTACGAATATAATTACATTATTAATAATGATTATTACATTTTTAGATACATAGATGACCTAATTATTTTTGGTAAAAATAATAATGTTAACCCCAATATTACTTTTTATCCAAATTATTTAAATCTAATTAAAATTAATAGTTATCCAGTTAAAAATAATTACTTGGATGTATTATTGTATATTAAGGACTATAAATTACATAGAGCAATATTTGTGATAAAAGAGAGGATTTTAATTTTAACATTATTAAAGTCCCTTACTAGAATTCGAATTTATTTCTGTCTATATATAGAAATATTATTTTCAATTATATTTATCGTAATAACGTATTAGATAGTGTGATAAATTTAATAAATATTTATATTTTAATAACTTTATTAAACATTGTATGGAATATGGATATCCTCCTAACTTTATAAAATGCTCCCTAACAGTTGAATAAAAAATATGTTATTAGCTGTACAGTTAATAGATAGGTGGCACCTCAAGCTAAGTAAATTAACAATATTATATTTTATTTAAAATTAATTGTATATGTCTGGGTAGTACATTTATTTTCTATAAATTTTAAAACAAAATTTAGAGTTTTTAAATGTGTTTATGTATAGTCTTAATGTTGTTCTATCAAAACTTATTAATTTTATGCGTTACTGCTATTGGCCTATCTATTGCCCGAGAAAATGTTTTTTGCTGTACTCACGTGGTAAGTCTTTATCTAATTGTTTTAACTTTGATTTTAAAATATTTTAGTAATTATTATAGGCTGTAATATTACCGTTTTACATAAAAAGATCATGGTTTTATTTATAATAATAGTTAAACTCTTCTATTGAAATTTCTTGTTTTCCCTATGGCCCAGAGTATTGGCAAATTCAGGTGAAGGTTGGCTGGCCGAAAAACTTTGTTTAAACCAGCAATCCTGGTTCCTAAGGCCAGGAGTTTGCTCTAGTACTACTGTGGCTAAGACTATTCTATCATGACTATAGTTATCTTAGGTCTATAACTATTTTTTTTATATTTTTGTAATATATATATATATATATATATATATATATATATATTGTATAAAACTTGCGTAAGAATGAAAAAACAATCTAGGTAATAAGATGTAATGCGTTGATTTTACAAATATTTTGGAACTCAAAATCTCTTAATGTAACATTTCATTCTATTGTGACTTAAAAATAAAAAGTGTAGCTCATAAAAACATGTTTTTTAGGGGGGGGGGGCTATTTCTCTTAAATTTCCTAATCAAGCCACATAAGTCCCATGCATATCTGTTGTAAATTATTTTTAAGAACATTTTTTTTTTTTTGTAAAATAGTGTAAAAATGAAAAAATGTATTCTTGAACGCGGAATCATGATGTATATATATAATATTTTCACAATGTAACTAATATAATATCTAAAAAACTTAAGAAGAAAGTAAAGCTGATTAAGAATTTTACTCTATGTAACTTCTACACGTTTTAGAAAAGAAAAGTAAGAATAATTCGAAATTATTGAAAAAATGAGGGAAAAAAACTACTCGTAGTTGGCGAGTGAGAATCTTTGCTTAGCATCCAAAATGGGAAGATTTGATTTTGCTATGAGGCAGTGCAAGGGTTATTGGCGACGAACCTCGAAATTTTGAGCCTCGTGCGTGCGACTTGAGCTGACACTTCACTTTTCTCGTAAGTGGCACAGCACACTGCTTTCGTAATGTACTTTCTTAAAAAATATTGCTAGGGATAAAATACACCTTTTACGAAATATTAAACAAATTAAGAAATTGAAAAACAAGCGTAGTTTTTTGTTACGTCTCTTTTTGTGATGTAATAAGACGAGAACTGTAACTTAAGCACTTTCTCCTCCAGTAGATCTCGATCAACTAATACTGTTTTATAAACACTCACTGTTTATAAACACTCACTGCTCAACTGTTTTATAAACACTCACCAACGCGTAAACAAATTTTTGAACTTTTAAAGCGACCATTAGTGCACATCGTATCTTCTAGCAATATCAGTCTCCATTTCTGACTCAATGCTCAACATTTAATTAACTGTTATAAGGTTAATCTTCCCTCCAGACTTGGAAACTGTTTTCATGAAACTAAAACTTTCCTGTGACTCCAATTAAGAGAGAGAGGCTTTCGGAAACTGTCTTATACGAGTATTTGATTACTGCTCGCTATTCTTGATTTTCATTCATTAAAGTACGAATTCTTAGTTTCCTCTATTTGCACTTTATATTCCTTAATTGCCTATGATTGTTTCTAAGCTTAAGTGTCAGAGCTCATCTAAATTTATAATACTTTACATCAGCATTTTGAATACATTTATTGTTTTCCAGTTCCTAATTACTTACCCTAATTTCACGTAGTTATTGAATTCTTTAAAGTATAAGCTTATTTATTAGAAACTAAAATCTAACAAATTCTCTCGCAATCGACACATAAATATTGAACATAAAGATTTGGATTAGAGCCTGGGTCTAATAATTATCTGAAACAAGTTATTGGAAATGATAACAATATATATATATATATATATATACTCAGCTCTTTTTATATGGTTTACATTGGTTCCTCAAAAAACTGTGCAAAAACCTACGTTGTAATATACATTTAATGATGGGTGCATTCTAAGTTACCCAAAAATAATGTAAAATGAACTAAATAAACTTGACAATCTGCGAAAACAGTGATGAAAATTCAAGATACTTATGTATCATACCGTCGCCCATTATCGCCAAATGAAAAAAAGACACCGTCAATACAAGAAATAATACCAAATTCTGTCACCGTTATTTTTAAGAAGTTAGAGTGTGCTGGAGAACGGTTTCCACTCTTGACTGTATATCCCGGCATTTGGTGAAATCTTTTGATGTGACGAAATTGATCGACGAATTAATACAGAAGTTCTAAAATCAACTGCATATGTTGTAAATTATGGACCAGGTGTCAAACTATGCTCCAGCCACTCAGACCCCACTTGGTCTATCTCGACAGAAACCACATGTAAGTGATTCTGCTTCAGTTGGAATCTTGTTCTTGGCTTCGGCGTACCAGGTGCCGTTGTTTACTAGGATTTTTATCTCGAATATTAGAATTTATTCTCTTTATTATTTCAGTCTAATAATTATAACTTTATTTAATTTGTTAAAGATTTTATAATTTATCGTTGAAAGTTTGTTAACAATAAATCCAGGAAAAAGACAAATTCTAGGACTCCAGAATTATTATTTTATAACACCACACACGCGCACCAGTATTTATTTCACTATATGTGTGCTTTTAGATATATATATATATATATTTACAACTACGTATATTTGCCTATGAAAATAAAAACATTGGAAATAATGTTAACTGATATTTAGTCTCTACTTATATAGTGATAATATTTGCTTACGTAAAGGAAAATCAAAAGATCTACCCTCACTAAGACATGTCAAATTTGCTTGAGTCCAATAACGATTTTTATCCAGTAGTGACGATTTAAAAAAACTGCTTTCTAAAATGTTTTGTGCTATAGAATAAAATATTTTATTTATTTTCCTGTTACTACTATGGAAGTTTTTACACAAAACACTTATATATATATATTTGTTACGGTATATATATATATATATATATGTGTGTGTGTGTGTTGTGTGTGTGTGTGTGTGTGTGTGGTGTGTGTGTGTGTGTGTGTGTGTGTGTGTGTGTGTGTGTGTGTGTTACAATAATTTTAATGGTTCACTGTATAAACAAACTAAAGTTTTGCCTGAAGGTGGCCCTGCTAGCAATAGTTTGGCTAATTTATATAAACACTTTTATGAATATAAATATATTATTAATAATGATTATTACATCTCTAGATATATAGATGATCCAATTGCTTTTGGTAAAAATAATTATTTTAACCCCAATATTACCTTTTATCCTGATTATTTAAACCTAATTAAAATTAATAATAATCCAGTTAAAATTAAATACTTCGATGTATCATTGTATATTAAGGATTATAAATTACATAGAAATATTTATAATAAAAGAAATGATTTCAGTTTTAAGAATCTTAAAATGACATACTGGAATGCCAATACATCAATATATATATATATATATATATATATATATATAAGTGAGAGAGAGAGAGAGAGAGAAATATTATTTTTAGCTATTTTTATCGTAATAATGTATTGGTTAGAGATCAAGCTAATATATATTTAAATTTTAATAACTTTATTAACCATTGTATTGAACACGGATATCCTGCTAATTTTCTTTCCAATTATATTGCTAATAGTTCTCAGTAAAATGAAAATATGTAATAATAATAGCATTTTTAATTAGTAATACAATTAAGCGAGAAATGGCGCCACATGTTTCATAAATTAATAACACTATATTTTATTTTAAAATAACGTGTATGTTTGAGTTGTACTTATATTTTCTACAAAATTTATACCAAAATTTAGAGTTTTCAAATATATATATAGAGAGAGGGTATTAATATTATTTTATAATAATTTACTAATTTTATGCGGTACTGCTATACTTCTTTCTATCACGCGGGAAACATGGTTTGTTGCGGTACTCACGCGCGTAGTAGTTTTTTTTCATATAGTTTTCTTACATCGTTTTTTTTACATATATAATGAATAGCAGGCTATAATTTTATTGTTTTATATTAATAGATTGTGTTTTTAATTGTAATAGTTAGATTTCTCTATATTCTTTACTCTTTTCCTATGACCCAGAGTATTGGCAAATACAGGTGAAGGTTATTAAACAACTCTATTTAAACTGCAATCTTAGTTCCTAAAGGCCAGGAGTTTGCTATAGTACTACTGGGGCTAATATACTTCTTATTATCTTGACTATTTATCTAAGGTTTCATAACTATTTTGTATATATATATATATATATATATATATGGGGTCACAAAAACCTTGTATAATCGGAGTACTCAAAAACAACTGTGAAGGGTTTGATATCGAGTGGATGAAAAAAGTGGCAACAAGAAGTAAGAAATGCATTCATTTAGATGTAAAGCATGTTTACAATGCGAACAATGCATAACAGATCGATGCCTGAAATGCAACAAGGGATTGTCATAGGAATTGTTCGAAGTTGTGGCAGCGTAGGTCATAGAACAGCCGACATTAAGGGGCGAGAGATTGCCCGACGAGTTCAAATAAATCAGGTGTACAGGCCAATGTCAACTGAGGCTACGACGATTCGTGTCGTGAGATCCTCTGCTGTAGTCACCGACGTCTCATACACAAGCGATTTAAGGTTACCCCAGAACAAGAAATCCAAAGGATTGAGGTCCAGGGAGCGTGGAGTCCAAGCAATGGTTCCACCCCGTCCAATCCAATTCCCGGGATATTTAGCTCGTAGATGGTTACGCACCGCAATCAAAAAATGCGCAGGTGCACCATCGTGCAGGAACCGCGCGTTCGGGTGCGCACTGGCCGGTACGCCCTGCAGCAACTCCGGAAAGAAGTGCTGTAGGAAAACAAAGTATTTTGATCTATTGAGGCGTTTGAAAGTATATGCATACTCCTACCTTTGTTTGGCCACCCCTCCTCCCTCGTCTGGCTCATCGTCATCCCGACGAGCTACTATTGTCACGATTTTCACTTACTAAACGTGATTTGCGATCTCATATTCTATGTTGATTTGTCGTTCACATACTGCCTACTAACACCCCTTTAAATTTGTCGGTAGAATTTGGCAACACCCGGTATATATACAGATATTACGACCTGTTTGGAGTTTGGATACTTAAAAAATTGCACCGAATTTTAGTCTTAAAAAATATCAATTAATAGTTGAGTTTTGTCCTTTTTCTTTCTTGTCACGCCTGGTTGTTCTAGGTTGTGTCACAATAAATCAACCTCATCTTATAATTCAAATGTATGTTTAGATAAGATGAATACATTCATGTACAAGATTCATTTTTTATAAGATTGAATGCTTATTCAATCTTAAGGATCTGTATGGTATTTTGACGCCAACCAGCAAGTAAGAACAGAAGATTTATTTTAACTTATAGATTGTTTTTACTTATTAATATGTCTAAGAAATTGAACAGCCTCATGTAATTAGAAAATTACAATTTTGGTACAGAGCTATTTTAAATAATACCCAGAAATTTTTTATGTATCATTTGACACCCAACTGAACAGATTTTAATAACCGGTTGGAACAAATTTGGTCCAACTCCATAAGAACGCGTTCCAACAAAAATATTTTTTTTGCCAGCAGTATTTTGTAACTTTGAACTGTAAATCTTTTTTTAAAAAATTAAAATCCCACATAATTAAAATAAAACCAAGAACACAGGTTTTAAGGAAAATTTATTGTTTTTATAGTTTTCTTTCAAAATAGGTAGAAATTTGATATGTGGGAGTTATTTTTAAAAAAGTTATAATTTAATAAAGTTATATATTTCTCAAGATATAATTATGTTTTAATACGTTTTTGACATTTTAAAATTTGAAACACAAATATTTACCGTATCAATTAACTGTAGCATATGAAATTATCATAAGTTCGTCAGACGATCACATTTGAAATACTAGAAAATTTCAATTAAAATTAATTTTTTGAAAAATGAAATAATTATATATATATAAACGCCAGCAAATTAGAAAATTTACGTCTAAGGTTATACTTGGGTAAAATGACGTCAGAATTGTATTTTGTAATTATGTTAAATTGAAATATTTTTATAATTGCATATTTATTGAAAAGGAGAAAATTATTCAGTGGAAATATTTTAAGAAAAATGAGATTGTTTAGTGTAAAAACTGCCAAATTGCTAAAAATAGGATTTCTTAAATATTAAAAATAAAGAGATTTATATATATATATTGAAAATTGGTAGAAAGTTCAAAACCTATGAATTTCAATTAATAATTCAGTATTGAATAATTAATTTTATATGAAATGCATCCGCATAAGGATTTTTTTTACGCGTAGAAATATTTTGAAACTTAAGACTCTGGTTAATCAAGGTAAATAATTTAGTTACGAGAAGTTAACGCAGTTATGAAAATATAAGTATTTAAAAATTCTAATACGAAAAATATCGTTAAATTTTGGTGGCTACATTAATATTAATTTTTATTTAATTGTGTGGTTAGTTTTAACAACTTGTTTTAAAATAGACCTCGTCTTTCTAGCTTTTAAACTTTAAAATTGAAGAGTTAAATTGGTTAATATTTGGTTTTTTTTATTTAAAACCCATTTACATATCTATTTTTTTAAATTTTAGAAACTTTAAATTAAATATATTGAGGAATTTCATCCGTTTAAAATCAGTTAATTTGGTCATGGTTTTATTTAGAACATCCAGAGAAAAGTAATTTTTTATAATTATGTTAAACAGGGAAAAGAATAATGGGAGTAAAATAGTAATTACCTACCTATGAATTATTTACTAAAATACTGAATTAGTAATGGAAGAAAGTACTACAATTTATTTCCATGTATTAAAATTCCCATCATGAATAAACAAATAGTTAATCATGATTAACTATTGACGAAATTGATTATGATTACGAAATAATTAATCATGATATTTAAAAGTAAGATTAAATCTTTTTAGAGACAACTAATTTAAAATTAAAAATTAAATTTATCTTTAATTCATAATTTGTTATCAAATTTTCATTTTTATTCCTTATAAAAGGATTGAAAATAAATTATATTATTCCAAAAGTAATAATTTTTTACCAGTGAAATATTCTTTTTCTGTTGACATGCGAGGATCTGTTTTAAAAACTAGAACTGATAACAGAATACTTTGCTTCATTGGATATACTTTTATAAATCTTTCGTTTCTTAAATTTTAAAGCTCACACACACATACATTGCCAAAGAGTAATTCTTATTTATGCTATCTGAGTGTTGCGAAAGACTGACATTTTCTCTTGAAAATCTTGGAAAGTTTGTGAGTTTTCACAGTGACTTTTATCCTACTGAAAGTTTACAGCCATCCGAATTCCAAGTTAAATATAGCCCTTGCAACGGTTGCACTAAGAAAAAAAAACATATAATAGAAATTATTGAGGGGAGCAACAACAAGGAAATGGGGGAAAAGAAAAAGAATACTTTTTTCCAGCGACTGAGGGAAGCTGCTGGGTCTATTTCTGTGTTGTCGGTGGTTCAAAACAGAAGAAAAGACACAAACAGTTTGCCGTAATGCATTACACTAGATATAAGGGAAGAAAAAATAGTTGGCACTTTGGGGTGACAATGAGTTATAAGAGCAACTATGACTTCTCTAACCCAAGCATTGTTCTCATAATTAAGAAAGTATTCTGTCTGATTTTGAGTCTTGGCACTACATTTGTCTTCCCTCAAGACGATGATAGAATAGTCAAAGAGTAAACGAACAGATTTTCACCACTTTACTACGTCTACTACTTGTTTGCAATGTTCTTTTAAGTTTTTTGGTGTCATGAACTGTCACTCGGTTGTTCGTGCGACAGGATGGATTGCTCATTCATTAAAAATTAAGGCCATTTGTTTTTAGAATTTGTCATCGCAAATTAGCCATTAACTCATTCTATTAATTTCCTCTTGAGTGTTATCATTTGTCGAATATAAGATTGGTCACACGTAATTGATACCCGTAAAATTGATAAAATTCCTCTAATTCATCCATTATCTGATATGGTAAATGCATAAAACGTGTATTAGATATTCATAAAAGTTTACATATTTTTTTAATAATGAGTATTGCGCACAATGGTTTCTAAAAGTTTTTGTAAACACTAATTTTAAATAAATGCCTTTCTTTTTCTATCCATCTAATTAAATCTAGAGTTTTAAAATGAAATATTTACTAGATAGAATAAAAATTAAAATTAATTCTTTTAAAGAGGACAAATTTTGAAAAGAGGCACAGTAAAAGCATGTCTTAATTTGAGAAAGACGATGATAAAATAAACACTATAATGGGTAATAAACACAAAAGTCAATTAACATGAGTCACAGAGTGAAAAAAATCTACATCGATTATTTGCTTCTCTGGGTCAAGGACATAAATTCAGTTTTAACTTTTCTTTAATCTATTCGATTGTGCAAATGAGACGATTTTTTTATTCAAAACTATAAGATCCAGTCCCCTTCATTCTTAATAAGTTTGTTTCAACCTATTCGAATAAAGGTATATTGGCTCACTGAAAAACGTAGAATCGATAAAATAAAGAAAAAATCGCATTAAATGAAGCAAAAAAAAACACGTTAACTTTACAACTGAAATAATTAAATAGTGCAAGCTCAGGTAAATAATCATTCTACTGATTGTTTGAACAGTTCTTAATAAATTTTACATGTAAATAAGATCAAAATCCTTATCAAAGAACTACTAAAGCTATTAATCAAATTACAAATTTGTCAATAGTTTTTGATAATTATACTTATACCAGTAAACTTTAAGCCACTAGCTCCATACTCTGCTTTAAACTAAATGCATAGAACGATATTAAAAGAAGTATGAGTATGTAAGACGTCTAATTAATTTTGAACTGAATAAAAGACCAGGTACAAATTAAGTAATGACATTAGAGAAAGAAGTATCTATTCTTAAAAGTTATATAAATTCTTCAATCAAAACAAAAGTGATCTTAAGAATTAAATAAAGTTTACTGTGATAAGCTGAATATTTAACTATAGTATCCATAACTCTCCTTAGGATTAAAAACGTAGTTCAATCTTTATAAAATTACTTAAGATTAATTAAAACTTTTCTCATTTGATGTCCCTTCATTAATATTTGGATCGTCTTTATTTGAGAAAGCTGACATTTGCAAAATTTAATGATCATATAAAGCTTAGAAAGTTTTCGGTGCTTTAAATTTGGTTATAGTATGCATCATTTAATGAGACTGAATATTTCGAGTTTGACTGTTTGGTTTAAATCATGATAATGACAATACATCTCTTACTTATATCGAATCTACTGTTTTAATCTCTTATGAGCAACAAATGCTCTCTGGCTCATTAGTAGCAAAATATAAGCTTAATTATGCACAGGGAATTACTGAAGACCAGGCCACGAAATTTCGAATATTTTAATGATATTTTGGAACAATAATACTCTAACATTCTTGTTGCCTGTCTTGGTCAAATTCAATGACTACTTTTTTTCTTTCTTCAGTACTTTCTCCTTTTAATTATTTTATAAATGTCATTTTATTTATTGCTCAGATTTTTATAATATTGTTGAACTTACACTCATACTTTAACTTAACTTTAAGAGAAACTGAAAAATAAATTGTTTCCATTCTGAAATTGACATTCCTTTTGATATGTGTATAATTCCTCATATTTATTCAAACCATGTTAATTAACTTATTTACATGTATCATGGAATAATAAATTTTACTCCAAACAAATCCATTAATTACGAATTTAACTAAATTTATTCAGTATCTTTTTTGTTTTTTCTCTCTTTTTTGTTTAACATTTATAAACCCCGTGCACCACGCAATGTATAACACGGGGGCATACAACACAGACAGAAGAAAGGATTACAACACAAACATCCATGCCTTCTCGAGGATTCGAACCCAGTCCCTACGGCACCGCAGTCAGCTTCACTGACCACTATACCGGATGGGCGGCTTTATTCAGTATCGAGAGTATTATTTTTGAAAAATCTCATTTAAGTAAAACTAAAACGTTAAAGAAAAAAATTTTTTATTTAATTTAATTTTCAGTATGGCCTCAAAATAATGCAGCAGTAATCATTAGTTTATAGTAAAATAAATTTTACAAAACATTTTGAAATTCATTTGTTTCGAATACTGATTATTTTAAACTTTTTTTTATATTTAAATACAAAATATGAATACTCGAATTTATTTTTTTAACTTAAGTATTTATATTTTTTGCTGCAATTGCAATCTTTGAAACAAATCTTAGCTGAACAAATTGATAACTATACGAGTTTCTTAAAGTTATTTCCCTATTAAAAATTAGCTCCAGATAAGGGAAAATATCAATATAGTTTGAGAATAATTGTTTATTATAGTTTTATTTATTTAGTTTGTGGTTACTAAAATTTCTTACATACTAACATTAGGCAGCAGAACAATTATAAAGAATGGAGGAATGGGAGCTATAGATTTTTTCACCAGGTTGTTGGTACTTTTGCAACTAATTCACCCAATGCCTGATCAAGTAAACTGCATTCATTGTCTTAGATACTCCGATATTAAGTGGCCACGATAGCCTAGTGGTCAAGGTAATGAGCTTGTGGCTGGCATGTCATGAGTTTGAGACTAGAACCGCTGAAGACCTCCTTGCAGATGATGCCAATGCACTCTAAATCTGTCGAAGCTCAAACATCTATCCGTTTGTCTGTTGGGGAAGTTAGGGGAAAAGGTGCCAGCTCAGGTGTCGTCCTCGTCACTTGATCATGGTTCAAAATTACGTGGTCCTTCACCAATAGCCCTCGTGCATTTTTACAGTGCAACGTTTTCTAACTCTCACTCATTCACTCGATTTTCAAATACATACAAAAAAAATTCTGGATTAAAAGGAAAAACAATACAGGAAATAAAATATATAACAAAATGATCTTCTATCTCTCTCTGTATATATATATATATATACTAAACAATAATATATATTATAAAGAAACAAAATTCTATAACTAAATAACTTCGCTAAAACCTTTAGTAAACAATTAAAGATTTGCATCAATGATTGGTTAGTGTTACAAAACTTATTAAGTTTCACACAGACCACATCCCCTTTGCTTCAATAATTGCCCACTCATTCTGCCAGTTAATTAAACCTGGTAGAAATTTATTTATTCCAAAATAGAGACACCAATCCAGTAGAAACGAATTTCAGACTCTTCTCCTCCAACTTCATTAATCATGAGTGCAACCTTTCTTTTTGTTAACGGGACAACAGTGAAAAGGCGAAAGTTCAAAATGATTCAAAATTACAAAGTCCGTCGAAAGAAGCCCCCCAGTAACTGAACAGTGCGACGTTAATATTCACTTACACACATCTTAATTTGAAACTCTCAAAAGAATAAATTAAGAGTGCTCTAGTGAAGTTTGGAAGTGTTTCATATTTGGAGAAAGGAATAACTGTGTCAAGAAAGTAATTTTGGTTACTTGATTGCATTTTAAGCGGAAATGATAACAATTATTTCATTTTTTGTGCATTTAATTTTGAATACACTTGTTTTCATCCTTCGAATAGCCGAATTTACTAATTTAAACTATGCATTATCTAGCAGAAAAGACATAAAAGATAAAAATGTTTGCTGAGTGTCAAGAGTTATCTACTATTGGTGTTGACGTCTCATTTCCAAAACATGAAAACTGTGTCTAAACATCCTTTAAATTGTGATTTCATGAACAAGTTTCGAATTCAATTCAAATTCCAAAAAATAAATTAATATTGTTTCCTATTTTTCTCTCGACAGTATATTCTTTAAAAATTATACTAATCTTTTTCATTCGATGTAGCAATAACACTTATGAAAAGTATTTGTCACAAATCTTGAAAAGTTCTCTTTACAATTAAATCCAAGTTCAAAATTAATGTGGCTCGTACCATACACTTTCTAAAGTAGGGAAAAAACACTTCGAAAAAGTTAGATTTTGCTTTCAGCAAGACTAAAAGCACATTTTTTTAAACTTTTAGCTGGAATTATGTGCGAAGGTAGCAAAAACGCGTAGGAGTCAAACAACGAAAACGTAACATATTTCTGTCGACTTCATAAGATAAGATGTTTGTCAACAAATGCTTGTGACTTCACTAGTTTTCTAGTTTTGCGAAAAAGAGTGACTCAAGGCAGAGTTTTCAGGTTAGTAGGAAAAGTTTACAGAATTCTAAATCAGGTTCATTTTACTTTTTATATAGTCGGCTATTTATTTAACAAACGTCCAAAGTGGAACTTTTCAAATTCATTAGAAAAGCGCAGAGAAATGGGTTTCTATTTAAATATAGAACACAGGTCGTTTAATATGGTTTCTCTGTTTTGAATTCCTTCTCGAATGTTTTGATGGATATAACTTGATTAGGAAATAATTATGACCGAACAAAATGAAGCACTTTTCTGTTAAGGCTAATTCCATACAATGTGCAACTAATAAATGTGGTACAACGATTTGAATGTTTTGCTTGTAAAATAATAAATATTTTTAAAATTTTCAACATACAGGTTTAAGAATCTCATATAGAAATTAAATATCTTAGAATCTATTAACTGAAGTATTTTCTTCATGTCTCGCAATCAATCCACAAAATTAGTCTAAATAGAATAAACTGAAGCAATTTTTAAAAATAATTAGGGTGCTTCTGTATTGTTATTTAGTTCTCAAGGCATTTGAGAGAAATTGGGTGTTAAGATTATATGCATTAAGGTTTCTACTCAAGAACTTATGGCAAAAATATTCTTTATTTTGAATTACTATTTATTTTCAATACCATTATTAATGTAAACGTAATTTAAACTAATATTTCATGTATTTTCTTAAATTGTCATCTTTTTAGGCATAACAGTAAAAGAAAATTCCCAAGTCAGCATTACTATAACTATAATTTAGATTGCAAAAGTAGCATTCTAAAAATTGTCTCACATTTAAATTTTAATCTAATTATTCGAAGACAACATGCTTTGATATTAACCCTTCTTTGCATAATTTTGTGTGTGTGTGAAATAAATCAGGATGATATAATTCATGCTCTAGTTTAATGGTAAAATGTTTATAAAAAAGCCTTATATAAATATATAATATAAAATAATTAAAAAACAATTTGATGGAAATATCCATCATCATACGAATTTACATGTTAAGCCAGTACAAAATAAATAAAATGTAATATATCTTTCTATAATTTTTATTCCTAAAGATAATTAAATAACAATTATTATTATTATTATTCTCTAATTTCATCTACGTCACGGTATTCGTTATCAGAATTTCAATCATCAAGGTCATCTTCTGATAGCCAACCATCTTCTACCTGGTCCAAGTAATCTTCAATGTCGCTCTCTCTCTCTCTTCTAAATTTCTCTTCAAAAATAACATAAAAATAGTGAAAAAGTAATATAAAAAACGTTCATATATATATATATAAGTGAGTGAGTGTGAATATTAACGTTGCACTGTCCAGCTACACGATGGCTTTTGGCGACGGACCTCGTAATTTTGAACTAAGGTCAAGTGACGAGGACAACACCTGATCTGGCACCCCTTTCTCCCGACTACCACACCACACCAACGGGAGGACGTTTGAGCTCTCGACAGATTTAACGTGCATTGCTCCCCTACACGGCAGGTCTTCAGTGGTCCTAAGATCGAACTCATGACACGCTAGCCATGATCCGATACCTTAACCTCTTGGCTACCGTGGCCATATATATATATATATATAGAGAGAGAGAGAGAGAGAGTGAACTAATAGTAGAAATTGAAAAGGAGCATGATTTGTCTGTATTGTTGTAACAATGCGTACCGGTTTGGCTAGTTTGGCTGAAAAACTGGTTTCCGACGCCAACTTTTGTCATTGTTTAAACAGTTACATTGTTAAAACAATGGAGACAATCTAAGTTAGCTTCAAAAACCGGTAATTAATTTAATTTAATTAATTAAGTTGAAAGTAATTAATTAATATTTGAAAAAAGCTGTATTAACATCATGTGCCATTCATTACAAGTTTAAAAAAATTTATTTGAGCTTGACTGGATGAATTACGAGTATTTTATTATCGATTGAAAATTTGAACAAGATAAGTATATATATAAATATAGATACATAGAGAGTGAGCTAAAGAGTAGGAATTGAAAAACATTTCCCCCATACACCAGAAGGGAAACAATAGCATAAAGATGTAAATTTATGTAACGTGATTTGGGGAAGAGTATTTGGGGGTTTCGTCATAAATTGCACACAAAAAAATAACAGAAACACAAAAAACAAATCTTTTTCACTCATTATTGTTAGTATTAGCAAAAACACTTCTCAGATTAGTTATATAAAATTTTCAAAATGTCGCACGTTTCTTCCAACCCCAACAAAAAGCGAAATGACAAGTTCAAACCTGCTATGATGATTGAGACTCTTTTGATTTTCTTACAGTTACGATCCTTATTACGCAATAGTCGTGAACAAAGTTGCCAGTAACAACCAATTAACAGTGCGCATGTTTTTTTAACACGCTTTTATAAGTTTCACTTGCATGTAACGGAATCTTGGAACTCGATTTTTACCTACTTTAAAAGGTCAGATTAATTCAAAATTTTGCGCACTTGTCAAGGACCGATGACAATACAATAATTTCATAATTTTGTTCCATTATCCTTTTCAGGATCGTCAGGAATAAGGATAATCAGATTTGGCGACAATTCCATAAACCACTTCCAGATTTGGCGACTTATTGCATACATCATTTTTAAATTTGGCGACTAATTCCATATACCATTTTCAGATTTGGCGACTAATTTCAAATTTAGCGACTAAAAGAATAAGGTGTAACCCTAACGGGAGTGTTTTGAATTTAAAGCTAATTATATGCAAGTATAAAACACACGCGGCTAATAGAAATATAACACACAAAAAAAAGTGTTCTATATCAGAGAAAGTGGAGGGTGGGTGTGTGTTAGCAATTGCCTACCATAATACAAACATTTTTCTGGAAATGAAAATTTAAAAAAAGGCTAGTGCATGTGAAAAAAAATAATTTACGTTCTAACAGCTAAATAATTTTATTTTTATAAAGCAATACTTTTGGAGTAATGATACGAATTAACATTACAGGAATACGTTTAAAAGGTGAAAAAACGATTGACACTTTATATTACCATGTTTTTATTAACTCACTTTCTTTAATGTCTGTCCGGGTGGAATTTTGTAAATGATTTTAAATTGTGTGACTTTCCGATGAGCTAGAGACTTGAAATTTGGATCATAGCTTAGAAGTGGATGACAATGCATGAAAATGTGAAAAAAAGGAATTTTATAATTTTTAGTCCGTTGTAAAAACATGGTACATTAAAATGTTTTATTCGGACTTTTTTTTCTTAACACACTTTTATTTTTTTTACCTGTTCTATAGAGACGGAATCTAATATAACGATACGGGACTCATCCGAGGCCCTATAAACGGAGAGAATAAATACACTTCAGACCCGTTAATTAATATCCATTGAAGAGCAAGACTAATTCCAGCAGCCACGAAATTCCAGCTTCAAATATCAAACTCAAGGATAAATTCAACAATGAATAAAGGATAGTTTAAAAAACTAAAAAACACGCTTTTATTGTAGATCGAACTAAAAAATGAAAAATAAATTATAGTTTTTAAAAAAACTAAAAAACACGCCTTTATACTGAATTGAACTAAAAAGTAAAAAAAATAATTCTTAATATAAGAATAAAATTACTAACGGGAAAATTAATGTCATTGGGGTAAAAGCGTGGGGTGTTCTATAAATGTATCAATTGTTATAATTTCTAACTTCTATTCCGAAAAGATGAATTAGTGTAAAATTGTAGTACAAAGCATCCCACGCTTTTATCACAATTACATAAATTTTCCCGTTAATAAGTTTATTCTTACATTAAGAATTATTTTTTTACTTTTTAGTTCAATTCAGTATAAAGGCGTGTATTTTAGTTTTTTTTTAAACTATAATTTATTTGTTCATTAAACGTTGTGATTGAAATTTGAATCATCTTGTAAAGAAAGGTTAAATTGAAGAAAACACTTTTTACATATATTTCTCATTAATCATTTCCAATGAACTCCAGGAAAGTTCATTTGCCAGATACGCCTTTCCATAGAAAAGAAAAGTAGTACACTCATGTCCATAAATTAAGGATAATGAAATTCAGGCAAAGAAAGAGACAGAAGCAAAACAAATTTGACTTATTTGTAAAGTCTATTTATTAAACAAAAGGTAAAGAGCAAAAAAGATGCTATATGTTTGACATAATTAATAAAAAGTGCGATTTTTACTCCGTGGAGAAAATTTCAAAAAAGAACCTATTTACAAAAAACAGTATAACATGGTTAGTATGATGGTTAATACGGAGTATGTCTCCCGGACGATGTAATACAGGCCTTACAACGCCTACGCATGCTGATTATCAAATTATCAATCTGATCTTGGAGAATATTACACCACTCATCAAACAATGCCCTCCGAAGTTCCGGTAGATAGGTGGGAGGGGGTTGGCGGGCTGCAATTCGTCGGCCAAGCATATCCCACACATGCTCTATTGGATTCAAGTCCGGTGAGTAGGCTGGCCAATCCATACGGGTGATAGCCTCCGATTGAAGGCATTCGTCTACAATGTTTGCACGGTGAGGACGGGCGTTGTCATCCATAAACAGAAATTCAGCACCCATGGCGCCCCGAAACAAACGTACATGTTGTTCCAGAATGACATCCCGATAGATGTGGCCTGTCATTGTTACACTCTGAACATGCAGGTCAGTTCTGGAACCAAGAATAATTTCTCCCCAAACGAGCCATCCTGCACCACCGTAACGGTGTCGTTCAATGGTGTTCTCTTGGTGGTAACGGGTACCTGGCGCTCTCCATATGAAAGTCCGGCGAGAATCAGACTGCAAACTAAACCTGGACTCGTCGGAAAACATCACACAAGACCACTGTTGCGGTGTCCACAATGCATGCTCTCTACTCCAGGTTAATCGCAGGCGACAGTGAGTTGCGGTAAGGGGAACATATCTGACAGGCCTACGAGCATATAGACCAATGTGCCCTAAGCGTTTGTACACGGTTTGCTTTGAAACTGTCGTACCGGAAGCTGAAGAGAGCTGACGAGATAGGTCTGATGCTGTGCTCCGTCTGTTTCTTTTGGCAGTAGCTGCCAAATACCGGTCCTCATTCGGCGTTGTAACTAGGGGGTGACCTGTGCTGTAATATCTACTCACACTACCATCATCTAAGAATCGTTGCCAAAGCTTGGAGTTGACACTCTGGGCGATTCCAAGTTCCTCGGATACTTCCAGCTGGGTATATCCACATTCCAGTCGTCCGATAGTTCTACCACGTAAAAAATCATCCAAATGCTTCTTTTGTGCCATAACTATGCGGTTATTGCACTGAAAGGCTTTTAAAGCGCTTGTGAACAATTTTACTTCGTTGCCACCATTCCTTATATACCCCTCTCTTACACTCTCGTCATTGTGACGTATTATCCGCGCCATCTGGTGTTTTCCTGTAATTTGCATATTCTTCTTCAAGATGTGTGTGATAATTCTAGAGGTGAAATTTTTATTTTAGAGTTCAATTTATGTGTGACTCTGAATTATCCTTAATTTATGGACATGAGTGTATATTGGAAAATGGGAAAACTATTATTATCCTCCCAAATAAGAATTACTTCTGCAAAATTCATCTTCAGCATGACTTTCATGAGTAATAT